>JACEVL010000042.1:447500-487500 GCA_020284085.1 Aporrectodea caliginosa
CGCCCTGATTGACATAGTCAAGCGAAACACTCTCAGGCCAAAGCACGACCGTGCATACCTGACAGCGATTCTTATGCATAAACGCATCTGTAGCTAAGATGATAATCTATTTGTCGTCGCTGTCGTCGTCGTTGTCGTCATCATATTTGCATCATAATTGAACACTTCAAAAGCCTCAGTGCAAGTAAAAGACTGAAGTTGTCCTTTGTACGTCAAGATTTCAGCGCAGAACCACGACTAGCAAACATGTTGTGAGGTCAATTACTGGGAACAAGTCTTATCATTGATGTCATCGTTGTAATTGCTAGTGTAAGTGCTTATTTATATAGAGCATGTGCAAGAAAACTCATCAGATGTCCTCTCGATCTGACCACACTAGACCACGATCTAACGTTTATGCATGCATATATATACATCTTCTTCTTTTTCTTCTTTTACCTATTTGGCCGCGCTGGGTTGAGAGCACATCTGAGTAGTTCCCTTGAAGAGGCGCTATACAAATTTAAGTAATGAATGAATGAATGAATGAATGAACATAAATTCACACACGCATGCACGTATACATACATACTTCTATACATGTATATATATACATACATACATACATACATACATACATGCATACATCAAATCGTCTTTTGACATGTCCTTGTTTTTTGTTTCAGACTGGGCGTCTGTCCTCCAGGGTGTCCTGGGAACAACAACCCCTGTCCATGGGGTTGCCCTTCCTAGGATTGCATTGTTCGGGGAACAACAACCCTTGTCCACGCACGGGGGTTGTCCTTCCTAGCAACTGCACTGAGTCGACTGCTATCGCTGCACTTTTCAAAGGACAACATCTGAACAGACTCTTCTGCACTTCTACGCAATTCGCTGCACTTCGCTGCACTTCGCTGCTTTTCGCCTAAATCGCGCTGCTTAGAATCGCAACTCGCGTAAGGGAACAGTCGTCGATGATATACGTCGAAAGACATTCACTCGCCCGAAGACAATCACTGATCGATTAGACTGCTATTGATTGATTTCTGCCGAACGCCTGCTCTACGGATCGATGCCGGAGTGAGAAAGCAACTGATAGATATTCTAAAAGATTAGTTCGACCGTTTGATTAAATTGATTTGCGCTTTAACTAATCCTAATTCATATTAGATTATTACATTAAATATACATTATTATATATATATTCGTTTATTTGAAAAAGAGACAAATCTGGGTGGCACACCGCACCCAGTTACATGTCGAAGCATGACAAATAAAATAATAAATGAAAAGAGTTAACAGAACTCTGTCAGTGATTACGGGCAAAGAGGACTCTAGGGATAAAGTTGTATATTAAATGTGAATATTAAATTGTGGGCTTCCATTTACCACAAGGAATTCTTTTAGTGACCAACGGTGCTTGACATGCGTGACACGATAGCCGAAATGGTTTGATCTCTGGCCCTGCAACGCGGAGAGTACGGGTTCGAGTCTGCCCTGAGAAAGTTACTGTGTACGGCCTTGAGCAAGTCCTTCGCGCACAATTGCTTTGTCACTGAATGGTATTATAATAAATACAGAAATAATAATTATAATAACAACATCGTCAATCAGGGAAAGCCACTTTGTATGTACGGTAATTGGTGATGTCTCGATTCGGAGGAGGGGAAGGAGACGAGGAGGAGGACGAGGAGGACGAGGAAGAAGGAGAAGGAGGAAGAAGAGGAGAAGGAGGAGAAGGAGGGATGATGATGGAGGAGGAGGAGGAGGAGGAGGAGGAGGAGGAGGAGGAGGAGGAGGAAGGAGAGAGGAAGAAGAAAAGAGGGGAATTTGGAAATGGAGGACGAGGAGGTGGAGGATGAGGAAGAAGAGAAGATGGAACAGGTGGGGCGGAGGAGGAGGAGAAGGTGAAGGAGAAATGAAAGAAGACGATGATGAAGAAGAAGAAGAAAAATAGAAGAATAGCGGGAGGAATAGAGGAAGTGGTGAGGTGGAAGAAACGGTGAAAAATGAAAGTGGCAAATTCATTTTGGATTAAATCTGTCTATTTTTGAAATTGTTTTGCCAATGACAAGCAGTAACTGTTACTAGGCCTATTTTGTTTTTTCACGTGTACGGTTAAGTTGTTATTCCTGGTGCATTGATTACTTGCAGCACTTCATATACTTTAAATTAAAATAAAATTTGATTTTGAAAATGTCTTTTCTGTTCATTCTATCGTATCTGTCTGTCAAACAGTAACATTAGCATAGCTATTGAATGCATTATAATTATCAATAAAGCAATAAGAGTAACAGTTGAGTTTCATAGGCTTACTAATTAAACTCCAACGTGGGATTAATTATTTTATATTAATTAAACTCCAACGAGGGATTATTTATTCTATATTAATTAAACTCCAACGTGGGATTAATTATTCTATATTAATTAAACTCCAACGTGGGATTAATTATTCTATATTAATTAAACCCAACGTTGGATCAGGGCCGTTTTATCCAATAGGCACAGTAGACACTGTGCTTAGGGCCTACGAACCTTTCAGGGGCCTACGAATTACGAAAGTCTGAAAGTGACATATAGAAAAAATAAGTTTAATTATTGAATTAGACGCGAAAATTAAAGAAGGAAATTTCTAATTATAATTTAATATATTTTGTAATCTTTAAGATATTAACTTAAAGTTAAGCTGAGCTGTGCAACAGCACATAGACTAGTCCTATGTGAACTTTACATCTCTTTTCATTAGCAAGGTCACTTACAGGAGTTTGAAACAGCCGGACAGCGGGCCAGCCGACGATTTTTTTTCTGACCCACGGAGAATTGTCTAAAGACTACACAATTTGAGAATAAAAGTTCAAATTTGTCATTTTTAAGGATTAATGAGTTTTATTTGATGTTTGTGACTGATAATGAAGGTAAAAATTAAGATTTTTAAACCTAATTTGACTGTTTGTATGCAGAAAATTGCTCTATTTAAGATTTGGTTTTGCAAAAATTTTCTGGAGAGCTCCGAGCTCACTCCCAGATCCCTAGTTCCCCGTTTTACTTAGGCACCTTGTGCAACCTGGCTCGCCACTTGCTGGAAAGATATTGCCACTGGCTCGCCATTAAAAAAGGTTAGACTTATAACATCTTCAAATGTCATATCCCGCATTAGGCATAACTCATTTTCAATTTCAGAGCTGGTAGTTGGGGCCTACGAATGCAAGAGTGCCTATAGGTCCTACGATGACCTTAAAACGACCCTGCGTGGGATTAATTATTCCCTGCGTGATCTGCAAATGTCCTGGATGTCGACCTTGCATCTCCAACGGATTACGTTTGATGCCTTGTGCACTATGATAACGGCGCTATAAAAATCATTATATTAAATTAGATAGATGTAACTCAATCCCCTCCTCCCCCATCTTTCCATCATGCTTCATTCCTTCCATTTACCCTCCTTCTCCTCATTTCATTTCCTCCTCTTCAAATATCAGACACCATGGCTTTCATATATACCATTTATTACGTACTACCAATTCAAACCCCGTTGACGCCAGTTATATCATAACTATGGCCTCGGTTGATTTGTGATATTACAATATGCATATATAATCAAAACCCAAGTGGTAGACCTGAAACTACTGTCTGCAGCCTGAGCATCCTCGATACAACGTGCTGAGTTAAGTTCATACTTTAGGACATGCAGTAAAATGATGATAATAAGGAACTCAAGAATGATAGATGGGAGACGATTATTGATGATAATAATGCACATTAAATACCTGCATAGTTCGATATATATAATTATATATATATATATATATGCAGTCGCTTGTATACAAGCAGGGCCGATGAGAGGGGGTCAGGGGGTTGCTGCCCCGGGGCCCGGTTCTATGGCAGGGGCCCTGAAATGTCTAAAACTTTGCTCAAACTGAAGGAACCTGTGGGTTTTGGGGGGCCCGGTTCTGTGGCAAGGGCCCGGAAATGTCTACAACTTTGCTGAAACTGATATAGTTGAATAATTATAGTTGAATAACTCTAATTTCAAAAAGACTGCTATCAGTATTATATTTGACATTCATCAGCAGTCGGCCTAGAATAAATTAGGCTTATTGGTTTTCTGGCAGCCATAAAATCTACATGGATGTAAATTTATGAATTGAAATTTGAGTTATTATCCAAAAAAATGTATGCATGTCATACTTGAACTTATAGTATACAACTGTTGTCATAATAAATAGGCTAATTGATACCAAATTACCAATAGATTATATTATATTCCTTTAAGTTGACAAATTAGACGATGAATTACCATAAGAAATCTGGAGCTCAAAAAGGAAAGAAAGATTAGCGAAAGTCAGGAATACAATCCTTCAGTCTTGGATTTTCAATTTTATCAAAGGCGAATGATGCAGTAAATCAAGCTGACAATATCATCGTTAGTAGTAATAGTAGTAGTAGGCTATTGGAGTTGATGATCATGGCACAGAGCGAGTTGTTGATGTAGTCTATGTAGACATTGCAAGTGACATATCCTCAACTCCTGAGATTGGACATCATAATCATAACGCGACAACTGTCACAAGTCAAGTTGACGTAGAGCCTGAAAATGGGTATGGAAGCAGTTTCATGCCTGCCTAGCAAGAAAATTAGACTTCGGTGCCGTGATCGAATTGTTTGCAAGCCGGAAAGCCCGCAAGCACATTTTTACTACATGTAGACTTAATAAGTACACTTAAGTAGTCATTTAGGCCTGCATTTATTTAGTATAATAGTATCTACTATACGGTAAATTTCTCTTGTAACTGTAAAAATTAAAATCATTTATCACATTCACATAATGACATTTTCATGTTTTTGTAAATTTCTTTATAATTAGAGTCAGAGATGGATCTTTTAAACCAGAAATTGATTTTTACATTTACTTTTACTATTATTAATATTACCATTATTATTATTAATTAAATGTAGTTTGATAGCCTTTTTACAGTCTTACATCAGATTCGGGCTTACAGATAAAATCGAAAAAACAAGGGCCCTGATAGACTGAGAAGTTTCTGCCCCGGGGCCCGCCTTGGCTCTCGACGCCCATGTGTACAAGTTGTTTTTCCATAGATAAATATATACATATCTATAAGTATATATACATATCTATAAGTATATATGTGTATAAACTGTATATAAGTATAAATACTTTCTCAATTATATGCGCTATCATTAGTGGTGATTAGATTGCGATAAATCTCTTGTAGACAGATTAAGCAGAGTTCCGACAATTCCATGCATTGCATGTTAAATACGACAGAACCTTTTAGACTGCCATGGCGTTCAGTAGACCTATATAGTATATACGTGTCCAACAGTATCACAGATGTGCTGGCCTATGAATTCCAGTCAGGACTCAGTCTGCTTCATATTTAATGCGCATGGTGGGATTGACCATACAACTGCAATATATATATATAAATGATGCATAAATATATATATAAATTATGTGTTTATATATATCCCCAGCTAGCGATGATTGAAGGATACAGCATCAGCCGCATCAGCCGCATCAGCCGCTCATAAAACGTTTCATAGCTTAATGATCGGAACTTCTCGATGACCATCGGCATAACTGTATCGTCGGCAATATCAACTAAAGTGCACATCTGATACGTGTATAATATGGCTGCACGCACGCACGCGCGTCTTTATCTCTGCTAGACATCTTTCAGCCTTCTACTGATTCTTCCTCCTCCCATCTATCCCGACCGCCTCATTCCTCCTTCCTCGTTACCTCCTCCCAGAGCGATGGATGGGGTGTATACGGAGAAGAATCGCTCTCGCCAACTCTCGGTAATAGCGAGCTCTGAGTTGTAAGCATTCGGTTGAGTTTGTTGCTTCTAGTTGAGCGATTGGAGCACAGTCCTCACGGCGCCAAAGCTCGACTCTGGTATAAGAACAACGGAAATTGATAAATATTTAGGCTATCTGTATACAGTAGGTTTAAAAATTGGGGTTGTATACACTTAGGTATGCGTTAATTGGTCGTGAAAGCCTGGAGATGGGGAAACAATATATACAGTGCTAGTGTTATATCGTCAAGGCATCCATCGTCTTATGGGTCGTATATACGTAGGTATGTGTTAATTGATTGCGGAAGCCTGGAGAGGATGAAGCAATGTACACTATGCTAGTTTCAAGACATCTTTCGGATCGTTCCTGCTTTTATCGTCTCTGGGTTGACCTGATCGACGCAAACAATTGCCAAGTGGATATTAGAAAGCAGTTGTAGAGGAGGTCTGTGTTCTTCTGTTGCGAAGATAGAATGATGCTGACTGCTGCAACAGGCTGGATGCTGTCAACCTACGTTGTCCTGGTAACGCATCTTCTGCTTCAGCATCGATTCACCTGTGAAGGTAAGAAAACACTTGGTTTCTAAGACCTTGGGGTTATGGACGTCAGTCGTTATTTAAATTGGGCGCACGATAGTCCGGTGGTTAGTGTGCTTGGCTGTCAGTCGTGAAGTCGGGGGTTCAACTCACCACCAGGGCAGAAATTTCTTCAACGTTTCCGCTCGACTTGGGCTAACTCAGTTGTAATGAGTAAATTGACCGTACATTATAAGTGTGAAGATGACGCGCCGAGGGGAAGGCGCTCGCGTACAAGCTGGTGCCCTGTCCCTATTGCTTTCAAGTGGCTCTTTATAAATTGGAGTTTATTATTACGAGGCCTGAACATCCGTCTGTATATGCCGAGGCTAAGAAATATCGAATTGGTAACGCCTCATACCAATGGTAGCCTCTCGGAGCTGGGTTCCGGACAATTCCCCCCGACAATTCCCCCCCGGTCAATTCCCCGGTCAATTCCCTCTGCCAATTCCCCGGTCAATTCCCCGGGCGTGCCAATAGGACAATTCCCCCCGGTCAATTCTCCTCTGATCAATCGGTGATGGACAAGGCATTAGATTCTAGAAACTCTGTCAGGTCATATTGCTATAGAGTCTAGGACAATAATATTCCCCCCGGACTGATTAGTCAATTAGATGATTAAAGTGAAGGTGTTATAAAGTGATGATAATTACTTTAATATAACAACACATTGGGTAAACAACCAAACTTCAAATGCATTGAGTCCTATTGAATTGTCTTATTGGAACGCCCGGGGGGAATTGACCGGGGGGAATTGTCCTATTGGAACGCCCGGGGGGAATTGACCGGGGGGAATTGGCAGGGGGAATTGACCGGGGGGAATTGTCCGGGGGGAATTGTCCTAGACTCCTCGGAGCTAGCTTAAAGACTGCTCTTCTTCTGTGCATGATTGAAACAAACGAAGAGTTTAGTTTCAGTATTTTACGATTAAAGACAATGTACTACACCTCCCTCAACGTCAAAAGGAAAAGTCAGAAGGGATCATAAAAAGTCCTGCTCACGAATTCGCCCAATTCTAAAGTATGAGTCTGAAGGCATGCAGTGTTAGCCTATATGACATTTTATTTAGATGATGATGTGCGATCTCTTTGAATGGGGTTATGCTACCATAACAATGTCGCGATATCCTGACAACTTTAAAGACGAACGGCTAAAACGAAATCGGATATCGCAGTGACAGATAACGTCAGAGCAAACATCGCCTCCAGGTTATAGGCTTTTATCTTTTGTCATCCTCAGCAGACTGTTCTACTCACTCAGCAGAAAGCACCTGACGATTGACGGCTTCTATAGGGCTTTTCTTTGGTCGTTGATAGGTCTGGGTGGGATGTGAAACGTTAAGAAAGGACTCAGGCCAAGAGCTTGAAGAAAGATCCACGGATAGAAGCCAGTAACTAAAACTCCTCTGAATGCCTAGGGGAGAGGGCTCACTCTCTTCTCTCAAGACCTGAAGTGAGCACAATATTACTCGAGAAAAACAAGAAAGCGCACAATCAGCGAAGAGTAATAATGGGGTAGTCCTATTAACTAGTAACTTCGTGAAGTAATGGCTTGACGAATCAGGGAAACAATATATCAATGAATAATTGAAGCAGTGAAACAATCTATTAATCAGTTAGTGAATCAGTTAAATAAGATAACAATAGTTGACATTAGTGAGTAACAGTAGTGCACATGTTTGACTACCCTGTGGACGTTTACGGTACGTACTATCTACATACATGTATATACCTCTGCATCAAAACTGTTCATGATATGCGTGGCTCCTATAGTTGTTCGAAGGATGTATCCACTGATGCGCAAATAAAAAAAACAGGACTTAGACAGAATGGAGGGTTGAGTCTGCTCAGATGGCATCTTATTCAATTCATGCTCATTCGCAGGATTTCATGTTGCTTACTTTCTCTGCGTTTGCTAACATCGAACCTAGAGCCCCAAACCGCTGGCAAAGCACAGTGAAGTTAGGCAACAACACCTACCTTGTGCATATGTATATTTATATAGCCCCTGTCTTGAATATCGATGACAGAGTTTTAATACCGGAGACATTAACAGTGATTGATGACATCATAACTGTCCAATTTATGAAGTTACTGCGGCCAAGCGACCGACGATTATCGACTCAGAGGCAGTCCTTTATGAAGGGCCTGACGCCACGTCAAGCTGTGAAATCGGTGGAGGTCGAGGGCCATCGCTGAGAGGTCGCCTGCAGCGGGGCCAGGACCCTGTCTGAGGCGGCCGACATCAGTCAGGCTTTCAACCTGTGACGCTGAGGTTTGGGCGTCGATGAGGGACTTAAATTGAAGCAGATGCCTCAACCGACGGACGGCTGTTGGAACTTGGAAGCCAGACTATAGTCGACTACCTCTCAGTAGCGTTTGCCATCACACCGCATGGGTACTTCATCTCTCGATGTCTTTGTCTGCCTGTCTGCCTGCCTGCCTGCCTGTCTGTCTGTATGTCTGTATGTATGTATGTATGTATGTATGTATGTATGTATGTATGTATGTATGTATGTATGTATGTGTGTGTATGTATGTATGTATGTATGTATGTATGTATGTATGTATGTATGTATGTATGTATGTATGTATGTATGTATGTATGTATGTATGTGTGTATGTGTGTGTGTGTGTGTATGTATGTATGTATGTATGTATGTATGTATGTATGTATGTATGTATGTATGTATGTATGTATGTATGTATGTATGTATGTATGTATGTATGTATGTATGTATGTATGTATGTATGTATGTATGTATGTATGAATGTATGTATGTATGCGTGTATATGACTTTCTGAAGATGCGCACGATATCTTAGGACTTGCGGGTGCTGCTAAGAAATCGTTCCTGTAATTAAGCATGATGGTTGTGGTCTTGTGGACAACTGATGAAGCCTTGCCGTTGCCTGAAGACTTTCTTGACGTTAATCATTTAGTCTTTCTGAAAGTTATGCTATGTTTTATTGTCCTCCATCTACTCCAATCCAATCTAATCAAATCTCACCTAATTTCGTTTAATCTAACCCAGAGTGACTTCTACAGTGCCTTGATAAAAATGCACAAGGCGTCACTCTGAGGTGCAAGCGCAGTCAAATACCAGGATGAGCCTGTTTGAGCTTGAAGTCCAATCTACTATATGACTGTTCGAGCATATGGACCACGCCTAGATGAAGATGAACTTGAAGCATTTCGATTAGACCTAAATTGCATGCATTTGATACATACATACATACATACATACATATACATACCATATACATACATACGCACATACATACATACATACATATATACATACATCTATACTGCTCTATCTATACATACATTCATTCACCTGCAATTCGTAATTCGTCGTAGATGGGTCTAGTCCATTACTTTACACCCCACCCATTCACACTCATTTTAGCAATTTCCGATTTGGACCACTCTCTGAGTAGTGGTCTATGCAGCAATAGACCATATGTTTACCTACATGGGGGTGTCAAAATCTAGCAGCTAATGATAAACGTGTGGGACAGTCAGCCGTGAGATCGGAATTTCAAATCTATTTCGGGAGATATACATTACAAGATACCTGTTAATCTTGTCCTCATCCTCACCACCACCACCACCACCACCACCACCACCACCACCACCACCACCACCACCACCACCACCACCAACACCAACACCAACACCACCACCACCACCACCACCACCACCATCATCATCATCATTAGCAGCAGAAGCTTCACCACCCCAATTACTACCACCCTCATCATAATGATCATCATTATTATCGTCATCAACACCACCACCACAACCATCATCATCCATCCATCATCATCATCATAGCCAACGAATAGTTGTTCGGGTGAGATTCTTTCCCTCCGCTACCCTTTGAATGGGTGCCAAGGACAGACCGCTGCATCACCAAGGTTAGTATAGACGTTTACGCATCGTAGTCGTTCAATCGATTGTCTGTGCTTCAAGTTTCAGTTCCATAGATGGCGTCACTACTGCTTGACACTGGACTGCAGGAATTATTCTCTAAAAGCAACGTTATTAGACATCTGTTATAAAACAAATCTGTTCCAATCCTATATATTTATATGTGTGATAGTTGCAAAACCTTACCGTGAAATGTCATTAAAGTTAAGAACTCAAAAATCAAAACTGAGAAAAACCGAGTTAAATACCTTTACAACGCTTGTGCTGAAAGTAATATAGTCGGAAATTTGGTACAAATAACAGATGTTTCGAAGCTCTAATGTTATTTAGAAAAGAAGGTTAAGCTGCTGCGGCAAATTTGGGTCGCATAATAATGATAAACAGTAGAATAGACTGCATTTTACAACGCTTGTGCTGAAAGTAATATCTATAGTCGAAAATTTGATTCAAGTCACTGAGGGGCATCCTGTTTGAAGCAACACGGATAGCCCCCTATAGCTCGAAAAGAAAGTTAACCTGCAGCGGCCTATCTGGGTTGCGTGGTAATGAAAAAAAAAACAATAGTCAATAGACTGCGTTTTATAAAAAAATTAGGGTAAAGCTTAACACTAATGACCGGATATTCGAAAGAGACTTGTTACTTTTTCCAGCGCTTGTCAATCACCATTCAACTCTTCAATGCCATTGCCTTTCGAGAAATTTTGTCCAGTCAGAAATTGCAGTTCCAGACTAACATGTTTTTATCTCCGGATATAGTTTTCACAACCTGAGGGCTTAGAGCTATCTCGGGTTAAAAAAATAGGGCCTACTATTACTCATAGGAATACTAATACTAATGAACAATAGGCCTAATAATAACAATTATAACGATGGGCCTACTAATAGCAGGAATAAAGTGACAACTAGCCATTGAGACAGTAATTAGAAAGCGAGTGCAAAAAGCACAGGGGCCTATTATTATGTTTTTTCACCTAAGGTAAATGTAATCCCTCAGGATTTCAAATTACTATTATTATTATTATTATTATTATTATTATTATTATTATTATTATTATTATTATTATTATTAATTATTATTATTATTATTATTATTATTATTATATTATTATTATTATTATTATTATTATTATTATTATTATTATTATTATTATTATTATTATTATTATTATTATTATTATTATATTATTATTATTATTATAATTATTATTATAAATTATTATTATTATTATTATTATTATTATTATTATTTATTATTATTATTATTATTATTATTATTTATTATTATTATTATTATTATTATTATAATTATTATTATTATTATTATTAATTATTATTATTATTATTATTATTATTATTATTATTATTATTATTATTATTATTATTATTATTATTATTATTATTATTATTATTATTATTATTATTATTATTGTCTGAAAAGTCAACTCAGCAGATCTCAGAGAACGGTGGCAATGTTCCGGAGAGGCATATGACGTTCCCCCGTTGAAGAGCTACTGACATAACGCTGGAACGGGTACGATGTCTCCAGACTCCAGTGGCGTTATAATTGTGACGAATAGCGGTTGTAGGCCTAATTAATAGTTGGGCCCTGAAAGAGCGATTAGACCCTTTGCACCTGCAAATATAGGTGCTTATGACTGTGCGCCTAGTTGTGGGTCATTTATGTTGGCCTATAACTGACCAATAACTGAACAGGGCAGGTGGTCCACCGGAAGTGTGGGACAGGCGGAAACGAAATAAGGTTGATCGAGTAGTCCATGTTTAGCCTTTGTGGGAGTAAGAAGGTTGGAGGTTTTGCTCTACCATGTTACGTCTCGACGGACTGAGGCCAACCAACGTGTGTACAGTATATAGAGTAAAATTAGTTGACAGTTTTTACGATTTTCGTTAATGTACAAAATTACATCTTTGTTTGTTGAAATAAAACTTCGAAAACTTCACAAAAATAATTAATAATTAATAATATAAACGAAGAGAAATCTCTGCAACGAAGGCAACATTCCAGTGACGCATACCGGTATACCGTTACGAGCCCCTTGGCTAACCGTGACAAAAGGACGACGGCAGGGGAGGTGGACGGAGGGAGGGACTGACGGCTGAGACGGACGGTAGGGCAGCGAGCTCCGCCGCAGGCGGACGAGAACCATCTCCTAGGGGCCACTTCTGCCACCCTCATTTTCCTTCCTGTCTGTCTGCCTACCTGCCTCGAAGACAACAGTCCTCTTCACAGTCACTATAGGGTTTGGTATCTGCCTTGGAGGCAGAGGGGATGGAGGGAGGGTGGTAGGGATGGATAGAAGGCTGTAGCAGAGATGGACGGACGGTTGGAGGGAGGGAGGGAGGGAGGGAGGGGAGGGAGGGAGGGAGGAGGAGGGAGGGAGGGAGGGAGGGAGGGAGGGAGATGGGCGAATGGTTGGAGGTAGGTAGAGAGAGACGGACGGACGGACGGAGAGAGGAAGGGAGGGTTATAGGTAGGGTGGATGGATGGAGGGAAGGACGGAGGGACTAAGGCAGAGGCAGGAGAGAGGGAGAAGACTTAGTCAACATATCCCGTGACCACGCATCTCTTAACATTTTCAAATTGTTTTGAACTGTCCTAGGACGGGAAAACATCTAGTAATAATAATAATAATAATTATTATTATTATTATTATTATTATTATTATTATTATTATTATTATTAAGTAGCTGAGTCGGTTATTATTATTATAATAATAATAATAATAATAATAATAATAATAATTATTATTATTATTATTTTTTTTTTGGCCCCGAGGTAAACATGATCCCTCAGGGACTTCAAGATTAATTAAAATGATAAAAGTCTAGAACGGTTAGAACTCCTCGGGCACGGGCAAAAGGCTGGCAAAGGTACCGCAGATTGCAACAGCGTTAAATTATTATTATTATTATAAAAACCATCTTTTATTCCCAAACCTTGCGCTGAATCTCCAACATTTTAACGCACTGGATTTTATTCATAGGCTACTTGCAGTCTTTCACAAACTTAGACCTTCACGAATTTGGCCCATTCCAGACAATTCTGCGCTTTCTTTAAATAATGTTGAAGTCCCTGAGAGATACTTTTGACACCTGGACATAAAAATGATAAATAAAAACACGATGAGCCTGATGTAATGTAATGTAATACAGTGTGATTCTCCATACAGATTTTATTTTAGTGGTATAGTTACAGTTATAGTTAATGGTTTTTATTTTCGTTATTGTTATAGTTATTGTTAGTATTATTTTTAGTTAAAGTTATAGTTATCGTTAACGAAATCATTTTATTTTCGTTAACGAACATTTTCGTAATCGTTATCGTTAACGAGAATCACACTGATGTAATAAGGGTTTAGTATTGTAAGATGACGACAGCGTTGGTGTTGGCCAGGAGACGACTTCGTATTCGTTCAGTCGGTTGATCGTCTGCTTCGATAGAGAGAAACCAGGGCCGTAAATCTGTTTCAAAATGTGGGGAGGGAAACTGCACGTTCACTTAAGAAGCCCACTGAATTCAGTTACCCATTAGGTTAACACTTTAACGACGAGCGGCATTGGTTTCCCAGTCACTTGGGGCACATAATCTTTGAGTTGGCTCCCCAAAGTAGTTAGGACAAAACTGTGGTTATTTGGTCGAACGTGTTTCCTTCTTGTTCTTATTTATTTCTTACTATTTTTATTCTGTGATAGGAAGTATTTTAAATACAAGTATTTAAAATACTTCTTTAAATACTATTATAAGTATTTTCTACCTGTATTTTAAATACAATGGAATGACAATATTGATAGCCTACTTTTACTTAAAAATGTTTTGAGTATTTTATACTTTAAATTATAATGCTAAAATAACAGTTAACAAAGCAATATTACTTGCTGCATGAACTAAGTCTGCAAAACGTATTATTGAACTAGGCCTATTATTATTTTTGGGGGAAGCCCATGGTCAAGGCCCTCAGTGGTCAGAGGAGCGAAGCCCCTGAAGCTGACCAAAGATAACAAAACAGCAGTAAGCATTGAAAATTTACTTTAAGAAGTTAAAACAGCTGTCATACCAATCATTGACAATAAATGATTGATTCATTGTAAATGAACCAATTGTGACTGTGTGCCTTTACTTCAATCAGGGATTCAAATGGAGTTATGAAGACTTAATTAAAAGAAAAACTTGGAAGCCACCACACCACTGTCACTAATAAGAAAATGATCATGCTTTTTAAAAACTTAATAGGCTTATTTGCTCAACAAAGAAGCACTCCTGGCCCTTTCCCCCAAATTTCTGATGTCAGTTTCAAAATCAATTGTTCTGGCAATATTAGACTCAATGCTCAACCTGGCCAAATGCACCAGATGTTAATGAGACATTATAGACCCTAAAAACTCTTAATCATCTTGAGTTTGCCGAATGGTCTCTCTGCAGAGGTATACTGTTGATGGAATTGTCAACATGTATAGTATACGTAAGACGGTAAGCTGACACAAACGTTTGGAAATATCCAAAGGATTGTACTGTGTTAAAAAGTACAACAGGTCCAATGATGTTAACTGGGTGCATCCAAAATTTGCCTTATGTACAGAGGATAAATGTTGCATTTCTGTTATGACTCAACAAATCCTATACTAAGTAAAGCATCTTTCGGTCGCCACATATTCTGTTGCTAAATTATATAGAGGTGTCCCTACTTAGCGGGATCTTTGATCCCTTCAGGGCCTTCCCTTGTGGCATTCAACTATCCATACTTAAAAGTGCAATCTGGTTTGTAATATTATTGTTTATTGTTTTTTGGCTACAAATAAACGATTGATTGATTGATTGATTGATTAAATGTTGCATTTCTGTTATGACTTATGAAATCCTGACCATTAAGGCCAGCCAGGATATTGCTTTGCTAAAGCTTTTCCTGCCAAATCACTTGCAGACGTGGTTAGATATTTCCACAAGAAATAAAACCTTTCAACCAGATTTAAATAAAATATGCATAAAACAGAAAAACTTTGACTGCAAAAATAATAAGATCTATAATGTAAGACTGATGAACAGCGAATGAACTTACCTCCACAATGGTCACTTTATTATTGATATTGACATCTAAACCTACATGTATGTGTCATGACAGTTTAAGTCCAAAATGCGGTGTATGCCACAGCTGGATTTCGCTGCAGAGGCAAGGGCTCCTATTAATATTATCCAGAGGTTCGTGGCTTAGACTAAATCCATCCTACATCCTAATGACCACTAACCTCCCCCTCTTCCTCCTCCTCCCCTTCCTCCTCCTCCCCTCCTCTACCTCTTCCTCTTTCTTTTTTCCCTCCTCCTCCACTTCGTCCTCCTATTCCTTCTTCTGCTATTCCTCTTTGACTTCCTCCTCTGCTAGAAATTTGATATAGGCCCTACACTGCAAACCCTCGTCTCATGCATGACAAGAATGTGTGTGGGAGGCTACTTGATGTATCTTCCTGCTGATGCTGGAGCCGAGTCACGTATACAGGGTATTATGTGCGGGGCCTATATGAGACTTCACAAGAAAGTTTGAGGATTGACCTCATTATGTAGAGGTTATCAGGGTCTATCAATCTTACAAGCCTTGACCGGTATAGTATACCTCTGCAAGCTCTGCCAGTCAGTCAATCCGATAACCTGGGTGCACGACAGAAAGGCTAGCAGTCTGTTCGTCTGACTGCCCGTCACAAAGGAACAGATTGTAGCGACTGGGGTTTAAATATTCACAGTTTAGACAAATTTGTGGGAAGGGAATTCCTTCACATTCCCTTCCCAAGCTGAAAAGTGGGAGGGAATTCCCTCCCTTCCCTCCCCAGGATTTACGGCCCTGAGAGAAACACAAGTAACTGAGTCGGTTATTTTGACATCTTACGGCGCCTTCCGCGACAAAAGACGAACGAATCTTTATGCAGACACGGCCCCGTATACTCTCCACCGGCGGCGGCTGACCCACCGGTCGACCGCACCCGTCGAAAGACCCCCACGGCGCCCCATGAAGGCGCCAACGACGTTAGGGGCCGTCAATGCTTGCCACAGGCCATCACCTGTTATGTAGAAAATACGGCTCTAAGGTCTATGGTTACAGACGTCCTCTCCTATCAGGTCATCGATCCGTCTTCCGCAACAGACACAACGGCGTGTTGATCGCCAAAGAACTGCTGTAAAACAGCCTATGGACGCTAAACTGTACATGCGTATCAATGGACGCTGATACTCTAACGTACAGTGTGTTGGTTTACGTTCGTCTGCTGTTAAGTTGATATCCAGTTTGTGCCGAAGGGTGAGAGCAGACGATACATGGCGGCCGGCGATAATAGAGAGATCGTCTGCCACGGTCGGCGCTTTGTACTCAGACGCCGGAAGATTTCCGCCTCATCAGACGACTGAGGAATATCAGATCAAATCAGATGGGATCGCGTTCCCTTTTCCGCCAGACTTAAATTGAGCAGAGAGCTTCTGATCCCGGAGTAGCATGATGTTTCCAAGATCAGATTGGAAAAGATTACATCAGACTTTGTCCATTTCTTTATGCAGAAATGAGTGCAGGTTGCTAGGTTGCTACGGTAACGTGTAGGTGATAATCGAATCAATTAAACATGCTTTGATCAAACTAGGACATGTCATAAACTAATCTAAGAACTTCTATAGCTCCTCTGTATTAACGCCTAAGACATTAGTCGATGATCGCTACTAAGCAAAGCAAAATTCAAGGGCGAGTCCGACTGAAAGCTAAGATGGTAAGTCCATACATGGAAACAAACTAGAAACTCGTCTTTTTCGTGACTCATTTCTTCCGTTAGTTGAGACCTGAGCAGACTTTGCAGAGCGAGCGTTTGCCGGAAAAGATTTCCAGAGTCTATAGAGTCAGAAGCAGAAAAGGCGACTCTGTCGAGATTCTGTCGTTGTCCACTGAACAATCAGATTGAGAAAGTCAGAAGACCTGGTCGCGTACAGAGAGGTCTTTGAAGTCAGCGTAGACCTATAGACAAAAGATGCAGATCAACCAAGTTTTAACCTCATAATTTAAAAAATTGGCAACTTATTAGCTCTTTGTTCTACTTCCTCACATTCACATTTTATTTACATACATGCAAAACTTGACTGGGAGAGAAAAATAGAAAAGGAATTAAATGAAAAAGAATTGAAGAATGGAGAGAGGAAAGGAGAGAGTGTGGAGAGTTCGCAAATTAATTATCGTTCATAGCAATGGCAACTCGTAACAGCGACCACTCATGAAGCTCAGTCGACTTGAAGAAGGAAGGAGCACCGCTTTACGTAACTGTAACTGTAACTGCATATTAATATAGCGCCTGTAGATTTAACCAGTGTGATTCTCCTTACAGATTTTATTTTAGTTATAGTTACAGTTATAGTTAATGTTTTTTTTATTTTAGTTATAGTCATAGTTATAGTTAGTATTATATTTTAGTTATAGTTATAGTTATAGTTAATGGAGTTTTATTTTAGTTCATTTTAGTTACTACTTAGTTACAATAATTTAGGCTATAAGCAAAATTGTGCGTATTAACACGGTGTTTCACAATTTGCTCAGAGCTTTGAAAGCCTTTGAAGCATGGGTGCATTCAGCTTCATGAATACACTAGTTTCCAAAGTGACTGTCGTATTTTTCGTTCTCATTTATGTCGAATTGTCGATATTGCACTTCCTATTTTTATTTTTTGTATTAACGAATATAAAGATGAATTTTCGTTATTGTTATTTTCGTTATAGTTATAGTTATAGTTAGTGATATTTTTTAGTTATAGTTATAGTTATCGTTAACGAAATCATTTTATTTTCGTTAACGAATATTTTTGTAATCGTTATCGTTAACGAGAATCACACTGGATTTAACAACGACTAAGCGGTCGAGAACCTCGAAGGAATAGTAACGTTACTCCACATAAATATAATGTAGCGCCTCAAGCAAACTCCTCAGATGTGCCCTTAATCGAGAGCCGACAGATTCTCTGTATCTATCTGGCCTAGAGTTTTCTGGAACCTTCGATGGATTGTTTCTGTGTTGTGCAGCAGTGCTTCAATGCGTCTGTACCACGGACGAGTGTCGGAGGGACAGGATGTCCAGCTGCCAGGCGAAACGTATGTGCTACGAACAACGTATGAGCGATACAGGCGAAGGACAAACCCCGCGGCGGTCGCCAGATGGCCACGTGAGGATCGTTCGAGGCTGCATTGACGACAGCAGCACTCCTCTGCTGTGCCGCAACCAGAAGCCGAACTGGTTCAGCGGATCCTGGCCACTCCTTAGATGCTGCTCCGAAGACTGGTGCAACCGAGCCAACCTCACAGAGACAGCCAGTGGCAACGAACCTGAAGGAGACAATGCAGGTATGTATACACGTACTCAAACATTTTGATATTTATTATTATTATTAATATTATTATTTTGATATTTCTTATTATTAATGTTGTTTCTGTTGTCGTTGTTGTTGTTATTTTTATTTTTATTTTTATTATTATTATTATTATTATTATTATTATTATTATTATTATTATTATTATTATTGTTGTTGTTGTTGTTGTTGTTGTTGTTGTTGTTGTTGTTATTATTATTATTATTATTATTGTTGTTGTTGTTGTTGTTGTTGTTGTTGTTGTTGTTGTTATTATTATTATTATTATTATTATTATTTTGATATTTCTTATTATTAATATTGTTTCTGTTATTCGTTGTTATTATTATTATTATTTTTATTTTTATTTTTATTATTATTATTATTATTATTATTATTATTATTATTATTATTATTATTGTTGTTGTTGTTGTTGTTGTTATTATTATTATTATTATTATTATTATTATTATTATTATTATTATTATTATTATTATTTTGATATTTCTTATTATTAATGTTGTTTCTGTTGTCGTTGTTGTTGTTATTATTATTTTTATTTTTATTATTATTATTATTATTATTATTATTATTATTATTATTATTGTTGTTGTTGTTGTTGTTGTTGTTGTTGTTGTTGTTGTTGTTATTATTATTATTATTATTATTATTATTATTATTATTATTTTATTATTATTATTATTATTATAGGACCGCACACTCGTCATTATATATAATGACCAAGCTTCAATCGATGGCGCTGATAAATTGTGAATAAAGGACTTGCTCGAGTTCCCTTGCAGTAACCGTATCAGGGAAGGAGGCTCGAACCCGTACTCTCCGCGTTACAATGCCAGTGCTCTATCCAATCGGCTACCGTGTCCACACTTTTTAACAGTTTACTGGATATGGATATGCTCTAATTTAAATCCTGTAACCAATCTATCATAATCACATGCGAATACAAAGCACCTAATAAACAATGCATAGGTAGCAATTTCATGTAATAGCTGAACCGCAGTTAACAGTTGATTAATGGCCAAATCAGAGCTCATGTGATTTAAAGGCGAGGCGACTGTTTGTTACGCATAGCGAGCTACCAAACAATGTCCTAATTAACACTTTAACAATGACACCGTACTAAAACGACTGGAAAACAATGACCTCTTTAAAACGACTGAAAAACAATGTCGTTTTTAGTACACTCACGTCGTTAAAGTGTTAACATGCACTTCTTATCACGTGCGCACATTTACAACACTTGTCCCTCTAATGTGCAGTCAATGTGCCGCCTTTTGTGAATTTCAGACTACGATGAAGACAGCGAATACTACGACGAAGGGATTTCCGTTGAGGCATCGGCCGACGACAGAGGGCCAAGATATCCCGTTGCTGATCATCCCAAGAAGACGTCTGCTCCACCGTCTGGTCAAAGGTCCCACCTCCCCTGCGGTCCTTCTTCCTCCGATCCCCTTCTCCGCGAATGCCCCAAATTGACCTCAGCGCCTCTTAACCTTCTCTATGTCCTCGTTCCAGTCAGCGGCGCCTGCGCACTGCTTGCATTATGCGCCACTGCCTTTGTCGTTCTGAAACGAGGCGAACCGCCACAGAGTCAGAGGGGTTCGAATCCCAGTGACGTGTACGATTACGTCGATGGTGGTAGACGGAATGTTCTGGAAAGAGACGGGCTGCGGAGCGACCTGGAAAAGAACGAGTTCGGCTGCCACCGGAAATACAACAGATGGTTGGTGAGCGACGCCAGGAAGAACCGCAATGACCTATTCAGAACCCCCTCTCGGACGTATATCGATTCGAGGATATTTGCGGCGTAGGTGTTCAAGAACAACCAAGCTGTTTTATAAAAGAAAAAAATTTATATTATATAAGATAATCGATGTAGCCTATTTAATTTTGTGACACAATTATTCTACTCACACTTCGCATGCCTTCGTTCTATGTTTTTTGTTTATTATTATTATTATTATTATTATTTTTTTATTATTATTATTATTATTATTATTATTATTATTATTATTATTATTATTATTATTATTATTATTATTATTATTATTATTATTATTATTTTAATCATCATCATCATCATCATCATCATCATCATCATCATCATCATCATTTTTAATTTTTTTAAATCCCTAGAGAGATGCATGTGAGATCTAAATCAACAATGCTAACACTGGAGTGGCAGTCCTTGTCAAAATCTGGAAGAGCAAGTTTGTTGTGGAAGGCAATAGCATTGAAACACTGAGTCACGACTGACAAGCGCTGGAGCAAGTGACTGGTTTCTCTTGGGTCGCCCAAAATTTGGTCCAAGAGAAGACCCTGGTCGCCGAGAAAGGCCTGTGCCTTGACGTAGGTCAATATCTAGAAGACCAGTCCGAGACAATGCCCTCTGATTCGCAGATACATGAATTTGTTCAACAGCTACGGGTTTAGCTGAGGTCTCGATTTAGAATTAAGAACACGATTTATTTTAATATAATTCGCCTCGTCATCCAGTCTGAGACCGCATGCACTTATGCGTAGAGCAAAACAACCAGTCACCTGCGTGAGGTGCGGCGACTGCTTTCAAATGTGCTTGATGGTAATCATTAGTGTGAAAGCGGTGACTTAGCGGTCAAGCTTTATTTCTTTCATAATTTTATGAGCACAACAATAATAATAATAATAATAATAATAATAATAATAATACATAATAAGCTCGAAAGAACCCCCAGGGCTCCTGCGCACCGACGGAAAGAGACCGGATGGAGCGACGCTCGTACCGTGGGCAGGGGGAAAGTACATGACCTGGGACGTAACCAGCATCCATACATGCGCAGCATCCTATATTCAGATGACGTCGACAACACCTGGGAGCGCAGCTGAACTGGCAGCCTCGCGCAAAATCGCGAAATATGCAGATCTCCCCGCAACTCACAACTTCGTTCCCATTGCCCTAGAATCACTGGGCCCGATAAATAGGTCAGGACGAGAGTTCATTTCGGAACTAGGACGTCGGGTGACTGCCGCCACCGGCGATCCATTGGAAACCACATATCTATTTCAGCGCCTGTCAATCTGCACTCAACGGTATAACGCCGTAGCATTCAGAGGGACTTTTATGCACAACACCGGGGACGAGGACCACGAGCCATACTAGGCGTGATTATTCTTCGGAATTGCTTTTAGAAGCCTGAGGGATCATTTATACCTCGGCAAAAAAAAAAAAAAAATAATAATAATAATAATAATAATAATAATAATAATAATAATAATAATAATAATAATAATAATAATAACAATAACAATAATAATAATAATAATAACAATAACAATAACAATAATAATAATAATAATAATAATAACAATAATAATAATTTTAAATCATGAGGGATTATATGTAGGCTAACTTAGGTGAAAAATAATAATAGCCCCTATGCTTTTTACACTTGCCTTCTAATTACTATCTCAATGGCTAGTTGTTACTTTACTCCTGCTATTAGTATCGTTATTATAATTTTTATTTTTATTGTTTATTGTTATTATTATTATAATTATTAGTAAACCCCCTATTAATTTTTGACCCGATGTTGTTCTAATCCCTGAGATTGTAAAAACTATATCCGGAGATGAAAAAAACATGTTAGTCTGGAACGCCAAGTTCTGACTGGGTAAAGGTTCCCCGGAAGGCAAAGGCATGAAGGGTTGAATGGTGATTGACAAGCGCTTGAGAAAGTAAGAAGTCTCGTTCTAATACTCGGTGATTAGATTGAAGCTTTTCTCCAATTCCTTATAAAATGCAGTCTACTTTTTATCATAATTATGCAACCCAGATTGGCCACTGGAGGTCGACTTTCTTTTCGAGCTATATCCGTACTTCAGAACACTGATAAAGATCCACTTAACAACTTGAACTAAATTTCCGACTATATTACTTTCAGCACAAGCGTTGTAAAGGTATTTAACTGCGCGGTTTTCCTCAATTTCGATTTGTTAGTTCTTAACTTTAATGAAGTCTCACGGTAAGGTTTTGCAACTATTACACATATAAATAGGCCTATATAGGATTGCATTAAATTTCATAAAACATGTTTATGGCCTAATAACGTTGCTTTTAGCGAATAATTCCTGCAGTCCGGTGTCAAGCAGTAGTCACGCCATCTATGGAACTTTAAGCACAGAGATCGATTAGTTAGGACTTGGGACACTCGGCTTGTAATTCGGAGAGTAGGGAATCTAGGGATTCGCTGAGATTCCCTGAGACGGTACCAAGTATGGAATTTGAACAAGTCCTTCACTGGCAATTGCTCTGTTGAAGCCTATATAATCGTTACATAGTTCATTCATTCATTCATTCGTTCATTCATTCATTCATTCGTTCATTCATTCCTGATTCATTCTTTCTGGGAATTTGCATAGCGCCCTTTCAAGGAACCTACTCAGGAGAGCTCCCATCCCAGCCACGAAGAAAAAGACTGGTTGTGGTGGTGGTGGTGGTGGTGGTGGTCGTGGTCCTGGTGGTGGTGATGGTGATGATGGTGATGATGATGGTGGTGGTGGTGGTAGTTATGATGATGACGATGACGATGATGATGAAAATCACGAAGTCATAATCAGGTCAATATCCAGAAGACCAGTCTGAGGCAATGGCCTCTGATTAGCAGATAATATGTGTTCACATTGGAAACAGCTCCGAGTTTTAGCCGAGGTGTCGAGTTAGAACTAAGAACACGATTTATTTTATTATAATTTGCAACTTCTATTGCGCCAGTGTCTAATGCACAAGGCGTCAACCGATGGCGCACGAAAAACAAACCGTAATCAGGTCAATATCCAGACGATCAGTCCAATGACGGGAATTGTAATTAACTAAAGAGATGCCATTGAAGTCTTGAGAAAAGAACTGTTGTCTATAGTAAACAACGGTGCTTTACAATTCAGAGTCTTAAAGAACGAGAACGGACGAATTTGACTGTGATTGCGATGATGAAGATGTCGACGGTGACCGTGACAATGGTGATGACAGCATCTGCATCTGAAGACAATTGATGTTTATAGTCATCATCATCATCACGAGGAAT
This sequence comes from Aporrectodea caliginosa, assembly GCA_020284085.1. Classification (NCBI taxonomy): domain Eukaryota; kingdom Metazoa; phylum Annelida; class Clitellata; order Crassiclitellata; family Lumbricidae; genus Aporrectodea; species Aporrectodea caliginosa. The sequence continues at coordinate 471,270 of JACEVL010000042.1, forward strand.
TTTCCTTTGCATGGTTCAATCAATCAATCGTTTATTTGTAGCCAAACAACAATAAACAATAATATTACAAATCAGATTGCACTTTTAAGTATGGATTGTTGAATGCCACAAGGGAAGGCCCTGAAGGGATCAAAGATCCCGCTAAGTAGGGACACCTCTATACAATATATATTGATGATGATGATGCCGATGACAAACAACGTAATGATGACGACGGTTTAGCTGATTTCGTTGTTGTCGTTGTTGTTGATGATGATGATGATCAGAGATGGCACGGTTGGTTAAATTGCTAATCGATTAGAATTAGAATGAGCTGTTGGTCAAATCGATTAGCTAATTGATTAGTCACCAATCTCTGATGATTACGTCGATGACGAAGACGACGACGGTGAATAGTTTAAAAATGCCGATGATGATTACGACAATTAAAATATCGATGATGATGAAAGCATTTATCGTTACAAGAGTGTACCTTTGTCGCAACCTAATCTCAGTGGTACAAACGGAATACTTTCATATTATTTAATGCGCTGTAACTTTTGACCGAAAGGTCGTTTGTCGTTTGAACTTTATATAGTCTTCAACGTCCCACCCCCTCCCGCAGTCACCCGTTTGAACCAATGGTTAGCATTTGCGAATGAGGTCCCGTGGTAGACTACTGGCTCGACCATCACGGCCTTCATAGTACGACTGTTCCTGCTCCTGTTGATGTGATAGATGCTGCTGCTGCTGTTGCAAATGCATGTGATGATGCCACTGCTGTTGACCGCGAGTGCCTTGTGAATTCGCGTCGTGTTGAGCCATGCTGCTCTCGTGGCACGAACCGACACATTCAACGCCCAGTTCACAAGCAGGTCTTGACAGAAGTCCGTACGGATGGGCGCCCTCGCTCGTGCGCTGTTGCCCCTGGCTACAGTTGCCCGTAGCAACGGGAAACTGGAATTCGTCTACGTAGGCATACTCATTGTCCTCGCTTTCGTACGTCTCTCGACTGCGCTGTGACGACAGCAACGCCGGCTGCAGAGTGTCGTGGGTTCGATGCGCGCCGGGGAGTTTGACCGATAGATAGGCGTCGTCCTTGCGCGGTCCGTAGCCGGCGATGGGACCGGCGTCTCCGGGGAGCGTGGCCCCCGCTGTCCCTGCCAGTTTGGCGGACGAGGAGGTCGGCGGTCGGTAGTGCTTCAGATGGCTGCGGGTTCGTCTTCTGCTGTCGAGAAGAAAACCGCTATAAAGCATCAGGTGGTCGACTGCTAATTGGCTAATTGATAGAAACACGGCAGTGGCAACTACACCTGTGCTCAGCGCTTCTTCGCAACCTCGCATCAACGCTTTCGTTGTTGAGGTAAAGGCGCTACACTAGGTGTTGTGATTGTGATGTATATATACATGCATACATTCAAACATGCAGGCATATATACATACATACATACATACACACACACACACACATACATACATACATACATATACATACATACATACATACATACATACATACACACATACATACATACATACATACATACATACATACATACATACATACATACATACATACATACATACATACATACATACATACATACATACATACATACAAAGATACATGCATGGATACAAACATACATTTATACATACATACATGCATACATACATGGATACATACATACATGGATACATACATACATACATACACATACATACATACATACATACATACATACATGCATACATAAATACATACACACATACATACATACATACATACATGCAAAGATTCGTACATGCATGGATACATGCATGCATAGTTGCATACATACATGTATACATACATACATACATACATACATACATACATACATACATACATACATACATACATACATACATACATACATACATACATACAAACAAACAAACAAAGATACAGGCATAGACACATGCATGCATACTAGACTGGTCCAAACTTACATGGGGAAATATATTTTTTCAAAATATGCTGCTCCACAAGGCTGCCCCTGTTACACTTGACTAGAAGACTCTGTGTTGAAAAAATTGAAGAGATCTGAGCATGTTTAGAGGTCGCTAGGTTTTGACACTTTTTGTAGAAATTGCAAAAATTGCGCATATGACGCGTTAATAGCTTCATTATGAATTAAAATAAGCACCCATAAACACCAAGCACCATCTTTCTAAATCATGATCAATATGCCAACTGTATTTAAGTAACTAAAAGAATAATAAGCTTATTTACAAATAAAACACTTATTTCAAGTTCTTTCTGATAGATAAACGGTTGTTGGCTTATAACTAATTTTTAAATTTTGCATGCCACCTTTTCATCACAATTCGTTTCATATCCTACAATTGTATTGTTCAATATTGCTCTGTATGCTGCTAATTTAGCGTGATTCGAGTACTTTTTTCGTCTGTGAAGCCAGCCTTGAATATGAAATAAGCTTACAGCACATGTTTTTTTCACTTTCTGCAATAAAAGCTCGTATACGTTACAAAACGGCAGCTATGGTGAAACTGGCATCAACAAGGAGTTCCTCACAATGTTGTCTGTTAGGGATGCCTGACAAACACTTTCTTGGGTCTGGACTCCCAAAAATTGGGCAATCCTGAGGAATTTCATATTTCATTACCAGAATAGACTATAGCATTTGGTGAGGCCACGAAAGCAACAATAGTCGTCGCTGCGTTGGTAATAATTATTCGGGAGGAGGCTAGAATCCCCGCACAGTGTGTGGATTCGGGTGTTCGCAAACTGTGGAAGTTGTATGAACACAAATTTGTGCTGATTCAATGATACAGTTTGAGTTCGATTTAATTAACTCTTTCAGTCATCATCTCCCCTATTTCTTCGAAGCGTGTCACTGAAGACATCGAGGCTGCTCTGGTAATACGATCTTATTTATCCACCTAATCCGCTATCCATGTAGCGTCTGGACAGGAAATCCTTCGACAACCAGACTCCACTGGAAGAGTATGTCACAAGGAGATCTTTAAAACTGCTTGATCTTTTTACCATCCAGGGTCATGAACAACCCACAGCCTTCCTATCAAAGTCCTTTACTCCCTGACCACTGGACCCTACTCCCAGTCGATGAAGGCAAATGTCAAACTGTTGATGGTCGTCAAAGACTGCGCAGAACGTGGAGTGGCTCTGATCCATTCTTACAATGATATACTAAGGATGAGTCACAGAAACAATACTTGCTGCAACTTGTCTCCAGTCATCGGACAAAATTTTCTGTTCCAAGAAAGGCAAAATGAAATAATAGTAGGTTGCGGGTTTCCAGCACTTCAATGACAGGATTTATGCAGACTGGATTACTTCTTTAATTATCCAAAATTATATTTTATTACAAACGTAATGCATCCTGACTAAGCAGTAACACTGCAGTATATATTTCTAAATTGGGCTATTGATTTTTCAAAATAATAACTGACTTGAAAATAATTTATAACCGATTTGAAAAAAATCAAAATTATACATGTTTTTGACAAGTTCATACTATGTAGCAAAAAGTCGAAAACATAGCGACCTCTAAATATAATCAAATCTCTCCAAAATTTTGCATACAGACTCATGTTTTCATGTGTAACAAGGGCAGCCTTGTGGAGCAATGTATTTCCAACTTTTAATTTTGTGGACCAGTCTAATGCATACATACATACATACATGCATACATAGTCCTACATTCTTCTTCGTTTATTGAACCCCAAAAAAATCAGCAAAAGAAAATACAGACATGAAACATTGACATGGGTATGTGCATACATGCAAATATACAAACAATATACTTCAGCGCTTTCTGCAAACAACATTGGCCTACGTCAGCGCTCGTGAATAAGCTGGTGCTCTGCGCTTAGCTTTAAAGTTACGCTTTAGAAATCGTGAGTTTACGATGACGATTAAGATTACGATTAAACACAACGTTACTGATAGTTGCTCACTTTCTAATGACGAACAGACCGATAATGAAGACGCAGAGTCCGACTGCAACAGCGATGATTACGATGATTGCAACAGCAGTAACTGAAGAAACCAGTTCACAATGCATTCATTAAAATTCACGACTGATTTCTTCTTCAAATAACTCAAAAATTGCATTTGTAAGTACCTACCTATATAGCGCCTCTTCAAGAAAGCTTATCAGAGGTGTGTCAGGCCTAACTACACAAGACCACGATCGAGCAAAAATGCATGGTCTTCATTCGCTTGGCGAAATAGAGACATGGCAAGTAGAAAACGCTCATGATGCAGATTCCATGGAAGTCAGTTCCAGGATGAGGGGCCTACCACTGCGAAGCTTCCATGCTGCATTGTGGCTGTACGCGACGGGGTAACAAGAATATTACCCTATGTGGTATATAATTTTGATACACTAATGCATTGATTAAGGTAAGGCCAGAACAGATAATCGTAATTTAAAGAGATTCTTTAGTTTCGCATTAGATCTCACGTCAGATCTCAGATTTAAAATTACCAAAAGGGGTGTAGTCTATGTAGCCTAGGTTTCATATATATCGTCTTTCTAGAGGCGCTTTATAATAATAATAATAATAATAATAATATCTTTTCTTTAATAAGCGCCTGACAAACGCACTGCGCTGTACATTTACATGTTATGCAATTTAAATCTTAATAACTACTAACAGAACAGACAGCTTGCAATACAAGTAAATAAGTCCGTAAATAGAACTAGGACTACCCAATGGTACTTGCTAGCGCACTGAATTTGTTCAAATGAGTTTTATTTTAGAAGGATACGTCATGACTTGATTTTAAATATGCGAGCTGCTTTGCAGTCAAGTAAACTGCTTTCCACAACAACACGACGATCTGTTATTGCATCACCTCGTATTTCTAAAAGCTCAGCAGCACGACTAAGAATCTGTCTGAGCAGGAAGCGAAGAGATGGTCGCTTGTTGCGAAGGAGGGTGAACCCTCCCCCGTTGCTAGGGGCAACGTAATTTGGTCTAATCGGCGAATAGTCATCGGCTGCGAGCAAGCGAACGGATTGGGCAAAGCGAGGAGACAGACAGAGACAGGCAGAAAAAGAGACAGACAGACAAAGAGACAGACAGACAAAGAGACAGACAGAGACAGAACAAGACAAAAAAAGACTTTGAGACAGAGAGGTAGAGACAGATAGAGGCAAAACCAGACAGAGCAGAGACAGAGAAGGAAAGAAAGAGACAGAAAGACAGAGTCAGACAGACAGAGGCAAACAGAGAAAGAGACAGACAGACAGAAACAAACAGAGATAGAGACAGACGGACAGACAGCGAAGAGACAGCTACAGAAAGAGCTAAATGCGCGAGTGAGCGAGGAGCCAATTGACAGTAAATTAATGGCAAAAGAGCCGGAGACAGACGAACACGCAGAGTGAAACGAAGGAAGGCAAAACACACAAAACAACACGGAGAGAGAGAGACAGACAGACAGACAGACAGAGACAGAGCCAGAGACTGAGAGACGAAGAAAGACATACAGGGAAGATGCGAACGGAGCGGTGGAGGAAGCGTACCATGGGACACGATGTGATCAAATTGCCAAGGAGTCGACTTGGCCGTAACCGAATCAGGCAGCTAATTTGAGGTTCCTGCACGGACGTTTCCGCGTTCGCCGGTTGCATCTTCTTGCCATTATCATCTCTTCAGCCTCCTCCGTTCTGCAGGGAATAGCATCAGCTGAGTCTGCATCACTTCTGCATCTTCTGTTGCTACTGCTGATGCTGCTTCTGCCGCAGGAAACCGAATATTCTCTCTCTCTCTCGAGATCTAATTCCGCCGCCATCTTCTCATCTGAACGCATTAAACTTGAATGGTGCAATCGTCGGCCGCTCGTCGCCTCCGTAGGAAGAGCGTGGCGACACGGTGCGGCTGGCGACGGTAATTACCAACACTTCCTCTGCAGACTCACCTCTGTACTGTCCGAGTGCCAACGACAGAAATGACTACAGTCTAGTTCTAGAGTTGCTTAGGTCAATCGTAATTGAATGCTGGACAAGACTTGCAAACATTTCGAAAGTAATGTCTGCTATTAAACAGACGATTCGTTATTATTCGTAAACAAACAGCTGCGAAATGTCACAACTGTGTTGATATAGCGTTGAAATCTCTTGTCAACGCCGATTAGGCCTATTTTCCAACACAGACTCTGATGAGATTATCTTGAAGCGGCGCTATATAAATTCGCAATTACCATTGCCATTGCTTTCCTCTAGCGTTAGCTGTAACTTTGTCCTTCAACCGAGCTGCTGATCAAGGTTTTCTGACTTTGTGCTAGCGAGAAGATATAAATTTTAAATAGACTATATTGTCGCAACAACACTAAGTGAAGAGTATGCGGCGGGGAATGATGTGGGGCTGGTCGAAGCATCTGAACGTGTCATATCAGAGATGGTCTTCTAGCGGATAATAAATTATGACAGAGCAGCAACAGCTCTGCTCTGCCCTCTGTCTGTCTCTGTCTGCCTGTCTGTCTGTCTGTCTTTATGCCTGTCTCTCCCTCTATCTCTCTGTCTCTGTCTCCCTCTGTCTCTGTCTCTGTCTCCCTCTGTCTCTCCCTCTGTCTGTCTCTGTCTGTCTGTCTGTATGCCTGTATGCCTGTCTCTCCCTCTATCTCTTTCTGTCTCCCTCTGTCTCTGTCTCCCTCTGTCTCTCCCTCTGTCTATGTATTTGACATGTCTCTGTCTGTCTGTGTCTCTGTCTATCTCTCTGTCTTTGTCTGTCTGTCTGTCTCTCCATTTCTGGTCTCCGGAAAACCGGACTTGGTTCTTAACACAGTATCTCTGAGCAGCTGATTTGTCTCAGCCCTCATACATAAGCTATTTGCCTTATGCTTGAGTGTATTGTAGCGCTGTATAAATGCGAAGCTTACCATAATGACTATCGTTAGGCGTTGTGGGTCTATTAATAGTAATCATTGCGTCTATAATTGTGCATTATTAATCGCATTTAGTGCCTCTTGGAGCCTTTCAACAGCGCTGAGAATCTCACGACAGCACCAGAATATACTTACTTACTTACAATGTCAAAGTGTTCGCATATCACTTGTCAATGCAAATCATTACAAGGCCTTTTCCTAGTGGGAGTTTTTCGGTGACGACGATAGAAAGAGCGCCGATGAACTTATCAGAAGCAAGGAATTGTTCATAAAATACTTACAGCGTGAAATTGCGCTCCACGGATACAGCGACTGGTATTCTGAACATCAATTGAAACACAACAAATTAGCCAAATGGTTCCCTACTGTTTTAAGAAAGAGGCCTTGTGCAACTGAAGGAACAGTCCTACTCGGCGAGCATTGCATGTATGTGTGCAGCAAGTATGTATGCAAGAGAGCATCTACGTAAGCAAGTATGCAAGCACGCATGTTTATGCTGACCACAAATACATGTAGGCTATGTATGCACTATGCACACATGTATGTCTATATGCATGCATGCATGTGTGTGTGTATGTGTGTGTGTATGTATGTATGTATGTATGTATGTATGTATGTATGTACATGTATGTAATGTAATGTATGTAATGTATGTATGTATGTGTGCGTGTATAATATGTATGCATGACATTGCATGTATACTATATATATATGCACATTCATTCGGCTAGAGAATTCTATTATGCATTTCTAATGACGTTGATGATTGATTTTTTTATAATACAAAATATATACCAATACATAATACTTGTAAAAGTGAAGAGGGGTCCGTATAGGTATGCCTACCGAAGAATTTCTGCTGGGTGCAGTTGGGTGTCTCTCCGATCCACCTTCTCCCAACGCATGTCTGGTGCCAGACCCTCCTAGAGACGTCGTCGTTACAACCGGAAGTGGCATTCCCACCGAATGACCTCTGCCACCAACCACGCTTCGGAGGATCTAGGTCAGGGCAGCCCACCGCTGTCACGTGATATCAAACAAGTTCGCGTCAAATGAGGCACCCATGTGATGCCAAATATGGTCATTGACGGTTACATAATGGATAAGAACTTTCGTAAACCTTATCAAGTCGAACATTGGTATGGTCATCGTCGTCGTCGTCATCATCATCGTCATCGTCGTCGTCGTCATCATCATCGTCATCATCATCATCGCCATCATCATCGCCATCATCATCATCATCATCATCATCATCATCATCATCATCATCATCATCATCATCATCATCATCATCATCGTCATCATCATCATCATCATCGTCTAAGTTGAGAACAAAATGACAAAAGTAAATGGGCATAAAGGACAGGCACAGATAGAGAGTTATGGAGCAGAACGGACAGACACAGGGAGAGAGTTATTGATGTCTTCATCTTCATCTCTGGATGTCTTCTAATCGTCTTTCCTTAAACTCTGCTAAAACCCAGCTAATTTGGTTTGGAACTCCTCAGCAGCTCAAAAAACTTGACTATGCATTACTCTCTGAAAGGTTTCCTCGTTTTACCTTTTCGTCTAGTGTCCGAGACCTGGGTGTCACTCTAGACAGTTCTCTAACTTTACTGAACACATTGCCATGCTTACTCGCTCTTCCTACTTCCAACTAAGGCGTCTCAGGGCTATTCGCAAATCTGTTTCTTCCTCGACCTTTACCTCAATTGTCCACGCTTTCGTCTGCTCTCGAATAGACTACTGTAATTCTCTCCTTGTTGGTCTCCCTAAGGTTCTGCTATCTCCTCTACAGTCAGTACTTAATGCTGCTGCTAGACTGATTGCTCGTCTTCCTCGATTCTCTCACATCTCTGCATTCATGGTTGAAGAACTTCACTGGCTCCCTCTATCTGTCCGAATACAATTCAAGGTTCTTATTTTAGTCCTTAAGTCTCATCTGGGTCTTGCTCCGAAGTACCTTTGCGACCTCATGCTTCGCCCACTCTCTGCCACTTCGCTGCGTCCTCTCCGATCCTCTGATCGGCTTGACCTTTTGTTCCTCGTGTCAGGACTGCAATGGCTGAATCCAGATCCTTCGCCTGCATAGGTCCTTCTATGTGGAATGGACTTCCTCCACCGGTTCGCTCTGCCATCCTTTCTGGTAGTCTCTCCTCATCTTTTTCGAAACTAAAATCCTGCCTTTTCTCTCGGGTTGCTCGCACTGGGAGCGCTTCTGAAAGGCTTTTGCTGTGAGAAGCGCTTTATAAATAGCCAAATACAATACAATACAATACAATAGAACGGAGAGGTAGAGAAAGAGAAAAAGCAGCCAAAAGCTCGTTCACCAAGAACAGTTGCAGTTTGAGGTACGACCTAAGAAAAACAGATTACCTGGTTGAAGAATAATAAGTCTGTGGAATAACTACTGAGGTCTGGAGAATAAGGACTGAAGCCTAAGAAATAATGACTGAAGTCTGGGCCCTCTGGGTTTAAGGACTGAAGTCTAGGAAATAAGGAACTGAAGTCTGGAGATTAAGGACTAAATTCTGGACATAATGAGTCTAATGACTAGAGTCTTGTGTATGAAGACTGAAGTTTGGGTTATAAAGGCTCATGTCTGGGGAACAATGACTGAAGTATGCGGTATATGAAATAAGGACTGATGTCTTGATTTATACCTTCGTAGCGAATGAGGAAGTGTCCTCCTTCGGCAGCGACCTTTGAAACGATCAGTCTGACTTCGATCGAGTTCTTCGTAGACATGAAGATGCTTCTTTCCCTCTCTCTTGACTCCCGACCGCAAACGGTCTTACTCTGCCCCACCTCCTTCTCCTTGATGACGGCAATCACCTGGCAAGAGTTGCCCCGATCGCCACCCACCTGAAGGTTTGGACTCCAGGGTAAAAGGAAATCGATGAGGGTGAGGTTGATTCTCTGCCCTGGAGGGAGTTCGATGAGCCACGGGGTCAGAGGAGACCCACACCCCGTCGACGCTGACACGGTGCTCGCCAGAATGCCGCTGTCCGCCAGGGCTCCAGCTTCATTGAGGTTTCTACACTGGCTCCCAGTCGGTAGGAGAACTACAATGATGATAATTATAATGAGACGATTTGTATAGCGCGTAGCTCAGCCGAGCTGAAGGAAAGGGTGCTGTACATGAGTTCAAAAAGTTAATGGCAGTCATATGAATGCTCAAAAAGATAAGTCTTGAGCTGGTATTAAAATGTCTCCAGAGATGGCGCGTTCTTCACATGGTCGGGAAGACTGTTCCATGCAGTTGGTCCTGAGACAGAGAAGGGACAGTCGCCAAACCTCGTAGAAGATCGCGGGACTTATAATCATCTTCGGAAATGACACACACGTAATGAGAATACTTTAAACAGAGGCGTAAGCTACGGAAGTTCACTCCTCTAAGTCAGTGCTTCTAAAGCAACGCTTGATCATTTAAAAGCAACGCATTATCATCATAAAGCAGGTCCTTACCCTTATTACGTAAGCAGCCTTGTTATCTGGAAGGGGCGCTATATAAATTTTGATTGATTGATTCATTCATTCATTGGCTGGTTGATTGATAGATTGATTGATTGACTGACTGATCGATTGATTTTGTGAACAGTGCATGAATCGTTTTTTAAGCAGCGTCTTACCTTTAAGGCAGACGTAGCTGGCCATGAGATAAGACTTGAGGTCCTCCTTGCAGGCTGTCTGTGTCCCATCGAACAGTTTGTCTGGTACTTCGATCTGACACGTCCTTCGCCCAGAGCAGCGGACGTCGGCCAGCGACCGTACGTTCGTGTGGCAGCCGACGTGGTCTGCGTCCGTCTTGATGCACTTCCCGTGCCTCATGCGACCGTAGACAGCGTCCGTTATGACGATCACCTCGTCCGGTTGACACTCCGCTTTGAACGTCTCCCATTGACAGATCTCCGTCAGGTCATCACCTACGACGATGATGACGCCATAGAGAAAAGTCAAAAGGTCAAGGAAGGTCAACGTCTAAGGTCAAGGAAGGTCAACGTCAAAGGTCAAGGAAGATCAGCTTGAAAGGTCAATGAAGGTCAATGTCAAAGGTCGAAGACGCTGTGTTGTATAGCATTGCATTGTACTGTTTTCTATTGCACTGCATTGTATTAGGCCTACATTTGCAAGTCCAATGCTCAAAATCTCCAAAATGTGACTGTCTGAAACTCCTCGTGACAAGGCAAGCGCTCAGTAAGTCCGCCACCTTGTCTGTGTATGTATGACATCTTATATGTGTTTGTGTGTGTATGCATGCATGTATGTATGTATGCATGTTTTATATATATGTATGTATTGCAGACTGTCTGTGTTCCATCGAACAGTTTGTCTGGTACTTCGATCTGGCACGTCGCTGCGTTCTTGGCTGTGCTCCATCTTATACTTGCGTGATCTTTGCCGCCCTGTGTCTGACGTTGCAGCGCGTCGGGCACTTCGTTCTACGACGAGGGGTGAGCTCCTAGTTCCACGGGCACGCTTGGCTATTAAGCAGCGCCGTGCCTTTTCGGTTGTGGGACCTTCCACCTGGAATGACCTCCCGCTTAAGCTTCGCTCTTTACTTGTGAGCCAACCAGCAGGGTTCTACAAGTCCCTCAAGTCTTTTTCTTTAGTCGTTGCTGGGCCGGGAGCGCTTCTGAGTAGCTTCTTGAAGAGGCGCTATATAAATGCTCTGAATGAATGAATGAATGAATGAATGAATTGTATGCAGGGATGGGCACATTACTCGGAAAAATGTAATTGAATTACAAATTACAAATTACTTTGGGACATGAAATGCAATTTAAAATTATAATTACAAAATACATGGAAAATGTAATTGAATTACAAATTAACAAATTACAAATTGCGCAATTTCAAGTAATTTCAATTACTGCCCATCCCTGATTTGTATGTATTTATATACATCGTATGTATGTAACAAAAACCAAACTATACGAAACACTGGTGATACCGGTCCTCACGTATGGAGCAGAGTCTTGGTGCATGAAAAAGGAGGACGAGAGAAGACTCCTGGTGGCGGAGATGGGATGGCTACGAGGACTACTGAATAGATCACGAAGAGAAAAGATACGGAATGAGGTGACACGAGAAGAACTGGGACAGAAGGAAACGGTAGTGGAAAGAATAAAGAAACGAAGACTAACATGGTATGGACATGTGATCAGGATGGAGAACGGAAGAATGCCGGCAAAGGCGCTGCACGGAGAGGTGGAAGGAACAAGGAGCAGAGGACGTCAGAAGAAGAGATGGATAGATAATGTACTGGAGGACATAGAAGACAGAGGATGGGACTTAAGAAGGGCAATAGAACTCGCAAGAGACCGACCGAAATGGAGAAGTTTTGTTAGAGCCTCATCGTCAGCGAATACTTGACGGAGGAGAAAGAAAGAAGAAAGATATACATCGTATGTATCTATGTGTGTATGTTTGTATGTATTTATGTGTGTATGCATGTATGCATGTTTGTATGTATGCATGTATGTATGTATGCATGTTTGTATGTATGCATGTTAGTATGTATGTATATATATATATGAATGAATGACTGAATGCATGTATGTATGCATGCGTTTAGGAAGGCAATAGGCATTACAACTGTATACACATTAATTTCTTATTACTTTGCAGCTGATGGGGAAATGTTTCTAAGGTCCGTCTGCAGTTTGTCAACACGTGTTTTCATTTTGCTGTGCTCAAGCCTTAAGGTGTAGACCTGCAAGCACTGGATACGATAAGCTGTCGTTCTTGGAACTGCGGTGACGAATAGTTTTGCTTCGAGGTATAGTTCGGCTACAAATGGCCTCTGGGCAGAGTCGATCGCTTTCGTAATAGGTCTGATCAAAAGGACTAAAATTGAAGTGGATGGGATTTAGATTTGGCGACATCTGTGGATAGATGTGGCGTTGGATTACAAACCCTTCGGCGATTGAATCACGAATCAAGAGCAATGGAAACAGTTAACCACTCGGACGACATAACATGGTGCGTTGATGTAGACCCGACGCACAACTCTCGCTGACTCAGGGATGGAGGCGATAGGGCATGTGCCCGGTTCAAAGACTATGTGCCAATTACAAAAGGCGCTGTCTAAATAGTCAGATACACAGATAATATGCACATTGTATACATACATGCATACGTGCATACATACGTACGTACGTATACATACGTTACGTATACATACATAATTCATACAGACTTGTGGTTAGCTATGTAACTGCAAGTGATTTGGCTCATATTTAGAATCAAGTGCCGAGATTATTGCGAAAGGTTTGAAACCATGATTAATTTTACGTAGTTGCCTTATAAAAGTTTAATCCAACGGTCATCAATTTACATTTAGCCATAAAGTATCAGCATAATTCTTAAATATCGCATGATTTCAACAGGTGCACACGTGAGATCGATGCCTTAGGCGAGCGGTGGTACCCGTACCTCTAGTGTTACGCCAGGTGTCGCTAAGTGGTAGACGAAAAAATTCAAAAAAATTAAATTTTCTATGAGTTATTGCCCATCTTTCTTTGATTTGCCATTCTAAGTCCACCATTCGCTTCGTTTTCTTTAAATTTTCTAAGTGTTTAACTTCATGCCCATCTTTCTTTGTTTAGTTAAAGCAAAGGGACTTCGCGCTCTGCTGTTGTTTTTTTTACCTCTGCTAGTGGTACGTCATTAAAGTCAATATTTTACCTGGTGATACAATAGCAATAAAGTTTGAAAACCGGTGCCTTATCCTGATTTGCCTTAACCGGACTTTCCGGTCTTGAACCTCCACTTGGTATCGCTGGACAACTCCCTGGACACGACGCAGCGCTTCCGAATAAGCTTGTGCCCGATGCTTTGCTCTTGAGTAGTGCTTTAAAAATTTAGAGATTACGATTAACACACTACATAGGGATCATAATAATTCGAATAACGGAAAGAAGCGCCACACTATCACGAAATGCGGCTCCGCTGCTGGGCGTTCAAACCCACCACAGAACAGAGAACTTGACAGGAAGAGTATACGATTACGATTCTCATACATACATACATACATACATACATAACCATAACCATAACCATAAATTTTATTGAACCCAAACAACGAAAAGCAAGTACAACAGAGAAAGGAAAAAACAGACAAGCAACAAAGGGGATCAAAAGGAATACTACCCTAAGGGACCTAGGTCCCGCTAATGGGCCACCTGTAACAAAGGCAAAGTTATGGCAGAACAACTGAAACACAAGTATGAGATATAACATAGTAATTCTTAACTAGTTAACTAAGACTAATAAATTTAATGAGCACTAGGTAATAAGATGAGACCGTAGTGACTAGTCTAATTTTGAACAGAGAGATATTAGTTAAATTACGTATGGTGAGAGGTATGTCATTCCATGTCCGGGGGCCAACGCATTTTATAGAAATGCATACATACATACATAGTATACATACATACATGCATACATACATACATACGTACATACATACATGCATACATACATACATACATACATACATACATACAAACATACAACATACATACATACATACATACATACATACATACGATTACGGCGCTATATATATATATATATATATATATATATATATATATATATATATATATATATATATAGGTTGCCCTAACCAGTGGGACTAAGTACGTTTTCAGGTACTTACGAAAAGCGAGAGCTGTCGATGGACGAAGGAGACTAAAATAAGCGACGGCCATGGCAATCCGTAGCCAGACTAAAGTCACGAACGGGGAAGACGGATTCAGACAATAGCCGTTCATAACCATCTTCTTCTTCTTCTAAATCCCAGCTGCTGCTGAAACAGACTCCACTTCCACGGTATCCAACTCGGAGATGCGCCTCTCTCGCGATGCAACAAACGCAGCTTCAGCAACAGGAGCGTCGCCTGCACGCACGCACACACTCACTCGCACGCCAACAGTTGTTATTTATCCGGCGCCCTCTTTTGACAGAACTACACCTGAACGGCGGCGGCGCTGGTGATGCAAATACTGTGGAAGACTCTGACCTCTCCACTCCACTCATCCATTATGCCAATGATCATTATAATAATCGACACGATGCAGTAATTCATCTGCGCCAATGAATGGTTTATAGACTGAAGAAATGCTGTCGGATCTAAAAATAAATCGAAAAAATTATACTGTTCAGTGGATGCAACTATTATCAGAGAAGATTCGGATTCGCAAGCTATTTCGTTCATTCCAAAAACGTCAAGAATTTCATTGCTTCTCATCTAAAAATTCAGCAATTTATCTTCCGATAAATTACCCTAAGACAGTCTTTAATATGATAAGATTCTTTGCTTTTTCAGCAAGAAAATTGTCAGTTATTCTATATACGCAGTTACAGGAATTCAAATCACAGCATTCCAACTCCGAGTTAAACTAAAAAATACCGTTTTCAAGCTATTTATTTATATTCTAAATGCGATTTATACGTTTTCAATTCTAAATGCGATTTATACAACTTAAAAGCCGTGGGACCCATTCAAACGTGCAGCGGTGGTGAAGGCTTACGCGATCAAATCATTGAAAATAAGCACTATCGAGGCCATATCAGTCTACAGTCGCTATAGAAAAATGTACATTGACATTTATAACAAACTAGATATAAAAAGCGAAAATACCACATAGTCAATAGAGCGATTGCAAGGTAAAAAAAATACATAGACCGTACCAAATACCCATAGTAGTTGAGCGATTGTTTATAAGGTACAAAATAGGAAATAGGCGCTACCAAATAGCCAGCTGAGCTATTGTAAGATAAAAAAATGGGATTTATGCAGAATACCCAGCAGAGTGAGTGTAAGGTACAAAATAGGAAATATGCCAAATAGCCAGCAGCGTGATTATCATTCTACATTGTGGAGCGTTGACTGCAGGGTTCCTTCGTACGAATGCTTATCTTTCAGCGCGCGACAGTTGCTGTCTGATGGGATGGAATATCGGAGTGTCTGCGTGGATAATGGCTGAAACACTTTTCTGGTATCTTCGACGACGTCGATGGTGTTATCGATGGATCACTGACTTAAACCTCGTGGGAGTCTCCCTCCAGTATTCGCTGTCCATCGAAGCGAGAGTACGATGCCGGCTACGCTGTGGAGACGGAGGAAGCGAGAGAGTGCGCGGAGCAGGGGTGAACTGGCAGAGGGAGAGGGAGAGGGAGAGACAGAGACAGAGGCAGATATAGTGACTAGGACTGAGACAGAGGCAGAGAGACTGGACAAAGATTTAGAGAGACAGAGACAGAGAAACAGTGAGACTGGACAGACAGCGAAATAGTGAGAGTGGAGAGAGAGAGACAGAC
>JACEVL010000042.1:492500-497500 GCA_020284085.1 Aporrectodea caliginosa
AGACATCTGTTATAAAAAAAATCTATTCCAATCCTATATATTTATATGTGTGATAGTATTAAAACCTGACTGTAAGATGTCATTAAAGCTAAGAACTAAAAAATCAGAACTGAGGAAACCGCGCAGTTAAATACCTTTACAACGCTTGTGCCAAAAGTAATATAGTCGGAAATTTGGTTCAACTCACTGAGTTTCTTTTACCTTTTGTGTACGGACATGCATGTAGCTCGAAAAGAAGCCTAACCTGCAGCGGCCAATACTGGTTGCAGGGTAATGGAGAAAAACAATAGACTGCATTTTGTAAAAGAATTGGGGAAAGCTTAACTCTAATCACCGGATATTCGAACGGCAAATGTTACTCTTTCCTGCGCATGTCAATCACCATTCAACTCTTCAATGTTCTTGCCTTCTGGAGAACTTTTGACCAGTCAGAAATTGCAGTTCCAGACTAACATGTTTTTATCTCCGGATATAGTTTTCACAGCCTGAGGGTTTAGACTTTAGAACTATCTCGGGTAAAAAAAAATAACAGGAGCCTACTAATAATTATAATAATAATACTAATGAACAATAATAATAACAATTATCAAAGATCGAGGGTACGTACCATACGTATTTCTATTTTAGGGTACGCGTACCTTTGAGCTCTGACAATTAGGGCCTATAACGATACTAATGGCAGAGTAAAGTAACAACTAGCCATTCAGACAGTAATTAAAAAGCGAGTGCAAAAGCACAGGGGCCTATTATTATGGTTCTTCACCTAAGGTACATGTAATCCCTCAGGATTTCAAATTATTATTAGGCCCTATTATTTATATTATTATTACTATTATTATTATTATTATTATTATTATTATTATTATTATTTTTAACCCGAGGTAGTTCTAATCCCTCAGGCCGCTAAAAAATGTCCGGAGACAATAAGATGGACGTCTGGAACGGCATTCACTCGACAAGTTCTGGTTGGGCAAAAGTAGACAATAATTAATTATTATTATTATTATTATTATTATTATTATTATTATTATTATTATTATTATTATTATTATTATTATTATTATTATTATTATTATTATTATAATTAGTCCTATAATTGTCTGAAAGTCAATTCAGCAGATCTCAGAGAGCGGTGGCAATGTTCCGGAGAGGCAGATGGCATTCCCCCGTTGCAGAGCTAGGCCTACTGTGATAACGCTGGAACGGGTACGCTGTCTCCAGTGGCATTCTAATTGTGACGAATAGCGGTTGTAGGCTTAATTAGTAAGTTAGTTGAACCCTGAAAGAGCGATTAGACCCTTTGCACCTGCAATTATAATGTCTTATGAGTGTGCGCCTAGTTGTGGGCTATTTATGTAGGCCAATAGCTGACCAATAACTAGCCCAATTAATGATCAGGGCAGGTGGTCCACCGGAAGTGTGGGACAGTCCATGTTTAGCTCGTGTCGGAGTAAGAAGGTTCGAGACTTTGCTCTACCATGTTACGTCTCGAAGGATTGAGGCCAACCAACTATTTACTCTATATTATAGAGGAAATAGTTGACTGTTGTACGATTGTCGTTAATGTACAAAATTAAATCTTTGTTTGTTGAAATAAAACGTCGAAAAATCTTCACAATAACAATCATAATAATAGGCTAATAATAATAATAATTTTAATAATAATAATAATAATAATAATAATAATAATAATAATAATAATAATAATAATAATAATAATAATAATAATTGATCTGTCGGGGTCTTGTTCGCGCGGGTTTCCCAGCAGTGAAGGAGCCACCGGGCCTTAGCAGAGCGGACGGAAAGAGACCTGACGGCCTAACTCTTATTCCATGGCGGATGGGCCGTGCTTAAATACGGTGCTTTGATATGGGATGCCACAGTAACAGACACTCTAGCCGCATCCTACCTACCAGTCACATCGGCCACAGCAGCCGGTTCAGCCGAATTGGCAGCAGACCGGAAATGCGCCATAATTATACAACATACTCGCTCAAACCTACCACTTTGTCCCGTCGGCATTCGAGACTCTTGGCCCAATTAACAGCAGTGGCCTACTTTTCATCAGAGAGTTGGGGCGCTGTCTCTCTCGTATAACCGGGGATCCGAGAGAAACCTGCTATCTTTTCCAGCGCATTGCCATCATAGTCCAACGTTTTAACGCCATCGCCTCCCTAGGCACCTTTTTGCCGCCTGATCTTGACGAGGTCTAGCCTTCCCAGAATGCATTTTTGTATCTCCGGATAATTTTTATAATTCCTGAGTGATCTGAGGTACCTCGGGTAAAGATAATAATAATAATAATAATTATAATAATAATAATAATAATAATTATAATAATAGCCACCTTTTATTCCAAAGCCTTGCGCTGAATCTCCAACATTTTAACGCATTGGATTTTAGGCATAGGCCTATAGCTACATGTAGGCCTACTTGCAGTCTTTCACCAACTTAGACCTTCATGAATTGGGTCCGTTCCAGGCAATTCTGCGCTTTCTCTAAATAATGTTGAAGTCCCTGAGAGATACTTTTGACATCGGGACATAAAAATGATAAATAAAAACACGATGAGCCAGATGTAATGTAATGTAATGTAATAAGGGTTTAGTATTGTAATATGACGTCAGCTTTGGCCAGCAGACGACTTCGTATTCGTTCAGTCGGTTGATCGTCTGCTTCCAGAGAGAAACACAAGTAACTGAGTCGGTTATTTTGACATCTTACGGCGCCTTCCGCGACAAAAGACGAACGTATCTTAATGCAGACACGGCCCCGTATGCTCCCCACCGGCGGCGGCTGACCCACCGGTCGACCGCACCCGGTTCAAAAGACCCCCACGGCGCCCCATGAAGGCGCCAACGACGTTAGGGGCAGTCAATGCCTGCCACAGGCCATCACCTGTTATGTAGAAAATACCGCTCTGAGGTCTATGGTTACAGACGTCCTCTCCTATCAGGTCATCAGTTCGTCTTCCGCAACAGACACAACGGCGTGTTTATCGCCAAAGAACTGCTGTAAAACAGCCCTTGGACGCTAAACTATACATATATGTAATTATATATCAATGGGCGCTGATCCTCCACGCAACGTGTGCTGGTTTACGTTCATCTGCTGTTAAGTTGATATTTGGTTTGTGCCGAAGGGTGAGAGACTGAGAGCAGACGATACATGGCGGCGGGCGATAATAGGGAGATCGTCTGCCACGGTCGGCGCTTTGTACTCTGACGCGGGAAGATTTCCGCCTCAAAAGACGACTGAGGAATATCAGATCAAAACAGATTGGATCGCGTTCCCTTATCCACCAGACTTAAATTGAGCAGAGAGCTTCTGATCCGGAGTTGCATGATGCTTCCAAGATCAGATTGGAAAAGATTACATCAGACTTTGTCCGATTTCTTTATGCAGAAATGGTTGCAGGTTGCTAGTACTTGCTACGTTAATGTGTAGGCGTTAATCGATTCAAGTAAACATGATTTGATCAAACTAGGTCATGTCATGTCATAATCTAATCTAAGAACTTCTATAGCTCAGTTGTAATAATGCCCAAAACATCAGTCGATGATCGCCACTAAGCAAAGCAAAATTCCAGGGCGAGTCCGATTGAAAGCTAAGAATGTGAATCCAATAGACGGAGGCAACTAAAAACTCGTCTTTTTCTTGACTCATTTCTTCCGTTAGTTGAGATCTGAATTCCGGAACAGACTTTGCAGAGCGAGCGTTTGCCGGAGTCTAGAGCCAGAAACAGAAAAGGCGACCCTGTCGAGCTCAGATCTGTCCTTGTCCACTGAACAATCAGATCGAGAAAGTCAGAAGACCTGGCCGCGTACAGAGAGGTCTTAAGAGTAATCGTAGGCCTATAGACAAAAGATGCAGATCAACCAAGTTTTAACCTCGTAATTTACAAAAATTGGCAACTTATTAGCTCTTTGTTCTACTTCCTCACATTCGCATTTTATTTACTTATGAAAAACTCGACAGGAAGAGAAAAAGATAAAGGAATTAAATGAAAATGAAACGCCGAATGGAGAGAATAAAAGAGAGTGGGTGGAGACTTCGCAAAATGATTATCGTTCTGAACAATGGCAACTCGTAACCGCGACCACCCATGAGGCGCAGTCGACTTGAACGCGGAAGGAACACCGCTGGCGTAACTGTAACTGTAACTATACATATTAAAATATAGCGCCTGTAGATTTAAGCAACGACTAAGAAGTCGAGAACCTCGAGGGAATAGTAACCCTTACTCCACATTAATATTGCGCCTCAAGCAAACTCCTCAGATGTGCCCTTAATCGAGAGCCGGCAGATTCTCCATTGTCTATCTGGCCTAGAGTTTTCTGTAACCTTCGATGGATTGTTTCTGCGTTGTGCAGGAGTGCTTCAATGCGTCTGTACAACGGCCGAGTGTCGGAGGGACAGGATGTCCAGCTGCCAGGCTAAACGTATGTGCTACGAACAGCGTATGAGCGATGCCGGCGAAGGACAAACCCCGCGGCGGTCGCCAGGAGGCCACGTGCGGGTCGTTCGAGGCTGCATTGACGACAGCAGCACTCCTCTGCTGTGCCGCAACCAGAAGCCGAACTGGTTCAGCGGAGCCTGGCCACTCCTTAGATGCTGCGCTGAAGACTGGTGCAACCGAGTCAACCTTACAGAGACAGCCAGCGGCAACGAACCTGAAGGAGACAATGCAGGTATGTATACACGTACTCAAAAATATTATTTTTTAAGCCCCATGGCAGGGTACACATCATCCACTAGGGAATTAGATATCTATTATTATTGTTGTTGTTGCTGCTGCTGTTATTGTTATTATTATTATTATTATTATTATTATTATTATTATTATTATTATTATTATTATTATTATTATTATTATTATTATTATTATTATTACTACTACTACTACTACTACTACTACTACTACTACTACTACTACTACTACTACTACTACTACCTTACTACCACTACCTACCACTACCACTACCACTACCACTACCACT
>JACEVL010000042.1:502500-517500 GCA_020284085.1 Aporrectodea caliginosa
AATAATAATAATAATAATAAAAATAAAAAATAAAAAAATAAAAATAATAATAATAATAATAATAATAATAATAATAATAATAATAATAATAATAACAATAATAATAATAATAATAATAATAATAATAATAATAATAATAATAATAATAATAATAATAATAATAATAATAATAATAATAATAATAATAATAACCGCTAGCCCCAGAAACGCTGGGTCCCATCAATACCGCTGGCCTCAGTTTTATTTCTGACCTGGGTCGCCACCTCATACTAGCTACGGGTGAACGGAGAGAGACCAAGCTACTTATTTCAGAGAATCTCAGTCACAATATAACGCTTCAACGCCGTAGCAATGGGGGACTCTGTGAGGAGTTCCTTTAAGCGGCGATAGGCGTCGCTAGTATGTGATGTGGTCTAAGCAGTACTTCCGTAAAGTCACTTTAGCGTAAATAAACCATAGACACCATATATTAAATGTAAGATGTCTATGAAATAAACCTACCGCACAACAGAGCACACATTGTTACCTAGAGTAGCCAAATGGCATCCCATCCTGGCGCCACCTATAGCAGCCATTTTACAGAGTCCCCCATTAGTGGCACATTTATCAAACCCACGCCCGATATGGATGAGGTACATGTAGGCTATAGCCGTTCCAGACACAGTATACTATTATAATTTCTAAGTCTCTGGGGAATGAAGTACCTCAGGGCAAAAATGTTGCTGATGTTGTTCTAATCCCTCAGATTGTAAAAACTATATCCGAAGATGAAAAAACATGTTAGTCTCGAACGGCAAGTTCTGACTGGGTAAAGGTTCCCCGGAAGGCAAAGGCATGAAGAGTTGACACCAGATTGACAAGCGCTCGAGAAAGTATGAAGTCTCGTTCTAATACTCGGTGATTAGAGTGAAGCTTTTCTCCAATTCTTTATTAAACGCAGTCTACTTTTTATCATAATTATGCAACCCAGATTGGCCACTGGAGGTTAAGTTTCTTTTCGAGCTAAGTCCGTAATGGAATAAAGTACACATGGATATAATGAATTGGACCAAATTTCTGACTATAATTTATTACTTTTAGCACAAGCGTTGTACAGGTATTTAACTGCGCGGTTCTCTGAGTTTTATATTTTTAGTTCTTAACTTCAATGACATCTCACGGTAAGGTTTTGCTACTATCACACATATTAATAAATATATAGGATTGCATTAAATTTCATAAAAGATGTTTATGGCCTAATAACGATGCTTTTAGCGAATAATTCCTGCAGTCCGGTGTCAAGCAGTAGTGACGCCATCTATGGAACTGAAACTTGAAGCACAGAGATCGATTAGTTAGGACTAAGGACACTCGGCTTGTAATTCGGAGTAGGGATTCGCTTAGATTCCATGTATGGAATTTCAACAAGTCCTTCACTGGCAATTGCTCGGTTGAAGCCTGATCGTTACATAGGCCTAGTTCATTCATTCATTCATTCATTCATTCATTAATTCGTTCATTCATTCCTGATTCATTCTTTCTGGGAATTTGCATAGCGCCCTTTCAAGGACCTACTCAGGAGCGCTCCCATCCACAGCCACGAATAAAGAAAAAGACTGGTGGTGGTGGTGGTGGTGGTGGTGATGATGATGATGATGATGATGGTGATGGTGGTGGTGGTGGTGGTAGTGATGATGATAACGATGACGATGACGATGATGATGAAAACCAAGTCGTGATCAGGTCAATATCCAGAAGACCAGTCCGAGGCAATGTCGTCTGATTCGCAGATAGGTGCTCACATTGTAGACAGCCAAGGGTTTTAGCTGAGGTGTCGAGTTATAACTAAGAACACGATTTATTTTAATAAAACTTGCCACTTCTGTTGCACCAGTGTCTAATGCACACTGTCGCTTATTATAGTAGCGCCGATGGCGCACCAAAATGAAGCAGTAATCAGGTCAATATCCAGACGATCAGTCCAATGACGGAAATTGTAATTTATTGAACGACGCCATAGAAGTCTTTAGAACCGAACTGTTGTCAATATATATATATATATATATATATTATATAAGCAACGGTACTTTACAATTCAAAGTCTTAAAGAACGACAATGGACGAATTTGACTTTGATTAGGATGATGACGATGTCGATGGTGACCGTAACATCGATGATGACAGCATCTGCATCTGAAGACAAAGATGCGACCGATGTCATGTCATGTCATGACGACAATTTCTATAGCATCGATGATCTTTATAGTCATCCTCATCACGAGGAATTTTCTTTCACAGGATTGATGATGATGCCGATAACGAAGAACGCAAAGATGACGAAGGTTTAACTGATTTCGTTGATGATGATGATGACCAGAGATGGACACGATTAGTTAAATTGGTAATCGATTAGAAGTAGAATTAGCTGTTTGTCTAAAAATGTCTAATCGTTTAGCCAATCGATTAGTTAAATTGGTAGTCGATTAGAATTAGAATTAGCAAAATCTTGTAGCTAATCGATTGGAATTAGAATTAGCTGCTGAAATGTGCTAATCGCTTAGAATTAGAATTAGCAAAATCTTGTAGCTAATCGATTAGTATCTAATTGATTATAGTTACCAATCTCTGATGATGACGACGATGATGAAGACGACGACGGTGAATAGTTTAAAAATGCCGACGATGATTACGACGCCAAAAATATGGATGATGAATTGATGATGAAAGCATTTATCGTTACAAGTAACCTAATCTCAAACGGAATACTTTCGTATTATTTAATGCGCAGAAACTTTGGACCGAAATGGTTTACAGTACGTTTGTCGTTTGAACTTTACATAGTCTTCAACGTCCCACCCCCCCCGCAGTCACCCGTTTGAACCAATGGTTAGCATTTGCGAATGAGATCCCGCGGCAGACTACTGGCTCGCCCATCACGGCCTTCGTAGTACGACTGTTCCTGCTCCTGTTGATGTGATAGATGCTGCTGCTGCTGCTGCTGTTGCAAATGCATGTGATGATGCCACTGCTGTTGACCGCGAGTGCCTTGTGAATTCGCGTCGTGTTGAGCCAGGCTGCTCTCGTGACACGAACCGACACATTCAACGCTCAGTTCACAAGCAGGTCTTGACAACAGTCCGTACGGATGGGCACCCTCGCTCGCGCGTTGTTGTCCCTGGCTACAGTTGCCCGTAGCAACGGGAAACTGGAATTCGTCGACGTAGGCATACTCATTGTCCTCGCTCTCGTACGTCTCTTGACTGCGCTGTGACGACAGCAACGCCGGCTGCAGAGTGTCGTGGGTTCGATGGGCGCCGGGGAGTTTGACCGAGAGATAGGCGTCGTCCTTGCGAGGTCCGTAGCCGGCGATGGGACCGGCGTCTCCGGGGAGCGTGGCCCCCGCTGTCCCTGCCAGTTTGGCGGACGAAGAGGTCGGCGGACGGTAGTGCTTCAGGTGGCTGCGGTTTCGTCTTCTGCTGTCGAGAAGAACACCTCTTTAAAGCATCAGGTGGTCGACTGCTAATTGGCTAATTGATAGAAACACGGCTGTGGTAACGACACCTGTGCTCAGCGCTTCTTCGCAACCTCGCATCAACGCTTTCGTTATTGAGGTAAAGGTGGTGCTACTGCTACAGTAGGTGTTGTGATTCGTAATACATACATACATATATATATACATACATACATACATACATACATACATACATACATACATACATACATACATACATACATACATACATACATACATACATACATACATACATACATACATACATACATACATACATACATATATACATACATACATACATACATACATACGTACATATATACATACATACATGCATACATACATACATGCATTATATTCAAGCATACAAGCGCCATGGAAGCGCCTCTGATTAGGCTGTACTGTGAGAGGCGCTTTATAAGTCGTCCGTAAATAGAATAAAATAGAATACAAACAACATACTTCAGCGCTTTCTGCAAGCAGCATAGGCCTACGTCAGCGCTCGTGAATAAGCTGGTGCCCTCCGCTTAGCTTTAAAGTTACGCTTTAGAAATCGTGAGTTTACGATAACGATTAGGATTAGAATTAATCACAACGTTACTGATAGTTGCTCACTTTCTGATGACGAACAGACCGATAATGAAGACGCAGAGTCCAACTGCAACAGCGATGATGACGATGATCGCAACAGCAGTAACTGAAGTAACAGGTTCACAATACATTTGTTAAAATTCACGACTAATCTCTTTTTCAAATAAGCCGAAAATTGCATTTGTAAGTGCCTACTTATATAGCGCCTCTTCAAGAAAACTTATCAGAGGTGTTTCAGACCTGACTACACAAGACCACGATCGAGCAAAATGGTCTTCATTCGCTTGGTGAGATAGAGACATGACAAGTAGAAGAAGCTCATGACGCAGATTGCATGGAAGCCAGTTCCAGGATGAGGGGCCGACCACAGCGAGGCTTCCATGCTGCATTGTGGCTCTACGCGAAAGGGGAACAAGAGATTACCCTATGTGGCATATAATGATACACTAATGCATTGGTTGAGGTAAGGCCAGAACAGATAATCGTAATTTAAAGAGATTCTTTAGTCTCGTATCAGATCTCACGTCAGATCTCAGATTTAAAATTACCAAAAGCCGTGTAGGCTATGTAGGTATCATATAGAGCGTTTTTCTAGGACTTCCCAATGGTACTGGCTCACGCACTGAATTTGTTCAAATGAGTTCTATTTTTAGAAGGATACGCCATGACTTGATTTTAAATATGCGAGCTGCTTTCCAGTCAAGTAAACTGCTTTCCACAACAACAAGACGATGTGTTATTGCATCACCTCGTATTTCTAAGAGCTCAGCAGCACGACTGGACATCTCTCTGAGCAGGAAGCGAAGAGATGGTCGCTTGTTGCGAAGGAGGGTGAACCCTCCCCCGTTGCTAGGGGCAACGTAATTTGGTCTAATCGGCGAATAGTCATCGGCTGCGAGCAAGCGAACGGATTGGGCAAAGCGAGGAGACAGACAGAGCAGAGAAAGACAGACAGAGAGACAGGCAGACAGAGACAGACCATGCAAGACAGACAGAGAGACTTAAAGACAGAGAAGTTGATACAGACAGAGCACAGACAGAAAAAAGAGTAAGAGACAGACAGACAGAAACAGAGACAGACAGACAGAAACAGAGACAGACAGAAATAGAGACAGAGACAGAGATAGACAGATAGAGACATACAGACGGACAGACAGCGAAGAGACAGCAACAGATAGAGCTAAATGCGCGAGTGAGCGAGGAGCCAATTGACAGAAAATTAATGGCAAAAGAACCACAGACAGACGAACACGTAGAGTGAAACGAAGGAAGACAAACACACATAACAACACATACAGCAGACAGTTGCAGACTGCACGAGAGAGACACTGATAGACGAAGAAAGACATACAGAGAAGATGCGAACGGAGTGGATGGAGGAAGTGTACCATGGGACACGATGTGATCAAATTGCCAAGGAGTCGACTTGGCCGTAACCGAATCAGGCAGCTAATTTGAGGTTCGTGCATGGACGTTTCCGCGTTCGCCGGTTGCATCTTCTTTCCATTATCAGCTCTTCAGCCTCCTCCGTTCAGCAGGGAATAGCATCAGCTGAGTCTGCATCACTTCTGCATCTTCTGTTGCTGCTGCTGCTGCTGCTGCTGCTGCTGCTGTTGCTGCTGTTTCTGCCGCAGGAAACCGAATATTCTCTCTCTCTCTCGAGATCTAATTCCGCCGCCATCTTCTCATCTGAACGCATTAAACTTGAATGGTGCAACCGTGCAATCGTCGGCCGCTCGTCGCCTCCGTAGGAATAGCGTGGCGACACGGTGCGGCTGGCGACGGTAATTACCAACACTTCCTCAGCAGACTCACCTCTGCATCGGCCGAGTGCCGCAGACAGAAAAGACTACAGTCTGGTTCTAGAGTTTCTTAGGTCAATCGTAATTGAATGCTGAACACTCCGAAAGCAATGTCAGGCGATTCGTTATTATTCGTAAACAAGCAGCTGCGAAATGCCAGACTCACCAACTGTGTTATATCGTTGAAATCACTTGTCAACGCTCATTATTTTTCAATAGTGACTCTGATGTGTGCCTCTTGAAGTGGCGCTATATGAATTTGCACTTGCCATTGCCATTGCTTTCCTCTAACGTTCGCTGTAACTTTGTCCTTCAACCGAGCTTCTGATCAAGGTTTTCTGACTTTGTGCTTGCGAGAAGATATAAATTTTAAATAGATTATATTATTGTCGCAACAACACTAAGTGAAGAGTATGCGGCGGGGAATGGGGGCTGGTCCAGGCATCTGAACGTGTCATATCAGAGATGGTCTTCTAGCGGATAATAAATTATGACAGAGCAGCAACAGCTCTGCTCTGCCCTCTGTCTGTCTGTCTCTGTCTGTCTCTGTCTGTCTGTCTCTGTCTGTCTCTGTCTGTCTGTCTCTGTCTGTCTGTCTCTGTCTGTCTCTGTCTGTCTGTCTCTGTCTGTCTGTCTCTGTCTGTATGTATGCATGTCTCTCTCTCCCTCTATCTCTCTGTCTCCCTCTGTCTCTCCCTCT
This sequence comes from Aporrectodea caliginosa, assembly GCA_020284085.1. Classification (NCBI taxonomy): domain Eukaryota; kingdom Metazoa; phylum Annelida; class Clitellata; order Crassiclitellata; family Lumbricidae; genus Aporrectodea; species Aporrectodea caliginosa. The sequence goes on from JACEVL010000042.1 coordinate 509,087, forward strand.
GTCTATGTCTTTGACATGTCTCTGTCTGTCTGTGTCCCTGTCTGTCTATGTCTCTGTCTATCTCTCTATCTCTGTCTGTCTGTCTCTCCATTTCTGGTCTCCAGAAAACCGGTTCTTAACACGGTATCTCTGTGCAGCTGATTTGTCTCAGTCCTCATGCATAAGCTATTTGCCTTATGCTTGAGTGTATTGTAGCGCTCTATAAATGTGAAGCTTACCATAATGACTATCGTTAGTCGTTGTGGGTCTATTAATAGTAACCATTGCGTCTATAATTGTGCATTATTAATCGCATTTAGTGCCTCTTGGAGCCTTTCAACAGCGCTGAGAATCTCACGACAGCACCAGAATATACTTACTTACTTACAATGTCAAAGTGTTCGCATATGACTCGTCAATGCAAATCATTACAAGGCCTTTCCTAGTGGGAGTTTTTCGGTGACGACGATAGAAAGAGCGCCGATGAACTTAACAGAAGCAAGGAATTGTTCATAAAATACTTACAGCGTGAAATTGCGCTCCACGGATACAGCGACTGGTATTCTGAACATCAATTGAAACACAACAATTAATATTAGCCAAATGGTTCCCTACTGTTTTAAGAAAGAGGCCTTGTGCAACTGAAGGAACAGTACTCGGCGAGCATTGCATGTATGTGTGCAGCAAGTATGTATGCAAGAGAGCATCTATGTAAGCAAGTATGCAAGCACGCATGTTTATGCTGACCACAAATACATGTAGGCTATGTATGCACTATGCACACATGTATGTCTATATGCATGCATGCATGTGTGTTTGTATGTATGTATGTATGTATGTATGTATGTATGTAGGCCTATGTATGTATGTATATATGTATGTATGTACATGTATGTAATGTATGTATGTATGTATGTGTGCGTGTATAATATGTATGCATGACATTGCATGTATGCACATTCATTCGGCTAGAGAATTCTATTAGGCCTATGCATTTCTAATGACGTTGATGATTGATTATTTTTATAATACAAAATATATACCAATACATAATACTTGTAAAAGTGAAGAGGGGTCCGTATAGGTATGCCTACCGAAGAATTTCTGCTGGGTGCAGTTGGGTGTCTCTCCGATCCACCTTCTCCCAACGCATGTCTGGTGCCAGACCCTTCTAGAAACGTCGTCGTTACAACCGGAAGTGGCATTCCCACCGAATGACCTCTGCCACCAACCACGCTTCGGAGGATCTAGGTCAGGGCAGCCGACCGCTGTCACGTGATATCAAACAAGGTCGCGTCAAATGAGGCAGCCATGCGATGCAAAAATAAGGTCATTAACGGTCAAATATTGGATAAGAACTTTTGTAATGCTTATCAAGTCGAACATTAGTATGGTAATCGTCGTCATCATCATCATCATCATTGTCATCATCATCATCATCATCATCATCATTAATCATCAACGTCGTTAAGTTTATTATTTTCGCCATTTGAATCATCAAAGTGATATGAAAAATCTTGTTGACACACCGCAACAAGTCTCAACTGAATCTCATCGGTATTTAGAGCTACATGTAAGTGAAATCAACATCGTAAATCGTAAATCGTAAACTCGAAACTTCTACATTGATGTCACGCTCTATTGAATACGTGCACTGGTAAAACTGGAACAATCAATGTCGATGTGGATAACCCTGTAGTCGACCCAGTAAGCCCTAATACCATAATGTGCCTAAACGGGCCTCGGTAAGCGTCATCAATCACCATCATCATAATCATCAACGTCATAAAGACTAGTCTGGGGAGTAAGGACCGACGTCTGGAAATAATGACTAGAGTCTGAAAGTCTGGGGTAAGAAGATTGAAATTATGAGAATAAAAACTCATGTCTGGGGAATAATGACTGAAGAATGCGGGAATAATGACTTATTAGACTTAAGTCTGGGAATAATGATTGAAGTGTGCGGTATAAAGACTGAAGTCTGTGAAAGAAGGACTTATGGGGTGATTTATACCTTCGTAGCGAATGAGGAAGTGACCTCCTTCGGCAGCGACCTTTGAGACGATCAGTCTGACTTCGATCGAGTTCTTCGTAGACAGGAAGATGCTTCTTTCCCTCTCTCTTGACTCCCGACCACAGACGGTCTTACTCTGCCCCACCTCCTTCTCCTTGATGACGGCAATCACCTGGCAAGAGTTGCCCCGATCGCCACCCGTCTGAAGGTTTGGGCTCCAGGGTAAGAGGAAATCGATGAGGGTGAGGTTTATTCTCTGCCCTGGAGGGAGTTCGATGAGCCACGGGGTCAGAGGAGACCCACACCCCGTCGACGCTGACACGGTGCTCGCCAGAATGCCGCTGTCCGCCAGGGCTCCAGCTTCATTGAGGTTTCTACACTGGCTCCCAGTCGGTAGGAGAACTACAGGATATAAGCGTCACCAGTTCACGATTTAAGACAATGATGAGGATGATGATATTGTTTAAGTTTGAGGGCGACGCTATGATCATCTTCGCAGACTTCGCTCTGGCATGGAGTCGTGTCACAGAAACTACACTCACGTAATCAGAATACTTTGAACAGAGACGTAAGCTACGGATGTTCACCGCTCTAAGCCAGCGCTTTTAACTTAAAGCAATGCTTGACAATTTAAAGCAACGTCTTATCGTCATAAAGCAGGTCTTTATCCGAAACCTGTTTGAACAGTGCATGTATCGTTTCTTAAGCTACGTTTTACCTTTAAATCGTACTCTGGAGGTATCAGTCCCAGGTCTTGATAAAGAAGGAGGCGACGCTATAATCACTGATTAATCAGTGCATGTATCGTTTTTCTTAATCAACGTCTTACCTTTAAGGCAGACGTAGCTGGCCATGAGATAAGACTTGAGGTCCTCCTTGCAGGCTGTCTGTGTTCCATCGAACAGTTTGTCTGGTACTTCGATCTGGCACGTCCTTCGCCCAGAGCAGCGGACGTCGGCCAGCGACCGTACGTTCGTGTGGCAGCCGACGTGGTCTGCGTCCGTCTTGATGCACTTCCCGTGTCTCATGCGACCGTAAACGGCATCCGTGATGACGATCACCTCGTCCGGTTGACACTCCGCTTTGAACGTCTCCCATTGACAGATCTCCGTCAGGTCATCACCTGCGACGATGACGACGACACAGAGGAAGAGTCAAAGGTCAAGGAAGGTCAACGTCTAAGGTCAAGGAAGGTCAACGTCAAAGGTCAAGGAAGGTCAGTGAGTGTCAAAGGTCAAGGAAGGTCAACGTCAAAGGTCAAGGAAGGTCAATGTCAAAGGTCGAAGACGCTGTGTTGTAAAGCATTGCGTTGTACTGTTTTGTATTGCATTGTATTGTATTAGGCCCACGTTTGCATTTCCAGTGCATTATGCTAATGCTACAAATCCTCATAATTTAACTGTCTGAAACTCCTCGTGAACAGACAAGCACTCAGTAAGTCCGCTACCTTGTCTGTGTATGTATGACATCGTATATGTGTACAGTATGTGTGTATACATATGTATGTATGTATGTGGGTATGTATGTATGCATGTATGTATGTATGTATATATGAATGTATGTATGTATGTATGTATGTAGACCTATGTATGTATGTATGTATGCATGCATGTATGTATGTATGTATGTATGTATGTATGTAAGTAGGCTATGCATGCGTTTATTAAAACATAGGCATAAATGTATAAATTAATTTCTTATTACTCTGCAAATTGCAACTGATGGGGAAAGTGATGCAAAAGCCCGTCTGCAGTGTGTGTGTAAACACGTGTTTTCATTTTGCTGTGCTTAAGGTTTAGACCAGCAAAGACTGAATACGATAAGCTGTCGTTCTTGGAACTACAGTGACAAATAGTTTTGCTTCGAGGTAGTTCGGCTACAAATCGTAACAAATGGCCTCTGGGCAGAGTCGATCGCTTCGATAATAGGTCTGATCAAACGAACTAAAATTGAAGTGGATGGGATTTAGATTTGACAACATCTGTAGATAGATGTGGCGTTGGATTACAAACCCTTCGGCGATTGAATCACGAATCAATGCGATGGAAACAGTTAACTACTTAGTTAGTTGTGCGTTGAAGTAAACCCCAAGCACAACTCTCGCTGACTCAGAGATGGCGATAGGGCATGCGCGCGGTTAAAGGTCTTTGTGCCGTTTACAAAAGGCTCTATATAAATAGCTATACACAAATATAATATGCATATTGCATACATACATACATACATACATACATACATACATACATATATACATACATACATACATACATATATACATACATACATACATACATACATACATACATACATACATACATACATACATACATACATACATACATATATACATACATACATACATACACATACATACATACATACATACATACATATATACATACATACATACATACATACATACATATATACATACATACATACATACATACATACATACACAAATACACATACACATGCCATGTACATATATACATACATACATACGATTACGGCGCTCTTATAGCCTTATAGGTTGCCATGTAACAGTAAATAAGTACGTTTTCAGGTACTTACGAAAAGCGAGAGCGGTTGATGGACGAAGAAGACCAAAGGAAGAAGCGACGACGACCATTACAATCCGTAGCCAGACTAAAGTCACGAACGGGGAAGACGGAATCAGACAATAGCCTTTCATAACCATCTTCTTCTTCTTCTAAATCCCGGCTGCAGATGAGACAGACTCCACTTCGACGGTATCCAACTCGGAGCTGCGCCTCTCCCGCGATACAGCAAACGCAGCTTCAGCAACAGGAGCGTCGCCTGCACGCACGCACGCACTCACTCGCACGCCAACAGTTGTTATATTGTCTGGCGCCCTCTTTTGACAGAACTACACCTGAACGTCGGCGGCGGCGGCGATGCAAATACTGCTGAAGACTCTGACCTCTCCGCTCCACTCATCCATTATGCCAATGATCATTATAATAATCGACACGATGCAGAGCGATTCATCTGCGGCCAATGAATGGTCTATAGACTGAAGAAATGCTGTCGGATCTGTAAATAAATCGAAAAATATTATACTGTTGTTCAGTGAATGCAACTATTATCAGAGAAGATGCGGATTGGAAAGTTATTTCGTTCATTCCAAAAACCTCAAGAATTTAATTGCTTCTCATACAAAAATTCAGCAATTTATCTGCCAATAAATTACCCTAAGACAGTCTTTACTAATGATATAATTCTTAGCCCTTTCATCAAGAAAATTGTCATTTATTCTATATACGCAGTTACAGCTATTCAAAACACAGCATTCCAACTCCGAGTTTAACTAAAAAAATACGGTTTCAATTCTAAATGCGATTTATACAACTCAAAAACCGTGGGACCCATTCAAACGTGCGGCGGTGGTGAAGGCGTACGCGATCAAATCATTGAAAATAAGCACGATCGAGGCCATATAAGCCTACAGTCGCTATAGAAAAATTTACATTGACATTTATAACAAACGAGATATAAAAAGCGAAAAAACCATATAGTCAGTAGAGCGATTGCAAGGTAAAAAAATAGAAAATATAGACCGTACCAAATAGCCATAGTAGTATAGAGCGATTGTTTATAAGATAGCCTACAAAATAGGAAATAGGAGCTACCAAATAACCAGCTGAGCTATTGTAAGGTAAAAAAATGGGATTTATGCAGAATAGCCAGCAGAGCGATTGTAAGTTACAAAATAGGAAATATACCAAATAGCCAGCAGCGTGATTATCATTCTACACTGTAGAGCGTTGACTGCAGGGTTCCTTCGTACGAATGCTTATCTTTCAGCGCGCGACAGTTGCTGTCTGATGGGATGGAATATCGGAGTGTCTGCGTGGATAATGGCTGAAACACTTTTCGGGTATCTTCGACGACGTCGATGGTGTTATCGATGGATCACTGACTTAAACCTCGTGGGAGTCTCCCTCCAGTATTCGCTGTCCACCGAAGCGAGAGTACGATGCCGGCTACGCTGTGGAGATGAGGAAGCGAGAGAGTGCGCGGGGCAGGGATGAACTGGCAGAGGGAGAGGGAGAGACAGAGACAGAGGCAGATATATTGACTAGGACTGAGACAGAGGCAGAGAGACTGTAGACTATAAAGATTGAGAGAGACAGAAAACAGAGAAACAGTGAGACTGGTGAGAGAGAGAGAGAGAGAGAGAGAGAGAGAGAGAGAGAGAGAGAGAGAGAGAGAGAGAGAGAGAGAGAGAGAGAGAGAGAGAGAGAGAGAGAGAGAGAGAGAGAGAGGAGAGAGACAGAGAGAGACAGAGACAGAGACAGAGACAGAGACAGAGACAGAGACAGAGACAGAGACAGAGACAGATAGAGACAGAGACAGAGACAGAGAGAGAGAGAGACAGACAGAGATACAGCGATACAGATACAGACAGAGTCTCGTGCTTTGTATCTGTATAATATTTATATAAGGAGATAATCTGATGCGGGACGAAGGAGCTGAGAGCGTCTTCAACGTCCGGATTCCTTTAATCCGCCGACAATCCATGGCAACGCATCACCTTCCATCATCGGATATCTGCAGCAGCTCTCTTCTTCTGCCCTGATGTATTCCTTTCTTCCCTTCCCCCACCCTCCCTCCCTCCCTCCCCACCCCTCCCCACCCCACCCCACCCTCATCGAACAGAAACCACAAACATCGCTGCAACTGCAGACGAACGTTGGCATTGGCAGACGATGCCATGGCGCAAAAGAAGAAATGTGGGAGAAAGAGGGATGGTGCACAGTCACTCTCTATCCCTGTCTCTGTACAAATCGCAGAACAATTTATATGATCCGCATCTACCCACATCATAAACTGTCTGTCAACCTGTCCTATCTGTTTCTGTCTGTCTATCTCTCTCTGCCTCTGCCTCTGCCTCTGCCTCTGCCTCTGCCTCTGCTCTCTCTCTCTCTCTCTCTCTCTCTCTCTCTCTCTCTCTCTCTCTCTCTCTCTCTCCAGTCTCACTGTTTCTCTGTCTCTGTCTCTACCTTCTCTTGTCCTGTGGTGTTTCTTCGACTGTATCTGTCTGCATAGCCACTCTTTCTCTTTAGTTTTCCATTCTCTACCCCTAAGTATCCCTCTGTTGTCTTGCCCACCCTATAAGGCGATCCTTGCTGTTTCGTGTTTCCATTTAAAGTTCATTTTACCTACTTTTGCATGTCTGCTTATAAATGTCTCACTATGTTTATACTGTTTGTTTCCTCTTTTCTCTTTTCTCTGTTATTCTCTCCTATCTTAACCACTCTCCTCTCCTCTACTGTAAACCTTACTCTACTCTACCCGGTTGTACTCTCTCTTCTCTTCCTTCTTATACTACCCTATATCTGTAATCTCACTGTCTCTGTATACTCTGTCTCTGTCCTCTCAACCTACCTCGGTCCCTGCCTCTGTATCTACAATCTCCCTCTGTCTCTGCCTCACCCTCTGTATCTACACTATCCTCTCCATCTGTTCCTGTCTCTGTATCTGCCTCTATACCCCTGCGTATCTGCGTCTGACTGTTGGTTTTAATCAATTAAATGCCGCGAGCGTTGGTGGCAAAGCGTCGATGCGAGGAGAGCGCAGTCGGTGAAGCGTGAACGGGAAACGGTCTGCGAGGAATAAGCGTCGCCGTCATCGATGGTTCTGCCAGCGGTGCCGCCAGCCAAGCGATCAGATTGGAGCCCGGATTCAGCGGCAGAATATTGCCCACACGCCCATCCAGGTTCAACACAGATACGGAGGATGAGGAGGATGGTGATGATGAAAAGGTCCCTCTGCGTTCGTCTGAATGACTCTCCACAGGGCTACTCACCATCAGCCTTCAACACTGCCATCAATTCCAGAGATTACTGTCCTGATATACGTCGACTTAACAACCGTTTTGGAATAATAATATTACTAAAACTACTACTTCTATTACTACTACTATCACAACAACAACTAGTACTACTAATACTAATACTACTACCACTACCACTACTACTACTGCTGCTGCTGCTGCTGCTACTACTACTACTACTACTACTACTACTATTGTTATATATTACTACTGTATTATATCAATAATTTATATTTATCAATATCTACATAGGTATTCATTTTTATTTATTGTTATACGATTTATTATAATATACTACATCACAGTGTTTTATTGTGTCATAATTTAATAATATTATAATAATTATTATTTTAATTTAGTGCCATAGGTAGGTGTAATTTCCTAGTAACAGAGACTTTACATTAGGATCTGTTAGAGGGCGAATGGAAAAGTCAGGCTTCGTCATCCGGAACGTCAGTTGACGTGTCTGGAAATCCCTTGGCATTATAGCACCACAACACAGAAGGAAAGGCGCTGGAAAAGGAAATTTGAATGTCACATGACTCTCTAGAGATAGTCAAA
>JACEVL010000042.1:522500-525000 GCA_020284085.1 Aporrectodea caliginosa
TTCCTCCTTTTCCTCCTCTTCCTCTTCCTCCCCACCATCCTTCGCCTTCATCCGTTTTCCCGCATCCGTTTCATCTTTTCCCTTATCATCTCATCTTTCGCTGTCTGATCATTCCTCGCCAATTTTCTCATCCACATCACAACCAAGAATGCAAAATAGCCCGGCTTTGTCGAGAGAACGCTGTAATCACAGGCCTCTATGTATGTATGTGTGTGTGTGTCTCTCTCTCTCTCTCTCTCTCTCTCTCTCTCTCTCTCTCTCTCTCTCTTCCTTTGTTTCTACCTCTTTCTATTTGTTTCTATATCTGTCTCTCTCTTCCTCAATCTCTGTATGCCTCTAACTCTGTTTCTCTCCCTATCTGTCACTGTCTGTCTGTATACCTGTCTGTCTGTCGCTCTATCTTTTGTTCATATCTCTCCTCGATTCTTGTCTCTCTGTTTACCTGTGAGTTTATCTTTGTCTGTCTTTTTGTCCTTTATTTGTCTGTTTTTGTGTGCGTGTGTCTGTGTGTTTGTCTGCCTGCCTGTCTGCCTTTCTGGCTGTCTGTGTGTCTCTCTGCCTGTCTGCCTGCCTGCCTACCTGCCTGCCTGTCTGTCTGTCCTCCCTCATCTCCATTTTATTTTGAACGCAGCCAACACAATCAGTTTATCGGTATGCCCGTACTGCCTCCCGATCGCTGACGTCTGGCCCTGCCTTGCCACCGGTCCCATTCATCTGCCGACCGACCGAGCGACCCATCGAGCGACCCAGCAGGACCGACGCACAGCCATTATTATGATGATTATTACGATCCTTTGTCGTGAAAGCGACGAAAGAAGCGATGGCAGAGAACAACTGATGAGCTGACTTAATGCAAATGTTACTCAGATGGACGAAGGACAATTGGCTGGACCGAATAAATGACCCACCGCCCATAATAACAGTCACTGCAACAGCTATGACAAATGCGAGAGAGAAACAACTATCACAACAGGCAGAGAGTAACAGCCGTATAAATGACTGCAGCGTGAGAACAACTAAAGCAACAGACAGAGCAACGGCTCTGACTACAACGTGAGCAATATCTAGAACAACAGGCAGAGCAACAGCTACTGTATGGCTACATAGCAGCAACTAAAGCAACAGGGAGAGCAACAGCTATGATGACAAGGATAGCAACAACTAAAGCAACAGGCAGAGCAACAGCTACTGTATGGCTACATAGCAGCAACTAAAGCAACAGGGAGAGCAACGGCTATGACCGCAACATGAGCAACAACTAAAGCAACAGGCATTGCAGCAGCTATGATTGCAACGATAGCAACAGCTAAAGCAACAGGCAGAGCAACGGCTATGGCTACAACGTGAGCAACATCTAAAACAACAGGAATAGCAGCAGCGATTCCTATTTAAAAAATACATAGCTTGATCTATTACACACGCCAGAGCAACACCATGACAAAAATCGAAGCCTCGAACCAGCCACAAGAGACTTAGAGCAATAGTCAGTGCAACCGCTAGAACAACAACCAGAACAACAGTGACTATCAAATGCAAACTGACACAGCTGACCAAAGAGCAAAGACAGAGTCACAATCAAATCCAGAACCAAAGCAGGGGCAAGCGATCGAGAACAACAATCAGAGCCACATCTCGAACAACAGCCATAGCAATAGGGCCTTCCCTTGTGGCATTCAACAATCCATACTTAAAAGTGCAATCTGATTTGTAATATTATTGTTTATTGTTGGTTGGCAACAAATAAACGATTGATTGAAATTGATTGATTGATTGATTGATTGATTGGTTGATTGGTTGATTGGTTGATTGGTTGATTGATTTGATTGATTTGATTGGTTGATTGATTGATTGATTGATTGATTGATTGATTGATTGATTGATTGATTGATTGATTGATTGATTGATTGATTGATTGATTGATTGATTGATTGATTGATTGATTGATGATAGAAGCCATAGGGCAAGCAGACCTAAAAACAATGACACCCAGAGCAACAGCTAGAACAACGACAGCAGACAACAACCGCGCCACCTGTGGGTAGCATTTTTCCCCATGAGACTCATTACAAGCGCCACTATGAAATAAACATACAATACAATACAATACTTGGTTTTATTTATTTTGCTTATTAAAATTTATTTAGTGCGAATAGAATTTATTAAATTAATAAAGCATTGGCTTATAATAGCGGACACTAAATAAATCTAATAAACAAAATAAATAAGACAGAATGACGAATGCAACATTTAATAGTGGCATTAAGTAAATTTTGTAAGCAAAATAAATAAGACCAAATAACGAATGCAGCATTTAATAGTGCCACTAAATAAAATGAATGGACAAAATAATTAAGACCAAGATTCGCCTATGTATCTCTATGTTTGCGCCTAAGGCAGATGAAGCTGCATTTAGAAGCCGTATAAAATCAGTTGTTTTATTGAAGACGACAGAAGCAAATTAAGAGACGTAGGGAACGTTATTTTAGGTGATTCCTCTCAA
>JACEVL010000042.1:530000-951499 GCA_020284085.1 Aporrectodea caliginosa
GTTTTACGGGTTCAACCCCCCCCAATGTTTTACTGTTATTAAAAACTAAAAATGTAGAAAAAGACGACCATATCCAATGGAAATCCCCTAAAACTCAAAACCCCTCCGAAATGTTTTCCTGGCCACGCCCCTGCCTATAGTATACACTGCAGTAACCGCCTCGATGGAGGCTCGAACCCTTACTCTCCACGTTAGAGGCCGAGCGCTCTATAACCAATGAGCTACAGTGCCACACATAATAAGTGTCTCAATGACTAACTATGTAGGCATAAGTCTCGCTATAGAAACAAAGGATAAAGCCTGACTTTGACCGATGAAAAACAATTTTATTCGTACATTTGCTATACGCTGATTAATCCCACGAGAAATACGAACTTCTGTCGCAAATTAAGGAATTGCGCAAATGAGCTGATAATGTCTGCCACCAACCAGCATCCTTTCGTCGCCTGAGCGAAAACAAATTCAAACTGTTATATCGCATTCAGTGTTGCCTGCTGTCAGTCAGTTTTGTCCAAACAGGCCATTTAATTAGTGACTGGTTAAATGTCATAATTACAAGTATTATTACCAGCTAATGCCAGTATTTATTGTTCCACTGAAACCATGTTTCCAATTTAAAATCCGCGATGTCTTCTAACTGCAGATACAGTGGACGTCGAAAAACGCATTTGGCTATATAGCCTGATAAAAAAATTTATTATGACATTACATAATAGTGTATCAACTATTCTCTTTATACGGGTAAGGTGTGATTTTGTTTGATCATACTACAAAGTTGGTAATATCAACTTTATATTATAGCACATATACATGTAGGCCTAGCCTATATATATAATTTATAATTATACGTATAGGCATATGCACAAATAATAGTCTTTTACAGGCCTATTATATAAGCTCGCATTATGACAAAATGGCCATCTAATTCTGCTTATAACTGTTTATGAATCGAACTTTATATAGGCCTTGATTCCACATGCAGGTAGAGAATATAATTATTTATAATTGAGGTGCTAGGCTAATTTTGGTATACCAGCGGTTCCAGTCAATGGTAGTTCCAGTCAATGGTAGTTCCAGTCAATGGCAGTTCCAGTCAATGGCAGTTCCGCTTTCAGAGGCTCAAATCACTCGTGCTCTCTATAAAAAAATAGGGAATATTCCAGTAGATTCATCTCGATTAGGTTTTCTCAGCCTGTATGGAAACGCATACTGCATGTTTCTGTTTTGTTGTCGCTGTCATTGTTGCAGGGCTATTGCGGCTTTACGGCGCACTGGCTTTCAGAAAGAATTAGCCTATGTGTGTATGGGTATAGTCCACGGAGTCGCTAACTAATGATTTCGCGACTGACTTAGAGCGTTAGCGACTGACTTAGCGACTAAGTCGACTAAGTCACATGTTCATCGACTGACTTATCCACTGACTTACCGACTTGATATCGACTTCTCGGGTTATCAAGTATACCTCTATTAGTTACAGTACAGAACAATATAATGAACTTTACCGCATACTGTATACAGTCTGTACTGACGGTGCTGTCATTAGATGGGACCCATACGGACTCTATACCGGTCCAATATGGGAACATGGGCCCTATATGGGTTCCGCTCCAAATGGGCAAGCTGACAGAGGACAGACCGATGATTGTGAAATATCTCACCGGTAGCATAGTTAGCCAAAATGGGTCCAAAGACTCCAAACGCCGGATTTCTCCCGGGAGTGCAAATAGCCGCCTATTTTCCCCAATAATTAACAAACAATCAATTTCCTGGTTTCATCTATAGCTGTACCGCTGTTCAAAGACACTGAAACCGGCGTATTGGTGATATAGGGGACTCCCCCCCCCACCTGAAAAATTGTATGTATATTTGTAACTACTACTTTTTGGTGTTTAACCTGTTGCCTTCTCACTAAAGCAGTAATTTAACCCATTAGTGCCTGAATTTTTATTTTTTCATGAAAGTATGAAAATAACTTTATTTCTTCCTTGTGAAAGTCAGTGCCAAACACTTTTCGGCTTAAAATTTGTTTTTACCATTTATTTGCAATTTTTACTTTCCGTCCCCGTTTTGGGGACGCTAGGCACAAATGGGTACGGTTCGTACACGTGAAGTTTCTAGGCTGGCATAAATCAACTATTGAGGTTTCATGCATGTAATCAAAAAGATAAGCATACCAGTAGCTAAACACATAGTTGCAACATCAAACTCATTGTCTGGTATAATTATGATGATCGATGGTCAAGTAATCAAGGAAAACTGTACAATAATGATGACCATAATGTATGTCAAGCTGGTTTGTTGATTATTTTGGAACAAAACTTACTATTATTGCAAAGGCTGTTTATGTGACTATCATGGCAAGAGAAATAGCAGTTCTACAGCAGTTCTAAGTAACAGTTCTTGCCTACTGGAAGAATATAGTGAAACAATTCTGATGAATGTCCGGATGTTCCTTGCTTTTACACAGCAGACACCACAGCAACGAATCGATTATCTTTTAGATTACATTCATTCTATCAGTGCGAATATCTGATGGCACTCAATCTACAACAGCTTTCAGTCAAGTAAGAGGAAGGCCCACAATTGCACGTTCAGCAATCTACTGCTAGTAGAACCCAGTGAATATGTCATGAAGTTCCAACTGGTCCAAGGTCGGCGCATAGCTGGAGCAGTGCGTTGGTATAGAATCCAAGAATTTTATATTGCCACATCCAGTTGATAATCAACGAGAGCCCACAAAGCACCATTTTCTGGAAATGACAGATATGCTGTATGTGCTGATGTTCTGGTTCATCTTATCAAGTTATCATGTGTCTGTTGGTGTGGTCGATAATATATTCCTGGCCTCCTGGGTGATGTCTACAAACTTACTTTCGGACCGTGATACCTCGTCACAGTGTTCAGTGTTTCGGTGCCATGACAATTGGAAGTGTCACCAACCTATTATCGTTCCAGCAAGTCACCACTATTCCAGATGCTGTATCCAGTCCAGGACCAGTCGGTAGTCAAATGTGTCACCATCTGTTTGTTTGATCCTGTCAACAGCACGGGACAACTGCAGTCCTTAGGTGATTATCACTAGCTGTTCCGGTGGCTGGATGTAACTTCGTACTGCTCAGAATTCAATCAGATTCAGGCTGGTGAAAAATTGCCAAACAACAGTGTGAATTTGTCATCAGCTGGAAGCTTGACAACAACAGAGCCGCCAGGTCCAAGTTGACTGTCAAACCGTCGATGACTCCAGCCAGCTCCATGACACGGATCCATCTGAATACATCACTACACCCTGGATCATTGGATGGCATATGTAAATTCTTGCATCCCATAAGTCCTTGTCATTCTCAAGTAAAATAATTGTACATTGGCACAAATATTGTGATAATATCACGGACAAAATTTTACTTGGGTTTTGCATGGGACCCAAATGGGCTCCATATGGGCCCCATATGGGAAAATGGGCCCCAAAAGGGCTTCATGTGGGTTTGCAGGTAGGGTTGCTCTTAGCATGCCGAGAAAACACATAATTTTATGCACATATCACTGTAGCTGCAGAGACAGTGAAAGTCACCTATTATAGCTTAGAAGTTGACGGGGTCACTTGTGCCTAGCGTCCCCAAAATGGGGACGGTATATTCTGGTATAACAAAAAATCAACCAAACATCTACCAACACTCCAAAAACAGTTGCAGATAGCTAAGAGACAAAATAACATAGGGATATACTCATATTTTCGATTACAACGTACTTTTGCAAAATAATTCTAATTTATATTGATAACTTTAAAAAAATTAAAAAATTCGGATAATCGCCATAAAAATCTGTATAATTATGCACAAACAATAAAATATCTGCTTAAATGTACCCCAAATGAAAGATAATTCAGTGGACTGTTGGTATCAATAGCTTGTAACACTCAATATTGTTTGATATTACAAATAACTCTGTCGAAGCAGGCGTCCCCAAAATGGGGACGCTAGGCACTAATGGGTTAAAACAATATCTAAACAAAGTTTCTTTGGATATTAATTTGTTTTAAATTGTACATATAAAAACCTATATGAAAATACAAACGTTCTTAATATCCTGTTATGCATTTTTCAAGCTCTTGCCGACAAAAATGTAACCGATGATAATTGGTTTTTCCGTCTCCAGCAAACATATCTGTGGGCGCCCATGCTAGTAAGCATCGTAGGTAGCGAGCCGACTCTATAGCCTATAGGATGCTTTTAAAAGAGAATAATCCACATCCTCGAACTGTTTCTATCGGAACTGGAGCATCTAAATCTGGAACTTGGTGGTGGCAATAGAGAAATGGGTCAGAGATTTGCTTCACATTACATTACATTACATACATTTTTAATCAGTTTTATACTCTGCGGTTTTTGACGGAAAACAATGCACGGGTTTGTGGAATTTTAAGCCTAGCCTACCCTTATTTGTGTGCTAATGCTGGCGCAGTACAAGCACCCTTTACGTGGCATCCTATTAAATCCGCGTGAGCAACCTGTTTGAGCTAGGAAGTCGGAGGATTCAGGACTATAAATGGACATGGAAGGCAACAGGTTGCTACACGTTTCGTTGTCTTCCTCCCATGCACATTCTGTCCACCGTCGTGGTCGAGATATAGAGTGCATCACCCTTTTACCCGGTCCTATTGTTTTGTACGATTTACGATCGCTTCAGCCGAACAAAAGGCGCTATAGTTATTTGCTGAAACGATCGGTCGAGCGTCGAAGCCGCGCTGTCCATAGACGGAGGCCGCGGTCGCCGCAGTGGCTGAAGCAGACGACACGGACAGGAAGGCGTCGAGTGCTCTGCCTCGTCGAGTCAGGATGTCAACGGTAGAACAATGGTCGGCGCTCATCGATAGTTATAAGCTGGACGCCGAACGTGCACGTGTGTTGAATGCCCCCAGCTATGTCCTCCACTACGTCTTCCAGTTGCGATCGATTGTGCAAATACACGACCGGTCTTTAGACCTGGCTGAATGCAGAAGATGCTGAAGGGGGGAAGACAGCAGCGTACGTTTATTGTGCGCTACTTGTGTGTAATAGGTGCACGGGTTGTGCGTGTAGACGGAGATTGGACTGAGAAGAATGTGAGAAATCATTGTGGCTGCGATTCATTAGATCGATGTGAATAATTAACCCTACATGCGCGACCGATTTATTCGAGACCAGAGTTGAAAGCGATTAATGGGGTGATTAACGATCCTTTCTTGTCGAAGACGACAATATGGTAGAGCTGTACCGATTAAACGGCCATAAGCATAATCGGGCCGATTAATTATTAGAACAATCGGTATAATCGGGCATCGGCAGAAATAATCGGTTAATCGGTGCCGATGTCAAAATTGTGTTATAATTTAATAATTTTACTTGAATTATTGCATATTCCAAGATTTTTTTATCGATTTTCATCTATCGTTTTACGTCCCTTACTATTTTATGCATTAAAACATATCGACATAGCGACTGCTTTTTATCAACACTCTTATAGGCTACATATGTACATAAAAATGGACTCTTCCTCTACATTCCGATTGGTCTAAATGTCCGATTCTAAATATAAAGTCCAATCACTAAAGAGTCTTATCGGTAACATTCTAATAGTCTATAATTTACATACATAATCCAAAACCGAAATACCACTCCTGTTAAAACGTAAATGAGTAAGTACATATCCACTGCATATGACAATTCGTATTCTGCCTATAGACCGCCTCTCGGCCACCAATCCAAGTCACATAAATTATATAGATGGTCACTACCACCCATCTTAGCTCACATTCGTGGGATCCGAACTAGCTGTGACTTTTGATGCGCCCCGCACCCGAACAGTGTCTGCATGGGCTCTCGGGCTTTCTCGGTCACAGGTCAGAGGCTTTTGGCCTTTGACGCCCAGTTCAGTAGCCTACGTTCTGTCAATTCGTTGATGTCATTCAGATCCAAAGGTCAATAATAATAACAACAACAATAATAATCGATCTGTCGATCTGTGCTGAAATAACTAGGCCTACATGTATTTACCAAATTTATATGCGGACGTCTGTATTGGCGTAGCCCTCTTTCCTTGTCCGCAATTGAGTGATCCCTCGGATTCCCTCCTCACCCTCATATCCATCAGGGCTGAGACTTGTGATTCATTTCGATTTATGCTCTTTATGCAACGATAATGGCGCTACAGAAATTTCCAAACGATACTAGGTCGAAGCACAAGGCTACGCATCAAAGCATTGACGCAGGCCTATTGATACCGAGTCTTGAGGCGAGGTAGTCTTGCAGAGCAGAAACGTCTATTGTGAAGTCACGTTCCTTACAAGAGGCAGTTCTAAGCACGATCGTATCTTCTCAAAATACAAGGCTCGAGAGCGTATTTAAGCGGACGGCTGAAGGGGCGCGTGTTCTACGCGGTCTTCTGGATGTAGCCCGGGAGATCTCTTGTCGTCAAAACTCGAGTCCGAATGACGCATGAGACGCACGAGGCCTGCAATGACGCAGGCCCATGGGCGTAGCCAGGAAAACATTTCGGAGGGGTTTTAAGATTTCGGGGGTTCCATTGGAGATGGTCGCAAAAACTAAAGTTTATAGGGCATTTCTCATGTAAAAGCATATAAAAATTGTTTGGGAAACCTATTTCTGGGGGGTTTGAACTCGTAAAACCAGCCCCTAAATACGCCCATGCGCAGGCCTAACATCAGACGAAATGCGTAACGTAGCCTACGTGTGTTATTACGCGTGTGTGACATCAAAGATCTAACCCGGCTCCATGCAGTATGTGCTTTTCGTGTAATTCAGAATAAGACCTGCGGGCTGTTTGAAAGAACTAATCGACCAAATATATAACCAAAGCCCACTCCAGAGTCTCTACAGTTTGTGATTAGTTTAATGATTGCATGGCACTCGTTCGACCAAAAAGAGTTTGACCGTGTGTGTGATAGGTTTTTTTCTATAGCAAATGGCATTTTCTTTTAGGTTTTCGTTTAACTTGTTCAACTGTTATCTTGGGCGTAATCCATATGTTGAGTTTTTCAGGATTAGAAGTTAAATCGGTAGTGCACTACAACTTTTTAGGACAAAGAGCAGCAAACATCGATAATTCCAGGAAACAAAGCGGGAATTAAGTCATGCAAATAGAGGTGGACGAGGAGAAGGAAGAGGAGTCCCTTAAGCTAGACCTGGGCAGCCATTGGAATGAAGTGTTAGCAATTCAGTTAGCGACTTCATTTTTCTTAGTCTCGGCAAATGAGGGCGGATGGCCGGTCCTAACTAGCCATCTCATCTTCCAACCGACAGTGTACGGTCAGTGTACTCATGATAACTGAGTCGGGTAGGCGGCGCAGGTGGAGCAGAATCTTGAAACAGATCTTTTGTCACTGGATCACAGTGATCGCTGCCAACAGCATACGATGTGTGTACTCATTCACGCCAAGTTCGCTAGAGGGCTTCTTAGGTGGAAACGAATTTAATCTCTAAGCATAATCTGCCCTGGCAAACATTTTAACCTAAGCCTCTCGGTTGACAGTCCAGCATGCTAACCACTAGACCATCATGCACCCCTACCTCCAAATTAGTAAGAGAACACTTTGTCTGGATATCTATGGACAATGTTTAGGTCCTTTAACAAGCCTGTCTCTTTCTTTATGAAGCAAAAACATAAAGGTCTCAGCACTGACTGAGTTAAAGTCTCTTGTCCCCATCGTTGTTATGGTTACTGTTATTGTTATTATTATTATTATTATTATTATTATTATTATTATTATTGTTATGAACAATCTAGCATGGTAATGTCGAAGAAAAGCAGATGGCGTTTCCGCGTTGGAGAGCTACCGAGAGTCTTTGAAACAGGTAGCTTGTCTCGAGCGTGTCATGGGTTGCATCCGTCAACCTTCGTCCGAGCTCCAACACAAAATTCAATCCTTCTGAGCTCCAAGCACCGCTGGACTCTAGTGCTACCGCCACGAAAGCATGCGTTCGGGCGATTGTGGCGTATTTCAATGTTTTGGCGGCGGCAGCTCGGTTTGCGGCCTCGCCCGCTTCGGTTGATGTTGTTGCCAGATGTGACTTTGCGAATGTGTCAGAAACTGTCACATCCCAAGTGAGGCATCTTCCGCATGACCACGGGATGAGTGTCACGCCGTCCGGTCGTTTACCATCCTCTCTGGTGAGGCCCAACGGTTCTTTCTGAGAAGGGATGTTCGCTCTTCCAAACGATCTCCATATGATGTCGTTGAGGATGTTGTGCCGTTGATGTATTATTATTATTATTATTATTATTATTATTATTATTTTATTTTTTTTTTTAAATGACCCTACTCGTCGTAGTTCTGGTTGGCGAAAGTGCCTCGGAACGCGATTGCGTTATAGCGTTGTATCGTCAAAGAGACACGCTGGTAAAGGAAGGATGTTTCTCTTGGGTCCCCAGTGACCAGGGGTATTATTGGAATAATAATTCGCATAATAATAATAATAATAATTATTATTATTATTATTATTATTATTATTATTATTATTATTATTATTATTATTATTATTATTATTATTGTTATTATTATTATTATTATTATTATTATTATTATTATTATTATTATTATTATTATTATTATTATTATTATTATTATTATTATTATTATTATTATTATTATTATTATTATTATTATTATTATTATTATTATTATTATTATTATTACAAACATTTTTAATGCACGCATGCGTAACGTAGCCTACGTGTGTTATTACGCGTCGACCAGACATCAAAGTGATCTAACCCTATATCCAGCAGTGACAGTTATCGTATATTAAATTTATAATATATGCGGGCTATAGAGAGAGAGAGAGAGAGACCAGAGAGAGAGAGAGAGAGAGAGAGAGAGAGAGAGAGAGAGAGAGAGAGAGAGAGAGAGAGAGACCAGAGAGAGAGAGAGAGAGAGATAGAGAGAGATAGCAAATAGAGATTTTCTTTTAGAGAGATATAGAGAGAGAGAGAGAGAGAGAGAGAGAGAGAGAGAGAGAGAGAGAGAGAGAGAGAGAGAGAGAGAGAGAGAGAGAGAGAGAGAGAGAGAGAGAGAGAGAGAGAGAGAGAGAGAGAGAGAGAGAGAGAGAGACAGAGAGAGAGAGAGAGAGACAGACAGAGACAGACAGACAGACAGACAGACAGACAGACAGACAGACAGACAGACAGAGAGAGACACAGACAGACTGACACAGACAGACAGACAGACAGACAGATAGATAAACAGACAGACAGACAGACAGAGACAGAAGACAAAGACAGAGACAGACAGAAACGGAGACAGAGAGTCAGAGAGTCAGAGACAGTAACAGAGACAGAGACAGAGAGAGACACAGAGAGATTTACTGTATCTACGTGCTTCTATAGGTCTTTTGCAATAAGCTTCAGCTTATTCTTCACCCTGAGCTCTGCAGTGTTCTACTGACTAGTAACTACAAAGAGTTCAATAATATTCTCAAAGTCGTCCTCATAGTTTTACGTCCTCCTCAATATCATATCTTTGATTTTCTTCTTTCGAGTCACATCAGCAGCGGTCAGTCCCCTCGAATTCTCAATCGTTGGGTCAGCCCGACGACACAACAGGAGGGAGACTATTTCGCTTTGAGTTGCTATGGCCGCCAGATGTAGCGGGGTGTCGCCCGTGCCATTGACAACGTTCACATTGGCGCCCCTACCGATCAGCGTCTGCACGGCCGCCATGTGACCCTGCTCTGCAGCCAAGTGAAGCGGGGTCATGGCCTCCGCAGTTGGCTGGTCGCGTTTGGCACCACGAAGAATCAGCTGACGAATGACCTCTGCATGACCTGCAAATGACGAATCAATTATAGAAGACGTAATGTAAAGTAATGGGACAGAGAAAAACTACATACAACAAAGTGAAACTTAAACAGAACTCTAACAAATCTCTGATCTAACAATTGTGATGAACCACATATTATATATACCGGATGTATAAGCGTATATATGTGCATATATATACACATATGTGTGTGTATATATATATATGTATATAGGTATATTGGGTAATTGTAATTGTAATCAAACATTTATACAGCCCACTCAAAGAGCAGACGAATCTATAGGTGCTCTGACTGCTCTCTGCACCAGACTATAATAATTATGTTAAAATGTCATTAAGGAGAACTAGAATTACATCCATTAGCAAAACAATGCATAGAAACTAGAGGAGTCACCAATAGCGAGCACACACACACACACACACACACACACACACACACACACACACACACACACACACACACACACACAAACACACACATACAAACACACCAGAGATGGGTACGATTAGCTAGAATTGCTAATCGATTAGAATTAGAATTAGCCACTGAAATTTGCTAATCGATTAGAATTAGAATTAGCAAAGTCTTCTAGCTAATCGATTAGAATTAGCATTAGCAGCAGCTAATCGATTAGCAATTAGAATTAGATATCAATAAGCGATAGTTCGATACACATATTTGCTTTATGAATTTGTCAAATTTTAATCAAACCACAGCAAGTTCCTGTAGCCTATTACAATTTACAATAAGGCATAATACCTAAGGCAGCAGTCTATTACAATACCTAGAGCTGTAGCCTATTACAATACCTAAAGCTGCACAACTGCTAGGCTATATGTGAGAACAGACCACAAACGAGCCATTTCTTTGTCAACTTGAACTCACCCTAACATAACGGACGAAGTTTGACATTTGGCTTCAATTAGCGCTGACGATTTTACAGAATTTTTACATTTCTCTACTAATTTAACTGTTCCTTCTGATAGGCCTATCAATTTTATCTTAATACTTTTAAAGAACGTTTTAACAATAATAAATTCTGACTAATTTTTTCATAAGTTGTCTGTGCAGCTATTGTGATAAGCATGGAGAACTAGGCACAGAAATAAGAACTTGTACTGGATCCCATGATTTATAACCATGAACAGATAATTGAAAGTCTGAAATAGCCTTCAGATAAATAAGTAATTAAACATTGTAATTGTAATTGTAATTACGACCATTTATATAGCGTCGTTGGTAGCAAGCTACTTCTAGGACGCTTAACAAAACAGTCTACTGTCAGCGTAAATGTTAGTGCTAGTGGCTATGTAATAGATGCATTTTTAACATATTCGTCAAACTCAATATTAATAGACTCACTCTTAATGAACGCGTTCTTGGTTTTATTTTCAAACATCTAATCGATCAGCTAATCGATTTTCGATTAGAATTAGCTGACAATTGCTAATCGATTAGAATTAGAATTAGCATCAGACTACAGCTAATCGATTAGAATTAGAATTAGCTGTTTGTCTAATCAATTAGCTAATCGATTAGCATCTAATCGATTAGTTACCCATCTCTGAAACACACACATACAAACACACACACACACACACACACACACACACACACACACACACACACACACACACACACACACACACACACACACACACACACACACACACACACACACACACACACACACGCGCGCGCGCGCGTGCGCGTAAACTTGGAACCCAGCCAAAGATCAACGTTGTTTAATATGCTGTTAAATCTATAGTAACGTCCTTGAAACAGGAAACGATCACAAATCAGTCACAAACATTTTGCTAGGGCTATCAACAAGGAACGTCATGAACGGTAAATAAAAACATGTGCTATATAAATATTTTCTTATGCCGTATTAGAGAAACAGTCCACGACTACGGACTATGTAGGCCTAGCTAGCAGAGAGGTAAGTAAGGCACGTTTCTTCCCCGTGGTACGTAATGTAAAACATGTAACAATAATTAGTGTCAAACAGACGTACTTATACCCCAACCTCAGAGAACTTCACAAAGTCAGAAATATCAAACCTGCATGGCCTTATGAATGCACTGGAATGGGTTGGAATCGTTCCTCCGATTAGTAATGCACTTCGGGAGGCGCTATATAAAGGTTCATTTACAGTTACACATTGCAAATAGTGTTGGGTTGAAAATGAGTGTAGGCCTACATCTGTATGCATGGTAAGAATGGTAGAAAATGAGAGGAAGTAAAAAAAGGGAAGAAGGAAATTGATATAAAAAGCGTAGTTTTTGATCTTTTTTCTAAAATGCCATTTGCTCCCTAAGTAATTCTCTCCATATTTTCCAGTTATCAGAGCATTGTTTTGTTTTATAGATGAACTCTTTGTTCCTAAGGAACTTCAAACTTAGGCTAGTGTAGGCAATGATTTATCGAGTATAGTATATACAAACAGTACATACTTACAGGCATTGAATACATACAGACGTACATATTGTACAAACTCTGTTGACTCTGCAGAGTGCAGACTACTGAGAGGAACTGCTCTGCTAAAATGTTCAATGACGCTATGTAACTAGATGCGCCTCCTGTCGACTATAGACTTACCGAATAAACGAATATGTGATGATGATGATGATGATGATGATGACGACGACGACGATGACAATGACGACGATGATGATAATAATGATGATGATGATGATGATGATGATGATGATGATGATGATGATGACGACAACGACGACGACGACGACGATGATGATGATGATGATGATGATGATGACGACGACGACGACGACGATGATGATGATGATGACGATGATGACATACATTCAAGGAGCATTCCCACCTTGTTCTGCGGCAACACAAAGTGGCGTCTCTCCTTTCACAGCCGTAGAGTTTACATTGCTCTGAGCCTCGAGCAGGGTGTCGACAAGCGCCTTGTGACCTGCCTGCGCTGCGAAGTGCAGTGGAGTCCATCCCTCGCAATCCGTCAGATTAACATCTGCCCCGTTTTCCAGCAGCTCCTGGGCCAAAGGAACGTCTCCGTGTTGTGCTGCATGGAAGAGACAGGTAACTCCGAATTTGTTCTGGTGATTAACGTTGCTGCCAGCTTTTAACAGTTGTCTAACGACGTTCTTGTGTTGTTCTTCGCAGGCAGCTTGCAGAGGGGTTGCCCCATTGTTATCGGTCTCGTCGATGACGGCGCCATGCTGCAGCAATAGTTGAACGACGTTCGGGTGGTTGAAGGCACTTGCGTCGTGGAGTGGTGTACTTCCATCTTCACGCTTTACATTCGGATTGGCCTTGTGGTTAAGTAACAACTGGACCATGTCGACGTTTCCCAGAGCCGACGCAACGTGCAGGCAGGTGATCTCGCCGGGCATTATGGCGTTTGGGTCTGCACCACCCTTAAGCAGCGTGTCAGCTACGCTAACGTTGCCATTAGAAACAGCGAGGTAGAGGTAATTGTAGCCATCGCTTCGTGGAATGTTCGAATCGGCTCCAGCACCAAGGAGGAGTTTAACGACACCGCGGTGGTTGTTTCCGATTGCCTCTGAGAGCGGAGTAGACTTGGACCGGTCACGGGCAACGTGATTAACATTGGACTCGTACTTCAACAGCAGCTCAACGACTTCGATGTGACCGTTACCTGAGGCTACTGTGAGTGGAATGCGCCCCACTTTGGATTCTTGGTTCGCAAAGGCACCTGCTTGGAGCAGAGACTTTACGATGTCTTGGTGACCGTTCTGTGAAGCGAAATACAGAGGACTTGTTCCGGACGATGTAAGTAGATTGACGTCTGCTTTGCCTTGGATGAGTTGGTCTACGACTCTTGTGTGCCCCAGAAACGCTGCATGGTGCAATGCAGTCCAGTTGTCTGTGCTCTTCTTTTGATTTTTGTCTTTCTTCGTGGGTGCGCCCTCTTCTTCCAGCTGATCCTTCTCGTCAGTGATGACAGGAATAGTTACGTCTACAGCAGCTCCGCGACTAATCAACAACTCCACTAGGTCCGGATGATTGTGACGCGATGCCATGTGCAGAGGAGCGGCTCCATTGTCCATCTGGGCATTTGGATCAGCTTTTGCGTCCAGCAGAAGCGCTGCAACATCCTTGCTCCCAGCACGCGCGGCCACATGCAACGGAGTCTGGCTTTTCGTTGCCTTTGCGTTTACCTTACCTCCCGCTTTGATAGCATCTCTCATTAGCCCAGCATCTCCTGCGTCTGCCAGGAGATGGAGACAAGTTGTTCCGTCCTGCGCTGGAATTCCAACCTTCGCTTTGGCATCCGTCAACAGCCGAATGACCTCTTTGTGACCTCCATAACAGGCCAGGAGGATCGGCGTCATGCCATCGTTTGAAACTTCATCGATACGCACACGGTGTCTCAGAAGCTCATCAACGCACTGAGCGTGGCCATTCTGTGCTGCCAGATGCAATGCTGTCAGACCATGTTTCGTCTCAGCGTTGAGATCTGCACCTCGCCTGATCAGATAATCGACAGCTTCGGCTTGGCCTGCCATTGCGGCTACTGTCAGTGCTGTTCCGTTGTAGTGGTTGCGTTCATCGATATCTTGGCGTCTTTTCACCAGCATGTCTTGCAATGCCGGCATGTCACCCATCAATGCCGCCTGGTGTAAGCGAGGCAGTGCGAGCACAGCTGCTCCATCATCCACGAAGTCTTCATCCGCAGCCAAAGAGCTGTTGCGTTTAGACATGCTTGTGGAAAGTGGCCTCTGCAAAAAAATCCTAATTAAATATAGGCAAGCATTTATTTTAGGTGCATTTTAATGTCACAACAAAGCATGATTAGACTCTGTTGGGCGCTTTAGTCACTGCATAAGTTACTGCTAATGGCTTTGCTTAGGTATACCTGCTGAATTTGCTCAGCTGCTGTATACCTTAACACTTTAAGGAGAGTGCAGTAAAAGCGACTGGGAACCAATGCAGCTCGTCGTTAAAGTGCTTAAGGGCAAACATTTATGCAAATCTATTCAATTGAGAATCAGATGCATTGCCTGTTGTAACTAGTGCACGAATTTATTGCAGATAGGCTGAGTGTTGATGTGACCAGCGTGTTTGAGGTCAAAATCTAGGCATGCGGCGTGAAAGTGGCAATTTGTTGCCATGCCATGTTTACTTATACTTTGGAAATCCCTGAGCGCATCCACTTCAAAGTCCTATCCCTAACCTACAACTCACTACAATACTCCCAGCAATGTACCTTCGCGAACTCTTCACCATCCAACCACCCTGCTCTACCCGACCATCCTCCTATCTCACTCTCTCCCGTCCCCCAGTCACTACTTGCCTCAAGTTCTCCAACCGATCCGTATCCCACACTGAACATCGACTCTGGAACGAACTTCCCTCTGAATTCCGCATATTCTCCGTTCCTTCGCAAATACCGCCACTGACCTACCGCCACCTGTCTCAGACGCCTCTTCTTATCAACCCACAGGCTTTCCACTCCAAACTGAAATCACCTCACCTCTTCAAAATTCCTACCCTAATCCACAGATACAACACAGAACCTCTATAAGAACCTCTCATATTTGTGTGATGCATATTAAATGAGCCTTTACCCTAAAACCCAACTGCCAGTGTGTACTAGAACAAGTACATAACAATAATTAGCAATATTAGCCTGATGGAAGTCAAATGTTTTGAGTGATCAAATGTCATTCATAAGCAGGAGTCAACGATACAGCTTAGTGTAACTTCTTCCACTCAACGAGACCGATGCAGTAGCAATACTGCCCTACTTTGGCAAAAGGAAGCAAGTCACAGATTTTAGTTTCTGAGAAAAATGCGAAAAACAACTCAGGCCTGGAAATTGTCTGAATTTACGCGTACAATTCCAAGGCAAAAAGAAGCAAGTCCATGCGTATGCATCACATGCGCATGGACTTGCTTTTTTTTGCCTTGGAATTTACTACTTGGACATGCTTCTTTCTGCTTCTGCTTTTCCGCCAGAACCACAAGCAATAATAACTATTTATATAGTCGATTGTGTTGGACTTGCTTCTTGAACCAAAATGATACCGATATGTCATTTTAACCTTAAACTGGACTTGCTTCCTGTTGCCAAAGCACGGCAGAATAGTTAGTATGAGTCGAAGAATACAGGTTAGTCCTACCTCTGTTCTTCCACCTGAACTACACCGATACGTTAGCAACACTTTCTGCTGCTTCAAGTTCTAGAATGGTAGAACGGGTCATGCCTGGGTGAACAAGCACCGAGCTATATCTACGCAACATGACCTAACGCAAGTATCTGGGCTAGTACAACGCGGCAGCATTCGGCTCAGTGGTGCTATTCTTGTCTGTTGCTATGAAAACTATATCAACAAACCAAACAAAAATCTTACAAGGCAAATATCTGCCTTGACATCGTCTATCTCATAAACAAATACAGCTTCGCATATCTCACGTATATCTCACGTAGGTCTACTTTTAAACTCCCAGTGACAAAGAAGCGCATTCACTTGCCAATGACAGTAGGCCTACGTAGTAGAAAATCTTGAAGAGGCGCAATATAAATTTTCTAAATGAATGAAGGACATCACTTGCATGTTTGCATGCATATGTAGCCTATAGGCCTACATAACATAGGCCCTAAACGTATAAGTAAGCATGCATGTGTAAGTATAGGCCTATTTATTCCTGTTTGCATAGTTCCCATTTGACCTAGTTTCGCTGGCAAACAATAATTTTAAGTATTGCTAAATGAGAGACATTGGCAATTTACAGGGCCGGTTCAAGGTCACTTGGCTCACTATAGGCATGCTGCAGGAATGAAAGTCGCTGCCCTTACGGCTTATACAGTAAAAGAATAAGAGACAATAAAGGCTAGCATAGTACTATTTGTCCATTTTATCTGGTAAAACTCAGGGATATAATGTGTAAACACGGTGTAATTAAATCCCTGTAAATTATCCATTTTAATGTTAGAAGATCGAAGTCAATGCAACGCTATAGAAAAGTGTCTGCGAAAGACTATGAGCTTATAATGTAGGCCTATAATCCTATATGCATTGCCTAGGCATAAGTCTAGGCTACTGTTGTCCACAGTGTTTATGTAATTATTAGTGAACTACAAAAATTAATTTGTTTTGAAGGGACACTCTTCTGACTTTCTTGCTGCAAAATCTTTGACAATTTCTGTGAAGCCTATCGAAGGGACTCGGCAGAAATTGTTTCAAGGCAATCGTGTCTGAGTTGAGAAATGGCAGAACACAAGTGAGGTTCAGTCAAATTCAGTCTAGAGAGAAACTTGGCTTGCAGGAAGCAACAGATATAGGAGAAACTTATGCCAGACCGTTGTCACTGATGTGAACTGAATTCTTAAGCCGGGAATTAATACAGTACAACCATCCAGTCTCCTTCCCAAGCAGGGTAGCTCCTCGCAGTGACTGTAGCATATATTTCTTGCCTTCTTTATGTATAACGTATGTATGTAGGCTGTGTATATGTGTGTATATATTGTAGCGTTTTACCCGTCCCCGTTAGTTTTTTTTTATTTGGGCCCCAAGCCACTTCCGAGCCGTCCAACCCAAGCCATTGCTCGGCTCGGCCCGTCAATTCAAGCCATTACTCGGCCCGTCAATTCAAGCCATTGCTCGGCCCGTCAATTCAAGCCATTACTCGGCCCGTCAATTCAAGCAGAGCCAAGCAGTGCCAAGCCGAGCCAAGCAGTGTCAAGCCAAGCAGTGCCAAGCCGTGTCAAGTCGAGTCCAGTGAGCCAAGCTGTGCCAAGCCGAGCCAAGCAGTGTCAAGCCAAGCAGTGCCCAGTGAGTCAAGCCGAGTCCAGTGAGCCAAGCAGTGCCAAGCAGTGCCAAGCCGAGCCAAGCAGTTTCAAGCCAAGCAGTGCCAAGTGAGTCAAGCCGAGTCCAGTGAGCCAAGCAGTGCCAAGCCGAGCCAAGCAGTGTCAAGCCAAGCAGTGCCCAGCCGTGTCAAGCAGTGCCCAGCCGTGTCAAGCCGAGCCAAGCTGTCAAGCCGAGTCCAGTGAGCCAAGCAGTGCCAACCCGAGCCAAGCAGTGTCAAGCCAAGCAGTGCCCAGCCGTGTCAAGCCGAGTCCAGTGAGCCAAGCCGAGCCAAGCAGTGTCAAGCCGAGCCCAGCCGAACCACTACCGGGCCATGCCGACCCGGAACCTATAAATACTGTCGCACTTCTGAGCTAAAAACGCACTTCTGATACGGATACGTTGAGAGTACTGGAAATCGTCGGAGCTGAACAGTCGCACGTCTGAGCTGAACTTGTCGCCTGTCGGAGTCGCATTGACACCCAGTCACGGTTATTAAGATACGTTTGAGTTGAACGGTCGTTTGAGCTGAACGGTCATACTTCTGAGCTGGACTGTCAAACGTACTGAGCAAACCTTCTGAGCTGAACTGTCTGAGCTGAACGGATTCACTTGCTGACGTGGACATAGACGGAAGAGCGCAGATGAACTCACTTTGAACTTGGCAAACTGAACGAGAGGATCGGAAGTGTCACATACACAGAACTTAAACTTTTGGGCGGTTGTGGTTTGGAAGTAACTCTTGTGGTTGTTAGTCACCTTCTAGACTAGAGGTGCCGGGCCCCACGGAGCGCCGGGGGAAATTGACTGCGGCCATAAAGAATAGTCCAAAGCCCCCAAGTGACGAACGCTACAATATGTATGTATTTATTTAGTTATGCATTCAACCGTCAAAGTGCCCAATAAGTCCTGCGACGTACTGGGTTACTGGATCGATCCGTCTTTATGGGCGGTTGTGGTTTGGAAGTAACTCTTGTGGTTGAACGGTTACTCCACTGCAGAGGGAAATGGACGTCTCCCCTACGTTCCACTAATGGCATTGGACCTTTCAGGCCCGCATTAGTAAGTGCTAAGGGTGCAGCAGTACCCAGGCGCGCAGTTTTGAGGGGCCATTATTTTATAAATAATGTGCTTTGTGGACGGTGGTTGTCAGAGGGAAGGTAATCACAGCACCCGGGCCAGCGCCTGTCTTAATGCGGCCCTGGGAGCTTTGTCGACTTCTAAAGCCCATAAATTCATGTTTTGAGCTTTTCACAATTGTTTTAGGCCTGGGAATAAATCTGCCTCCGAATGAAGGCCTATAATAAGGATGCCTCTAGGGCTATATCGAAATTGATGTAAGTTTTATTCCATGGTTATGCCCCCGATCGACTATGACGAAGAGCAGTCACTTAAGCTAGCCCTGAGGCAGCCATTGGTATAAAGTGCTAGCGACTTCACTTTCTAATCCTCGACATATGTATGTATACATGAGCACTTGTTACAGCACCCCTTCAAGATTTCTACTCAGAGGCGCTCCCGACTACAGCGCGGACACTGAATCGGAGTTTCACACCGAAACGCATGAGCAATTGCGAGTGAAGGACTTGCCCAGGGTCCCTACGCGGCGGCATGAGGTGGAATCGAACCCGCAACCCTCCGGTTGCAAGGCACCGAACAGAAACCCCTACACCACCGCGCCCCACATATGAGGACGTAACTTTGGGAGGGCGTAACTTTGGTCTAAAACTGCGTTACCAATTTTTCCCTTCTCTCGTATTTCAGGAGGGGAGTCTGTCTCAGCTGCAGCTGAGATAGGCCCTATAGAAGAACATGGTTATGAGCATTGTCTGATCCCGTCTCCCTGTGCATGACTTTACTCTGGCTGCAGATTTTCATGGTCGTCGCTTCTTCCTTTGGTCTCCTCCTTCCATCGACCGCTCCCGGCTAAGGAGAACAGTCTTGAGGTTATCCAGTAGAACGTGGCCACAAGTATTCATGTATGTATGCATGCATGTAAGTACATAACCATAACCATAACCATCAATTTATTGCTCCAAACATTGACAAAGATACATCTCGCTGTACAAAGAACAAAGATCTGTTGGTCACAAAAGGGAACCCAGAAAGGACCAGCGTCCCGCTGGTTAGGGCAACCTATAATACACAGTCCGTTGCTAGATGGTTAACAGAGGTTATCTAGTACAGTGCATTCATATAACAAGTATCTCAATACATGAACAATTAGTAACATACTAGTACAAAGCGTTAAACCTTAACTAAGAAAAAAGAAAAAACCTTAACTAAAAAAACTATTCAAAGTCAGATTAAGATATGAATGTATATAAGTATATATATAAGATATGAATATTCTTTAATTGATCAATTGCTATCCGCATTTTGGTGTACAGAGTACAGACATGGTAATAAACATATAACATCTATTGAACTGGTCAAGACATGTAGTCAAATGTTATAAAATTATACATAATAATCTTATATCCCATATATCATCTCAATGATGAAAGTTTTCCTCATCAAGCCATCTGCCGGAGGGATAGTGCGATTATGTATATGAATATATATATATATATACAACTTCCTCCCAGTTTGCATTCATTTGGGTAATCTCTGCTTGCTCGTCTTTGCGAACGTCCTTGGTAGACAACCCCAGATACTGTGTGATTACTGAAGTGTTTAACTTAATAGGTTAGCTAAAGGACAAATGGAAACACTCTATATTACGTATACTATAGACACTAAAAAAAAATACCAGGTGGCCACAGGTGCCTTACAGAATGGCTGAAATTGGTAATGTTTCTTCCTGATCGCCCGATGGCGGATATTTTTATTTAGACGTCAGGTGAGAAGTTCGTCAGAACGAGTTATGTTTTGTAATATCGCTGTTAGAGGATGGTCGTGTTTCATATGCGACCGTAGAGGGTCGTTCTCTTGAAAGCGGCCTATTCAAAGTCAGATTAAGATATCTTAAAAGTATATCGGAATCCAAGTTAATCGGAAAGACTGTCGCTTGATCAGTTGGATTGGCGATCCGCGAGGCTTTCTAACGAAAAGTAATAACAATATTTGAAAAGTGAAAACTTCGTTTCCAGAAGGTTTCGCTTCGCTTACGTGAGGCTATATCGAAATTGTTTCGTGAACCGGTAAAAATCTTCGGTTATTGTGGTAGAGAGTGATTAACGACTAATTGTTAAATTCTTTCTTTTAGTATTAAATCGAAGGAATAATTAGCCTATCCCTTACTAGTTCTGAGTTCCGGACTAGGTTAAGTGTGGCCAAAAGTTATTGAAGATAACTTGATGATAGGTGTTGTAGTAATTAAACCTAATTGTGAATTTTATTTAAATAAATAATGTCGTTTCACATGGATGATGTATCAACAAATTCTTGGTTGAAATTGAGACCACACGATGCAGAAATGAAGGCATCTTGCGATAACAGAAGTAATTAAAGACCTATTCGCTAAGCAGAGTAGGAATGAGAATAATTATGCAGTTGCCGTTGAGGGTTCGAACCCCGGTGCCACCAGATGAATCAACTGTAGAGGACTCGGTGTCATTTAGACTAACACTCATAGATGAAGAACCAAAGCCTGTTCGTAATGAAGGGTAAAGAAGAACCCTGAGGCACTACGTGATAGCAATCATCACCCATCCGGAGATTCCGGGCGTACACTCACATCTTACACCATCTGGTGCTGGCGCAAATCATAGGGAGGAGTCGTACCTAGCTAGGACTAGAAACGAACTATTTCTGATGACGCATGTACCCGCCACGTTGGTAACCCGATGGAGTGCGCGTTCGAGCGGTAAAGCGCCTGTTGCCTATGGAGTTGAACCCAGCTTTGTACGAGGAAAGCAGTCTCATCTTACTTAACCACGATCCAGGATCCCACAGTTACCCCACAGCGCACTGAACTAAGCAAAACGTCATACGAGTATAAAGACATTTCAGTCATTATCCCGGCATGCTTTGGCCGGAATGAATACTTTCGAATTGAAAACGTAACTTTAACATTCTCTATGAATTTATGTTTTTACTGTACACATCATTTAAGAATCGCATAATTTTGGCGGCATAGGCCTAATAGTTGTTTGATGTAATTTATGTATTGGTTGGTTATGTTGGCAGAGCATAAAGACCCATCTTGGATCTGTGTCTCATGCTTCCATGTAAACGATGTAAAGCTTGACAGTTGCGATATCTGCTCAAGTGCTCGCAGAGCTTTCGGTTAGATTCTTTAATGTCCTTTTTAAATGACAGAAAATGAATTGCTAATTGATATATGTATTGTGACAGCTAATAGTAGCCTACCAGGCTACCTGAGAGATGGGAGGTGAACTACAGCCGTTCGAGTAGTTGCTTTGGTTGGTTGAGTCTAGATGTTGAGTTAAGCAAGTTGATCATGTTAAAGTTTGTTTTAAACATGATACTGTTTTAAAAGATCGTTGCTTTGCTGAATTAGGTTGAACTGTATTTGTTGAGAATTTTTGATGCAAAAAGACTATTTCTTCTTATCTACAAGTTGGTGTTTGTCTGTGAAGAAACATTGTTGAAATTCCTGTTACCAAAGGTTTGTTTAATCTAAATTGCTGATTGCTTTCAGAAATGGCAAAGGAGAAACTGCAGACATTCGTGCCATGGCAGAGTAAGAAATGCCGTTCAATTGTCATTAATCATCTTCTGTTTTGCTGATTTTACAGGCATTCTCTTCCCATGTGCACTACCTATTGGCGATCTCAGGATCCTACAATGACACCACTCCGGATCGAACTGAGCAAAACATCGTATGAGTACAAGGATATCTCACAGATACTGTCAGCCTGTTTTTATCGCTGTGATCATTTAAGAATAGAGAAGGTAACTTTTTAAAATTCTTTGTGAATTTATGTTTCAATGACACTGCAGCGCATTGAGCTGATGAAGACCTCATACGAGTACAAAGACATATCATCGATTATTTCGCCTTGTTTCGACCGGAATCTACGCTTCAGAATTGAAAAAGTAACTTCAAATTCTCTGAATTTTTGTTTTTATTGTACACATCATTTACGAATTGTGCAAAGGTTGCTCTGCTTATTTTGTTGGGATACTGACTAACAAGTACCTGTGTACATTCAGGCTAACTGGTAAAGATTGAGAAGGATGGAGCATCAGCTTTTCATTTAAGCTATTAATTAAAGGTATATGCATAATTGTCTTGCAGGCTGTGTTTCGTTGTACTTAGGAGGCTAAATAAGTGTCTCTGTCCTTGGCTGAAGGTTCCTGCAGTCTACTGTGAAGGTGACCTCGTTGTCCTGCATGCCAGCCAGAACTGGCACATTGCAGCATAAAACCTACAGCATGCGTTTCTTGGACTTTTCATTGAAAAACCATTTTCTTTTATCAGGTTTCATGTCATGTCTCTAGCCTTTTTGATGATTTTCTATAAATGATAATGAACCACCTTGTTTTGAAGGTGGAGAGGATTGAAAATTTTCAACAGTATCAAGTTCACGAGATGCGAAAGCAACAGATGGCCATGAAGTATGGCCAAACTGTGCCACACCAGATGGACTTGTGGCACGGATGTGAGTCATCGTAAGTAGAGAACATAATCCGAAATGGTTTCAATCGAAGCTACAGTGGAAAAAATGGTAGAATACATGCATGCAGCTATGTCAGATTTATATAATATGGTGTAGCATAGGGGTTTCACTTGTAGATTTTTTGCTTTTAAACTGTACATTAAAATCACCAAGCTTGGCAATTGTATGTTTGAATGTTACTCATTTGGATCTGATCTCTAGTGGTGCTGTAGTACTGTTTAAATAGGGTATTGTATAGGATTTGCATACACATATATCTAAACTGACCATGTAGAATAAAGCTTAAAAAGTAATTTTTCAATGAATTCATTTGGGTAAGGTCCTTCTCCATCACTATTCATTTGAACAGCTGCTGGCTGTTTAGGTCATTGTGTATGGGTCCGGCTAGCCCAAGACACAACTCGCAAATGGTTATGATTCTTACGTGAACAGGATTCCTCAGGCACACTGTAGTAGTTAATTGGTTAGAGCGCTCAGCTTGTAATGAGGAGAATATTGGTTCAAGCCTCCACTCGGGTGGTCATTGTGTAAGGACCTTAACCCTTTACCGTGGAGCCCGAGTTAACTCGGGCTGCGTAATCCGTTCTCATACCGTGGAGCCCGAGTTAACTCGGGCTACGATAGTTAGTCCAGGCAATTTGCCGTTAGACCTGGGCAATATTGCTTCCGAAGCTTTTTAAACGGTTTCCTGCTCGGTTTCCATTGCTGAATAACATATCCAAAATCCGACAAAATCCGACCACGGGATCACCCCCCAAAAGGCATTTTAAACCAAGATGGCGGACAATATTGGCGCCAACACAGAAAACAGTGTATATCAGGTCACAGGTAAGCTACAATAACAAATGAAGTACTAAATTTAACATTATCAAGGTCAAGGAATCGATCTATCGTAGTGGCGATAGTGTCGGAATGTTACTATCCAAGATGGCGGCCAATATTGGCGCCAAAACAGAAAACAGTATATTTCAGGTCAGAGGTAGCTACAATTACAGTTGCAGTGTCGAATATAATATTTTCAAGGTCAAGTGATTCGATTTATCGTTGGCATGAATGTTACTATCCAAGATGGCGGCCAATATTGGCGCCAAAACAGAAAACAGTATATTTCAGGTCAGAGGTAAGCTACAATTACAGTTGCAGTGTCGAATATAATATTTTCAAGGTCAATGATTCGATTTATCGTAGTGGCGATAGTGTGCGGAACAATACAGTTGCAGTGTCGAATATGATATTTTCAATTTATCGTAGTGGCGATAGTGACTGAATGCTGTTTCAGGCTACAATTACAGTTGCAGTGTGTATGGGATTCGATTTATCGTAGTGGCGATAGTGTCGGAATGTTACTATCCAAGACAATACGATAAACAACTCGATACGCTTACCTCTGACCTGAAATATGCATATTTTCGTGTTTTGGCGGCCAATGGTGGATAGTAACATTCTTCGCCACGATAAATCGATTCCTTGACCTTGATAATGTTAGTTATTTAATACTTTATTTGTGAATGTAGCTTACTTATGACCTGATATATACTGTTTTCTGTTTTGGCGCCAAATTTGGCCGCCATCTTGGATAGTCACATTCCGATACTATCGCAACTACGATAAATCGATTTCCTGACCTCGAAAATACTATATTCGACACTGCAACTGTAATTGTAGCTTACCTCTAACATGAAATATACATCTTTTTGTGTTTTGGCGGCCATGTTGGCCGCCATCTTGGATAGTAACATTTGAACACTATCGCCACTACGATTTATCGATTTCTTGACCTTGAAAATACTATATTTGACACTGCAACTGTAATTGTATCTTACCTCTGACCTGAAATATAAGCCATCTTGGATAGTAACATTCCGACACTATCGCCACTGCAATAAATCGATTCTTTGACCTTGATAATGTTAAATTTAATACTTTATTTGTGATTGTAGCTTACCTATGACCTGATATATACTGTTTTTTGTTTTGGCGCCAAATTTGGCCGCCATCTTGGATAGTCACATTCCGATACTATCGCAACTACGATAAATCGATTTCCTGACCTCGAAAATACTATATTCGACACTGCAACTGTAATTGTAGCTTACCTCTAACATGAAATATACACTTTTTGTGTTTTGGCGGCCATGTTGGCCGCCATCTTGGATAGTAACATTTGAACACTATCGCCACTATGAATCGATTTCTTGACCTTGAAAATACTATATTTGACACAATCTTATCTGGATAAATCGTTGACCTTGATAATGTTAAATTTAATACTTTATTTGTGATTGTAGCTTACCTATGACCTGATATATACGTTTTGGCGCCAAAATTGGCCGCCATCTTGGATAGTCACATTCCGATATATCGCAACTACGATAAATCGATTCCTTGTAAATACCAAAATATTGACAAAATTTTTTTGAAAATAATTCCACGCTGGGTGAGAGTTAAGAAAAATTTAATTCCACGGTAAAGAGGTTAAGCAAGTCCTACACTTTCTGTTGTATGGTCTCGTGACTGGTGTGCACTTCCGAACTTTGGAAGGTGGACAATATCAAATGGAGTTGTACTGTATGAAAGTCCTTTGACGTTACCGTCGCACCTATTAGATACATGTATATTGGTATCTGTATGTTAAGCGCCCTTGTGATATTCCAAAAGGCACTTTACAAATGGCCAGATACATAGGCTATATACCAGTTTTTTAGGTTTATAGGTTTTTGATTTGTTTTTCATTTTCAGGAGCTTCATATGGAAAAGGAGTTTATTTTAGTTCTGTTGCCTGCTACTCTATCCACGAAAGGTTCACTAAGCCTGCCAGATCCCATATACAATGTGTGTTCTTGTGCTAAGTTCTCTCAGGCTGTTTCACTCTTGGCCATGAGGGTTTGCTTGAGCCTCCAGTATGTGGACCAAAGTTGGACCAAAGTTGGAACGCTTCGATTCTGTCACTGATTGCCTTCAGGATCCTACAACATTTGTTCTGTTCAGTGACATACAAGCTCTACCTCAGCATCTTGTGCAATTCACCTGCTCGCTGTAATTATCAAGGATCTTTTCAAGGAGTTTGTCAAGAACTGTAATGAAGTTAACTTGTCAAGGATTGTCATAGACATCTCAGACTACAGAAAACTTTGAAGCTGACATTAAAACACGGTATGATAGTTATTAGGGAGAATTGTTTATGTTGCTTGCTTATTGCCTTGCTATAAAAAAGAGTACTACAAGTAGGGTCGCTGTGGTCCAAACCTAATATGGGAATGTAAGAAATAATGCTTATAAGCTTTGGATAATTCAGAATCAAGGCTTTTCAAAGATAGCTAGGCAACAAAATTTTGTGCAGCCTGTTCATTCTCAATGTACGACCTGAATGTGTTTAGATTGTACGGCCTCTCTTCTGAGACGCTGCATGAAGTGGCGAAATCGACAATGGTTGCTCATCTCATGTATGCCTCACCGACCTGGTGGGGCTATACTAAACCTGACAAACAGGAATAACTGCTAGGGAGGACGAAGCGCCGAGGCCTTCTTTGCCCTCAAGCAAGGTGTGCTGCAACTATGGCGTTAGCAGACAAACGTCTATTTGATGACATCTGCTCCAACCAGTCACATATTACATCGATTATTTCCTCCTCGAAGGCGCACTACTGGCTATGAGCTTAGCTCGCAGCCCAGTGGTGTCTCCCTCCCTGATACGGACGACTGCAACTTTAGATATAGAGTTTTATATGTAGATGATTTAGTGTATATGGAAGGGAGTGAGGGAGAAAGATATGAACAGTTGTGTATCGGGGGGTTCCGGTGGCGCGTTGGATAACATCTGGCGAAGAGTGCGAGAGGTACCGAGTTCGAGCCCCCGTTGGGCGGATTTGCTTTGTAGGCTGCTATTAGCGCCGTTGTATTACAAGCTGTCTGTTCTGTTAGTAGTTAACTAGTTAAGATTGTTCAATTGCATAACATGTAAATGTACAGCGCAGTGCGTTTGTCAGGCGCTAAATTAAAGAAAAGATATTATTATTATTATCATCCGTATAGAGGTGATGATCAACTCAGGAACAGGAAATAAGTTTGCTGAGTGAGGAGGTATAGACTATACAGAATGAACAAGACCGAGAACAGACCCTTGAGGAAGCCCTCAGGTGAGGGTGTGCGAATTAGATTAG
The DNA here is from genome assembly GCA_020284085.1 of Aporrectodea caliginosa. Classification (NCBI taxonomy): domain Eukaryota; kingdom Metazoa; phylum Annelida; class Clitellata; order Crassiclitellata; family Lumbricidae; genus Aporrectodea; species Aporrectodea caliginosa. Next base: position 557,363 of record JACEVL010000042.1, read on the forward strand.
CAGGACCAATGGCATTAAAAGTGAAAGAACACGAGTACGATTTGATACACGATATAGGGCAGTACCTGAGATTCCAAATACAGAGGAAAGGCGTTTAGGATATGCATATTGCCTTGCAGGCTGTGTTTCATCATAGTTAGGGAGCTAGCTAAGCCTCTCTGTCCCTGGCTGAAGGTTCCTGCAGTCTGCTGAAGGTGACCTCGTTGTCCCGATGGCCAGAACTTGCCCAATGCTGCATACAACCTACAGCATGAGAATAGCAATGTCCTATGTCCCACCTAAGACTTTCTTATCTAAGCATGTAAACAGATACCATAAAGCAAAGCTAGACTATGATTAGGTGCTTGTAATTAGTGATAAATTAATGTAATTATCATATTAATTCACCAGTACATGAAGACAGTACGATGGGGTAAAACATAGATTAAGTTGGGAATAATTACTGTGATTCGAGATAATGGACGATGAAGTGTGATTGGACCATAAGTGTGATTGGACGTATTCAACTTCTGTGTAATTAGTGATAATTAATGTAATTATCATATTTAATTCACCAGCACTTGAAGACCAGTACGATAGGGATAAAACATAGATTAACTTGGGAATAATTACCATGTTTCGAGATTATGGACGATGAAGTGTCGCACAGTGATTGGATGTATTCAACTTCTGTGAACGTTGAAAGGTGTCACCTACCACGCTTGCGCACTGAAGCGTTAAGGACATTGGAAGAAACAGAAGGGAGCCGAACGTCGATGGCGATGTTTACTAGTGGAGTTGTTGACGGCAAAAATTCTCTTAGTGACGGATTAGTTATAATTATTCCGTCGAGTGGTGTGACATTCGTGAAGAAACTAGAGTTAAGCATCGGACTAGTCGAACGACGTACGGGCTTGCTCAAAGCGCCGTTTAGAACTCTAGCGTAAACAGTGTCATATGTTCGGTGTCGAGAAACACATGGACTACTTGTGAGAATAACATTAAGCAGCGTTAAAAGAACGTTTTTTCGAAGGAACATTGTATGTTCGAAAGAACTCTTGTGGCTGAACGGTAGGCTACGGTGCGCATCAAGAAACGACCGATCTAGCAATACTTACTATGCACGCTTCAACGCTGTGCATGATAGACGTCGCCAGTAGGCCTACTCTGTGTTAACTGAACATTGGAGGCGTGGGTGAAAACTACAAGGAAATCGATCTACTACAGCGAGGAAGGTCATCTTAGGCTCTAATAGTGCATAGATTTAGTCATAGATGGTGCTTGTCTAAGTAAGTTCTGACAAGACCTTTAATTAGCTCCTTTAATATTCAATTAAGTACTTTGATGTTTAATGCATTGACATACATATGCATTTGATTCATTATACATTGATATTTTCAAAAGCCGACTGCATCAGATTTGAAATTATTAGCCTGACGTAGGCCTAAATATCTAACCAATTGGGGCGAGAACTGAATGATAAGTATACACTGGACGAGAGATCAGTGTCTATCTCCTATAATAGTGTAAAAACTTCGGGACCGCTACAATGGGCTGAGGCTCCAATGGTCTCTTTCTGAAAAAACCATTTTGTTTGATGAAAGTTTCATGTCACGTCTGGAGCCTTTTTGATGAGTTCCTACAATCAAAATGATAGTGAACAATTTTGTTTGCAGCTAAAGAGGATCGAGAATTTTGCCATGTATTAGATACACAAACTTCGGGGAAAAAAGCTAATGAAGAATGGTAGGCCTACAGGCGCTGAGAATGAGATGAAATTATTGCATGGCTACGAATTAAATGTCGATCGATAACGTCATTCAAAATATATAGATACATACTTACGTGAACATAATAATATTAGGGTTTATTTTGCATTTTCAAACAGATGAATTTGGGATTTCCCCCTCCCCTCTGTGCTACATACTAAATGGATGGCCCCCAACCGAAAAAGAGCCAAAGTACAATAAAATTCAATTGGTCAGCCCTTTGGGCTGTAGACGAGCCTGAGAAGTTAAACATTAATTTATAAATCAGTGTGTTTATGCCGAGCGTAAATTCAAGCATCCCTGGAGACACAATCACTTCTAAATTCTCACCTCGAGCGATTCTACATGTCAATATACCTTTGCAGTGTTATATGCTTCTGGGAACTATAAAAATGATAACGTGGTCAGCTTAACTAGCCCCTAATGACTATGTATTATATAATTTTGCTATGAAGCTTTGGTGCTAAGTTGGTTAAGGTAATTGAGTGCAAAGTAATGCTTGTCCCAATTAGCGAAACATTGTATAATGTACATCTACAGTATATCTCAGTTGATATGTCTTAGCAAAACCATATTGATACTCATGCCATATGGAGGTCATTGTGAAAGATGCTAAAAAGTCATCTACTTTATTGTGCTTTAATTTAATAGCCTCGTCGAAGATGGCTGAAAGAGCTACTTTACATTACATTAAACAACATAATTAATCAAAGTTCACACCAGACATACTGACATCACATAATGACCGCATGGTAATTTATCGTTTTAGTGTTCTAAATTATTCGCCCATTATAGCAGATAGTTTGATCATCAATCCAATTTCTACTTACACTATAATTCTTTCATCAGTCCAAGTTCTAGTTACACTATATTATGATTTTTTTCATAAATCAAGCTTCTACCTGCACTATAAAATAGTTTGATCAATCCAAATTCTACTGACGGTACAATGTCGTCATTCCAACTTGCACTTAAGCAAGGATTATTTTCATCAATCCAACCTCTAAATTTAAGAATTATTTTCGATTCAACTTCTTTTTAAGCAAGAATTATTTTCATCAATCCAAATTCCATTTATGTCAGAATTCTTTTTATTGATCCAACTTCTAGAATGTACCGAATATAATTTCCAACGTTAAAACCCGGTTTAACCCAATATTTTATAATGCGTAAATAATTTGGAACGCTTTTTAATATATACCTATATAATTATATAGGCCTACATATATTAAAACGATATATATATATAATTACATATATATATTAAAATGATAAATTACCGATTGCATCAATTACATAAGAAAAGCAGTTCAATACACTTAAAAAATTAATACTTAGCTTAGCTATCTAAACCGGCGTAGATAAACTAGCGTTATTATCGTAGCTTATCTGGCCTACGAAGTGGACTGTCACGGCATAGTCGGCCTACTTTACCGTATTCAATGAAGATTGCAGAGGATTTCAGGTTCTCTTCGTAATGTTCTCGTAAATCCCCAATCTTTCGTAGGTTGTTAGGAGGCATTTCTTCTCTCGACGTGAAGTACAAGTTCATCAAAGGCACGTAGATTCTCTTGTAGTTTCGGCTTCTTAGCGATCGTCATGTGTAGCCTATAATGCGATTGCAGATAACTCCAAAGTTCGACCTGTTCATGGAAATCAATACAAAGTTAATTCGCGAAATAGCAGTTCAGTCTGACCGATCAGACTAACCGTTAGAACTCATTTAGGGCAGCATTGGGAAAAAGGGACCCCTTACCGTGATAATTAATATAACAATTAAGCCGATTCATATGAAATTAGCATTTTATTAGTAAAATATGTGAGGAAGCAAAGGTGTCCTTTTTGGCCTTGTCCGGGGCATAAAGGACACAGGGTGATGTTTTACCCCAGAAGTTCCAAATATTACAAATAGGTCCTACTACTATTGTTTCTTGCTATCTGCCATTCACTTCAAATGGATTAAAGTGGACAAGAACTTTAAACACTGTAATTAGAACAAATTTAAATTATCATTATTGTTTTTAGATATACATGTAGATGTCACTGTCAAAACATTAGCAAATAGGTTACTTAAGGACTGTAGTCTGTAGATTAGGCCTACAGCACCTTGTGAAATACTTCAAAGGTGCTATCTGAATCTCTTTTACATTGCATTACTAAAGGCAGTTGTAGCACACATTAATGTCCTCTGGTCTACAAGATTCGTGATAACATTTCATGCACTTCTTGCATTTCCGCCATTCTTCAAATGGCGGGTCACAGTATCTCCTCATGCAAATGCAGCAATGTGTCTCATTGCATTCTGTTTGCAAAATCCTGGACATCACTTGGAAGTTTCTTTCTTTCTAACCTTGTGGTTGATGGTGGACCATGCATAATGCATTTTAACTTCTTTGACAGAAGCCTTTTTCAAGCTCATTCCTTGCTAAACAGCACACAATATATTGAGCAAAACTCTCATCGTATACATACCACGTTGTAACTTACGCTTGTAAGAACCATCTGGAGGCTGAAGCAGAGAAAATCGTTTTCTTTCTGATTGTCAGAACATGTTGCTGTAGGTCTACCATGTCTGAAAGACATTACATACAAATTTGTAATAATTTTACAAATAACCGGGGCAAAACGTCCACCATGACCGCTTTGCCCCATGGATCCGTTTTACCCCCACAACAGTGCCACACATAATACCAGAAATACTGCTAAACCTTTCAATTATTGCCCATTAATTTAGGCATTAGTTGTTTATAAAATTCAACTACTTTCACTACTGATGGGCTGCTGACTGTAACCTGAAGCTGAACCAAAAGAAAACCAGTGAAATGATAATTCACCGTCCGAGGGTGGGACTTGTTTACCTAACTATCCCAGGCACCACCACAGGTCTAGCTATAGGGTTACCAGTATGGTGATCTTGGGAGTAACCATTTCTGACGACTTAAGATTTAATAATCATATCCACCGACTTTGCTGTCAGGCCCGTCAATCCTTTGCGAACTTTGGTCGCCCATGGCCTGCGTGGTCTACATCTGACAGCTGTATGACGTTGTGCGAGCCACTACCTTGGCAAGAATGCTGTATGCCTTACCCGCTTGGTGGGGTTTCGTGGAACAACGTGACAAAGACAGGTTTGAAGTCTTGATGCGTCGCTTGATCTGCTATCACTATCTTCCTGGCGATTCCCTGTCGTTTGAGCAACTATGCATAAAAGCTGATTCCCGACTTTGTTCATCGATCCTGGTGGATAATGGGCATGTTTTACATGAATTGCTTCCCCCCCATTAAAACTTCTAAGTATTCCCTCCGCACCCGGGCTCATGATCGTATCATTCCTCTCGCAGATAATTTGATGCGTAAAAATTTCATCACTAGGATGATATTATATAAGGTCTGTCTGATCAACATTGGCTGAATTCTTAGATATATGCGGGACTATAATGATTGTGCACCAAGGTGCGTTGGTTTATTAAGGATACTGTCACTAACTTCGGCCTACTTAATGCGAAAAACGTTTATTGTCAGGATACTTTATACTTTTTAACTGCATTTATAAGATGTCTGTACACCAAAGTGCGATTAGCAATTGGTTAATAAAGAATATACTTACTTACTTACTTTACCCCTTTGAAACAACGTTTGAATTTTTCACAACTTTCACATCAAATGTTTAAAAAAACTTTTTATGGTAAGAAATTACCGAAATCATGTATAAAAACCTTTTTGGTTTTCTTCGTCAAGTATATTGATTCGATATTGGAATCGCTCTTTCGTAACCAAAACGTTGTCTGCTAGATGCCTATGTAAATTAGGTCTGCATACGTGTGCACTGAATTGAAATTTATGAAGAGTGAACTTCTATGCCGTATGGACGTTATGCCCCGTGTAACTAGGCCTATACTATCGTCATCAGTCTTACTCGTTTCGTTTGTAAAAGTTCACAAACCTTCGCTAGTTCTCTTTAACTCTTAAAACTGAGGATTTTAATAGAAACCACATGATAGAAAACCTGTTTCTTGCGTCCAAAATGGCTGAACACGACGGCCGTTAATTTTAAAAAATGGCGTTCCAAGCGATTTCATTGGCTGGCCTGGCCAGTTTCTATGGTAACCAGTCCGATTACGTAGCATTTAGTGGTTAGCCAGTTACTCCATCGACTCATATTATAGCGCCTTCGTTTTTACCTATACTAACGCTGCTTGTAATTTACTCATACTCAGGCAATTCCTGTATTAAATTAATTAAGATAAACAAAGTATTTGATAACCATAGCCCCGTTACATGTAACAATAACCTATTCAATATTGTATTGTATAGATTTTCGTTTATTCAAAACTGGCTGTCATAACGCAGCCAACGACAAAAGTGCGTAACTTATGGTTATTAAAAAAGCTGTTGTAACATGCCTCTGAGAGCTTGTTATGCCCTCATTACTATTCTGTATTTCCAACCCTGTATTTTCAACTCCTCAGATTGAAAATAAAACACGCGAGAACTAGGCCAGAACCAGGGCTTAAAGTGTGCATGGACGGTCATGGACGGCGTCCAGGCACTTATTTTCAAGGCTGGACGCCGTCCTGCCACTTGTTTGGCCAGCACAGCCTGGACGCCGTCCATGCAGCGTCCATGCAACAGACTAATTCCTCTACGACGTGTATAACAGAATAGCCTTTGTCAAACAAAACCAAAGAAATGAAACACCTATAATGTATTCAGCCTATGTCTCTCTGGCTCTGTCTCTCTCTGGTCTATCTGTCCTATCCCTTAAACCTCTTTCTCTGTCTGAGTCTATCTCTCTCTGGTCTCTCATGTATCTCTTAAACCTTACTTTCTGTCTTTTTTCTCTGTGGTGTCTCTCCTGTCTGAAACCCCCACACTCATTAATTATAATTTTAAGCTATATTTGGGTATGGTAAACGCCCGTATAATGTTCCAGTATAAAAGATTCCCTTCCAGTGATGCGCTCGCAACTTTGCGGTATAGGTATGGGTGGGCTGAAGGTTGCCCGATTGCAGTCGTTGCTCGGGGAAGAAAATACCAAGTTACGCCACTCAGGGCCGTAAATACGGGGAGGGAAGGGAATGTCCCTCCCCACTTTTAAGCTTGGGGAGGGAACGTGAAGTAATTCCCTCCCCACAAATTTGTCTAAGCTGTGTCATTTTTCTAAGCTGTGTCATAAATATTATGGCACCAGCCCCAATCGCCCCAAACTGTTTCTTGGGAGAGTATCGAAAATTTGTTGTAGAGTTATATACCTATATAGTATATATATATATATATAGTATATATATATAGTATATATATATATATATATATATGTATTCCACAACTGCGAACCCACAATGGGGAGTACCTCCTCTCTCATCATCCCTGGGCGGAGTGGTATCGCTTTTCGCCGTTCCCATAACCCCGGCGACCTCCCGGGTCAATAAGGCGTGGACTCCGATATTTAGGCCTCCATGAATAAGGCCGAACGGGACAAGGACGACGTCAGCGAGGGGACTTCAAGAGTCGGGGGGCTGAAAATTGGCAGTGAACAACGGCGAGTAGAAGAGGGGAAGATTGGGGTTTTTGGAAAACTGGAGGGTGAATGCTTTACTCGGGACTGGAAAGTGGACCGGGATATATGTAGTCCAACTCGTAACCGGGAGTTTCTAAGTCCGTACGACAAAGGATTCGGAAGGCGTATACAGATTGGCGCTGAGGGAAACTGAGGTCCATTCATCTACACTCGCTGCATTATTCATCCGTTCGCCGATGGACTTCGACTCATTATCAATGAGCTGCCGACAGTATTACGCTACCCTCGCATACCGGTCATTGTCTCGTCGCCCTCCCACCACGCGCCATTCCGCCTCCTCGGCCTCCACGGTATTATTATTATTTTTTATGTAGGCCTAATGTCTAATTGAATTCGAATTTAAACTTTAATTGGTAGTTTCATTTAATGTAATGATTGGACAAACTTTACTTCAATTCACCCATTCGTTCGATCATTCATTCATTCATTCATTCATTCATTCATTCATTCATTCATTCATTCACAATCGGTTGTTCTTGTACAATACCCTGAACCAGGGTGGATGACAGGCAGACGCTGTTTTCTGTTGTTGGCGTGGACGCTGTTTTTGTTTGCAAGTTTTTCTCAGGTGACAAAAATTGTTTTAAAAGGATCTTTTCGGCCAAAATCGACTGTAATTCGGTAAACTTGCGCTTTAGGGGTCTCTTACCTACAGCTAGTGAGGAATTAGGAATCTCTTTATATGTAATACGTGCCCCACTCGCCTCCAAAAAATCTAATCCCAATATCAAACTGTACCCCACCCAGTGCTTAAAGTGTAAAAAAAGAAGTGCCTGGACGCCACTTACCTTTCCTCCCCTCCACCCACCTATCCCATTTTCCCACCCCCTTTCCCGAACTTTCCCTCCTTACTCCCATCCCTTCCCCGTCCCTCTCCTCAACCCCTCTCCCTCCAATCAGAGGTGCAAACTGCAAATATACAAAATTTCTGGGTCCTCATATTGCAAGCGCCGAAGGCGCGAGGGGGTGAGTGCTGAAGGCACGAAGCCTATATAGGCCTAACGACTATGAATTGTGATGGAGCGTCGTAAGCTCCCTCAGCGGGGTCTGGGGCGGAGCCCCAGAAGCCAGCGCATTTTTTAGCAGTTGATATTAAATGGAACACGTTTTTGGCCCTTATTTTCCAGCTGTTTCTGAACGATAAAGTTATGAAAACTTCAAGGTTTTTCAGATTCTCAGACAGCACAACAAGTTCAGAGTTTTATTTTAAAAGAAACAGCCCCAACAGCAAAGTCATATGGTAAACATGTGTTAACCATATGACAATTTTGCCCATTTGGGCTCTATATGGCTTACATATGGTAGGCTACATCCAAATGGTGTATGTCACACGCATACCATACAAAATCTACATTATCAATGCATACAAAAATTGCAAGAAAAGCATGAGAATATCAAGTCCCATATGCCTATAGTTGTTGCTAATGAAGGAATACTAATCAAAATAAAACTTCCGAGCAGTCATGCTTTAGAGCAGCAATATGCAGCTGCACGTGTAGATCTCCGACTCTCATATTATTGCAGCAATGGAGACTTGCCGATACTTGCTGAGTGACCTCTCAATTTTGGGGCACACACACACGCACGCGCTACACATACGCACGCACGCATAGACACACACACACACACACACTCACACAAACACCGTGGGCGCGGTGGTGTAGAGGTATGTTCGGTGCCTTGCAACTGGAGGGTTGCGGGTTCGAATCCACCTCAAGGGCGTATATTCGGTGCCTTGCAGCCGGAGGGTTGCGGGTTCGAATCTACCTCAAGCCGCCGCGTAGGGACCCTGGGCAAGTCCTTCACTCGCAATTGCTCATGCGCTTCGGCGTGAAACTTTTTGAACCATTTGGGCTCTATATGGCTTAGGCCTACATATGGTACATCCAAATGGTGTATGTCACACGCATACCATACAAAATCTACATTATCAATGCATACAAAAATTGCAAGAAAAGCATGAGAATATCAAGTCAAATATCAAATATCAAATGATTCAGTGTCCGCGCTGTATACTCGGGAGCGCCTCTGAGTAGAAATCTTGAAGGGGCGCTATATAAATATCTTAAATGAAAATGCAAATGAAAATGAAACACACACGCCTTAAACCGGTATTATAGTCGATAGACAAAAAAACAGTTTAACAATTTTATTGCAAGACATTGCCACATTGGCACACAGTTGATTGTGACGATGCAGCACATCTTCAAGATGCAATATGCTGCATATTGCAGGCACGTAACGAGAGTTAATTCAAGAGGAGGCAACTTCACAGACCATTGGCAAAATCCTGGTCATCGGGGTCATTGGTCAATAGAAGTTCCAGTATATGAAGAAGCAAGAGGAGGCAACTGCCTCCCTCCTCGTGCCTCAATGTATAACTTTATGCTATAGGCTATGATATGCATATGGCTTCTTTATGTAACCACCTTACCTACACCAGTTGTATACCACATAGATCCTAGATGGCTTACGAATCTGCATTTCATATAGAAGGCAGATCTGTCCATCACCTACAAAGTGATATACTTTATGGAAACGCGGGGGAATGGATCTGTGAATTTTTATAAAGTGTTACATGCATCTTACACGTATTCAGTGTGTCTGCATCAAAAGAAGGTTGGAGAAATACGAACTTTGAAAAACAAATTTTATAATTAACGTGTCCAAATACGGCGCTATAAAAGTATTTTTATGATCTTTGTATGCACGGCAAAGATTTTCTTACACACGAAAACAATAACTTATATTACTCATAATTTATATAACTTAGTACATTATATGACATAATTACAACATTACTACAGGTAAAAGTGTAATTTAGCGTCGTAAATCATTTTCTTTTTTGTCATGTAGTTTAGCATCGTAAATTATTTGAATACTTATAATATCGCTCGCTTGATTGCTGCTGCGCGAGACGCTGTCGTCAATGACGGCTCCAGGACCCGTGTGCCTTCTGACCTAATAAAGAACTGCCTCTCGATTTCTCACATTTATCGTATTTTATTGATAATGGAGGTAGATTTGTGTTTTATTATTAAAATGTTTTTGGGTCAAGCTCCACGTTACCTCTGTGATGTTATCAGACGGCCTATCTCAGCTAGCTCTGGACGCCCTCTCCGCTCTTTAGACCATCATGACCTTCTAGTTCCTTGGTCTCGGACTGCCACAGCGCAACATCGTGCCTATGCCTCTGTTGGCCCTTTGTTTTGGAATGACCTTCCTGCTATAACTCGAGCTGTGATGTTATCTGGGGCACTACTGTTTCTGCTCGTTCTCTTAAGACTTTTCTTTTTTCGAGGGGCCCTTCGCACTGGAAGCGTTTCTGATTAGGTTGTACTGTGAGAGGCGCTTTATAAATCCGTAAATAGAATAGAATAGAATAGAATTTCAATGATTTTCGTGATAAGCGTAAGGAATCCAGAGCTATTTAAGGAAGATTCTTTTCATCAATCCCACTTCTATTTAAGCTAAAATTATTTTCATCAATCCCACTTCTATTTAGCAAGAATTCTTTTTGTCAATCCAACTTGTATTCGACCAACGCTGAAACCCATGCAATGGTGAGTCATTTACGATGCTAAACTACACGCTTTTTCATCAATCCAGCTTTTATTTTAGCAAATAACTAGTTTCATCAGTCCACCTTCCATTTAGGCAAACAATTATTATTATCAATCCAGGTACCATTTATGCAGACACATAAGAGAAATAATAAAATACGCTAAAATACTCGGCCAGCAGCATCATGAATTAAATAGGTATACGCTAAAATGCACTTTTACCAATAATTAGTAGATCAGTGTCAGACCATTTGGGAATGGGGAAGTTCAGACAAGGTTTTTTATGTTTTGTATACCCAAACAAGAATCAAGTGAGTCTGTAAGCCCTACAGATTGGAGGTAAAGTTAAAGTACTTTCAAGACAACCACCAGCCAAAACATGAAATGTCTAGAGAAATTTGTAATCGTGAAATTGGAAAAGCCAGTTAGGCATAAAAATGAAGCTATTAATCCAACTATAATCCAGTTATAATCCATATGCAGACCTATGAGGATAAGTTAATTGTCCATGAATAAATTTAACTCCAGATGAACATTGATCATCTGCATGGGTCATCATCGAAGATGATATCGATGATATTGTCTATTTCATAATCTTCTTCAATCTCATTCTCAAATGGCTCATCATACTCATTTTATTGATGCGATGATGTTGATGATGTCAAGTCGCAGTCTGTTTCCAAATATGAAGGTTTGTCGTACATATAGCAAAGAAATTGTTGCAACTGTTGCAGGTTGCTATCACTTACAAAATCCAGAGTTTAACCCAATCTCTGGAAAACAGGCATGAAGTTTGGATGTTCCAGAAGGACCTTGAAGTGATTGAGGAAGAAAGGGACTTGGGAGTGATTATGCACTAGAGTGCAAAACCTTCAAGGCAATATGCTTCAGCATCAAAAAAGCTAAATCAACTTTATGTATGATAAGAAGGTCAGTTGTCATCAGAGATAAGGATACAATACTGAGGTTGTATAAATAACTGGTTCGGCCACAGTTTGAATACTGCATCCAGGCATGGAGTCCATACCTGAAACAGGACATAGAAAAACTGGAGAAAGTGCAAAGAAGAGCAACAAAAAATGATTAGGGCTACAAGGATTTAAGCTATGAAGAAAGTTGAAAAGCTATAGGGAAAATGAACTATTAAGCGTTTCAGGTTAATGTGCAGTGGTGCTTCTAACACGGACTATACGTCTTCTGAACCACTTTAAACCATTGATGCGTTATGTTATATATGCATGGTTCAATTACTTGATTTTTGGGGGTAATGATTGCTCCTCTATATGGTATAATAATTTAGACTTGTTGGTTTTAACAGACTTCCATCCACCGTCTCCAGTGACCATGGTATTGGTCCTATCGGGTATCTAAAGAGTTTTTCTAGGCTGATGTCATATTGCTGTGAGAGCATTAACAGTCAACTCAATAAGTTCCTTTCAGCTTTAATCTGTACTGACTTCTTCTGTGTGCTTGTTGAAGTCTGTTTTGCTGATAGGGATTTGAAAGTCTGGAATCTTTGTTTTTTCATGGGATCATGAAATTTGACTGTTTGTCCACTAACCGAAGTTGATGAATGAATGTGTCAGTTGCTATTTCTCTTATTTCTGAAAATCTTAAGAGGTTATCAGTATCACACACTTTTTCCGTGGCAAGTTTATGTCATAGGCAATTTTGGCAGCTACCAGATCCATGGTACAAGTGTATACTCTTGGTTCATTTTGGCAGTTGCTGCCATGGAAGTTACTAAACATTGCTGAACTGTAGCATAGTCTGTGATGGGATGCAGTATAGGAGCCAACCTCAGACTTTGCGACTTCATACATCTCTCTGACAGTTTTTGAAACCCATCAACTCCAGTCTGGGACCGTGCATGTGTGATTGAAGAGTGCTCTTCTGACTATCCATATTGATTCCATTAGTCTTTGAAAACATATGCATATGTCTTGAAAGTTATTGTAGCATACCTGTGAGCAGAAATATACGTATTTTTGTGTTTTGGTGGCCATATTGGCCGCCATCTTGGATAGTAACATTCCCACACTATTGCCACTATAATAAATCGATTCCTTGACTTTGAAAATGTTAAATTCGACACTTCATTTGGCATTATAGCTTACTGATGAGCGGAAATATACGTATTTCTGTGTTTTGGTGGCCATATTGGCCGCCATCTTGGATAGTAACATTCCCACACTATTGCCACTATAATAAATCGATTCCTTGACTTTGAAAATGTTAAATTCGACACTTCATTTGGCATTATAGCTTACTGATGAGCGGAAATATACGTATTTCTGTGTTTTGGTGGCCATGTTGGCCGCCATCTTGGATAGTAACATTCCCACACTATTGCCACTATGATAAATCGATTCCTTGACTTTGAAAATGTTAAATTCGACACTTCATTTGGCATTATAGCTTACTGATGAGCGGAAATATACGTATTTCTGTGTTTTGGTGGCCATATTGGCCGCCATCTTGGATAGTAACATTCCCACACTATTGCCACTATGATAAATCGATTCCTTGACTTTGAAAATGTTAAATTCGACACTTCATTTGGCATTATAGCTTACTGATGAGCGGAAATATACGTCTTTTTGTGTTTTGGTGGCCATATTGGCCGCCATCTTGGATAGTAACATTCCCACACTATTGCCACTATGATAAATCGATTCCTTGACCTTGTAAATGTTACATTCGACACTTCATTTGGCATTGTTGCTTACCGATGAGCAGAAATATACATATTTTTGTTTTGGTGGCCATATTGGCCGCCATCTTGGATAGTAACATTCCCACACTATTGCCACTATGATAAATCGATTCCTTGACCTTGAAAATGTTAAACTCGACTCTTCATTTGTTATTGTAGCTTACTTATGAGCTGAGATATACCTATTTTTGTGTGTTTGGGATGCCATATTGGCCGCCATCTTGAAAGTGCTTTAACTTTTACTTCCAACCCATAATGCATGCAGACTCAACTGATTCTTGTTTGGGTATGTCTATACTACATGAAAAACCTTGTCTGCGTTCCCCACTCCCAGATAGATACCCTCTGTGGGTCAGACACTGGTCTAGATCTGTCGATATGCTATATGCATATGGCAAATTGTTGTAAACTGGAAGATTTTTAAAGCACCATCAATACATTAAAAATTTGTTTTTACTTAATTTTAAGCTTAATTGATATAGGCCTACATGTCAGCTGTCTGCATCAACGATCATAAGTAGGACCAGTTAAGACTAGTAGGCCTACACCAAACCTGGGACTATAATTACTGAAATAATAATAGTCCCAGACCAAACTAATGATATTATGGTAAAATCATGCACGTGTCTTGCAGTTCTGTGTGACGGGATAGATTTGTTTAAAGTTTGTGACTTTAAAAGAAGCCGTAGGCCTACGTATTAGTAGTCATGACATAGGCCACACGAAGCTCCAGTGTTCAATGTATGAATCACAAATCATACAAATACAAACTTAACAACAAAGTAAATTTAATAATTTGGAAAATAATTAATTATACGATCGAACTTCCGCTTTGAATCTTGTAAACATGTGATTTGCATAGCCCCGCCTACCGGCTGCCAATCACAACATTATGACGTCACAATGACCAAGGCTTCGCAACTTCTGTTGAACAGTGTTACCCCTCCTATGTTTTTCATCCAAGATCTATGTTTTTTTGGTCTCGTCTATGTTTCTATATTTTTTGTCCAAAATATATTATGTTTTTCTTTCATGGAAGTTTTTACGTGTTAAAAAGGTACTTTTCAGCAATTCCTAAAGCATTACTTCAATTTATTGAAGTAGTAGGCCTACTGCTGTGTTTCGTTACAAATTTTAACTAATTCTACAGGTATTACTTTTAAAAGCGTGTCTATGTTTTTCTATGTTTTTTTGAGCTAGCACCTATGTTTTTTCAAATATTTAGAGTGTTAACACTGCTGTTGAATAAATACGGATTTTAAACACTGTTTTACTGTCGATGACTGTAGCTGACTTTATAAGAAGCAGTACACGAGACCTGAGTCGGTTATCAGTTGCATGTTCGAATCCCGAGAGGGTCGACATGAAACTGATAGTTCACGATTCTTTTCATATTTTTAAAACTTTCCTTCAGAACTTGACGTGTTTCTAAAGACTTTGTTAAATTTTATAAAAAATCGTTTTACTGGTACAATTTGAAGCTTTTAATGGAAACAATTAACGCGAGCTTGAGCTCATGCTTATTAGGCCTGAAATTATTTTCGCAATCGTTTAAGATTAGCCTAGGCTACCTGTGGGGTAAATTTCTACCGGGCTTCTCAAACGAACATCAATGGGTGCTTTTGGGGTAATAATAACACAGTATAAATAATTATAATTATAATTATTTTTACTGTGATAATAATGGCTCTATAGATGTAGATTAGATGTTTAATATCCACTGCTATTTGAAGTCGAAGAAGTAGGCTATAGGCCCTATTTTCCTACGAACAGAGACCCTTTTCCTTCTGCATTATTTAAATAATAATCCTTCAAATTAATTGCTGAATATAATCAGATGTAAGTGACCATCGGCATGGGCGCCCACAGGAATTTTTGCAGGGGGAGTTTTGTATAACGAAACAATTCATTTAATTCCAATTGACGATTTTCAACTCTTATTAAGCCATTACTTACTTCTGACCTGTTTTTCTTGCCTTTGTTTTTCTTTGTATACCTACAGCGTTTTGTTTGTTGTTAACTCAATAAACGATCCGAATTACAGTATGGGAATTGTCAAAAAATAACTGGGGGTTAGACGTTGATTTATGTGCAGTTTGGGTGTGAAATGTACACTTTACTATGGGGGCCTAAAAAGACTAGGGGGTTGAAACCCCCCAATCCCCCGGCAATTGTTAACTCAATAAACGAATATATGATCATGAAGTCGTATGTTGTCTCTCAACAGTTTCTGGGTCTTGCTGGTGAATTACGTAAAACTGGGACAGTGTCACAGTGGGTGTTTTATAGGTCTAGGTGAATCGTATCGTATTGTATCAATGCGTTGTATTGAAGTCATTTAACTTGATAAGGTCATTCAGTTATGAAACAGTCAAGACAAGACTCACAGTGGATGTGAGTCATGTGACAGTCAGGTAGATCTTAGGTAGGTCCTAGTTGTTAGGGCCTACGAAAACTCAGATGATAAAACCGGAAGCGTGTATATGACGTGCGATTTGATAAAAAGTTAACTAGAATGTACAAGTAAGGAATGAGTTGGAGAAACAAGTTACACTTACACGGTAGAAGACATTCAGAAAATAATCAAAATGACAACATGAAATTTCATTGGAATCTTAAAAAATTAAATGCTGTTGAAAGTGACGTAGAGGAATTACACTGTTGCATATGGACTCTGCATGGACGGCGTCCAGGCGGTGCTGCCAAATAAGTGGCAGGACGGCGTCCAGCCCTGAAAATAAGTGCCTGGACGCCGTCCATGACCGTCCATGCACACTTTAAGCCCTGACCCCACCTGTGGCAGAATCAATACCTCACAAGGAATGCTCAACCCCGTAATCGTTACAGTAATTTCCGCTCTACCCTGTACCCGCACAGGATGACCGTCAGCCAAAAACACATCTCTATTGTCTCCCTCCCTCAATGGTTTTAAAGGAATTTTTAGTTTTTGCAGAAATGCGGCACTCATGCAAGACACACTCGCCCCAGAATCAAGCAAAGATTGTACAGTATGATTCCTAATCGTGACAAAAATTGTGTTTCTATGCATTGCAACTTTATCAGTCTGCACATAAATTCTGTCCGTGTTAACGTTTATTCCGCCCGCCGCCTGTGAACGACGGGAAGCGAATTCCTATGTTTGACTATAGCGCCCCCTTGTTGACCTGCAAACAGACTGTAAATGACCTCGCTTAGAACACCTAAAACAAGTAACCCCCGGGCGCGACAGAAGTTATTTGAAGTATGAATACCTCCACAATTTCCACATGTTGGCTTGGAAGTTGTGCGCCAGGAGTTCAGTGGCTGCGAACGGTAAGGCGGTCGTGGTCGCCACGACGGTGAATCATGTGGTCGATTATTCTCCGAGTGTCCTGGATAAGACTGCGCCGATGGTGGATAGCCTCGTGAAGTCGATGTCGCGTAGGGCTCGAGACGTGGCTCCAACACTGGCTTAGGTGACTGATCCACGAACGTGACATGATGGGGTGAAGGCGTCCTGCGTCTCGTAGAATTAATCGCTGCGACACTCGTAATCTGTAGTTGCTTTAGCTCCTCGCGGATAGCGGCGAGCTCGGACACAGTGTGACGGATATGGTGATCAGTGTCTGATTGGTCTTCCTGCGACAATTCCGTCAATCGTCCCCATTTCCGTAGCCCCTCTATTGTAGTTAAATCATGCTGCAGAACATGCTGTCTAATGTTCGAACGTAGACCGTTCAATGCCACGAGGAACGTCTGGCCAGCGTCGACATCAAGTTTTTGAGCCGCTTGCTGGACACTTGTTAAAAAATCATCAACAGACTGGTGCGGTAATTGTTTGAGACTCCACAAGTCAGCAGCGCGTTTCCAGGCATCCGTCGCTTTAGGTCCGTAACGCAGGGTCAGAGCGTCCCGCAAGGCACTAAAACTCTCACGTGTTACCTGCGACTGCGTGTTAAACCACACCGCTGCTCCATTCTTAAGCAGAAGCGGTAATGCTGCTAATTTCTGCGCCCCCGACATGCGTCGAAACGTTGACCATAGTTCGAAATTCTTCAAAAACTCAAGAATGTCTTCCTGCTGATTTCCCGTAAATGGTGAGGGAACCAATGTATTCCCAGCCATTTCAGAGTCAGATGATATTGAATCAGCGTCAGAACCGTCGTCAGAATCGATAAAAGCGTTGCTTGATTGCGGCGACAAAACGAATGCCGGAGACGTAGATAGAAAAGCGTCTGCAGGCGGTGTGAGAACCTGTGGCGCAGACGTGGAGGGAAAAGCGTCAGCAAGCGGTGTGGGAACCGGTGGCGAAGACGTAGTGGTCAAAGCGTCTGCAGGCGGAGCGAGGACAGCAAATGGAGAATCAGTGGGAAGATTCAAAGAAGATGGCAGCAACCCAGAGAAGCCGGATCCCGTTGGAGTGGAAATTAGTGTCTTACCGGAACGAAGTAAGTAACGGCCTGTTGTTTGATTGTCCGGCCCACTCATCTATGTGATGTTCTAGGAGTACGGTGCGTGTGACGAGTGTCTGTAGTCAGATGATCCAGAAACGTTGTCTCGAGAGGTACGGAAGCGACCTTTTCTTTTGAGTTCTCCACCACTTGTAGTGTCGTTCTACTACTACCAGTGTACCATGTAAGGTTAGTCAGTAAGTCTACTGTAACACTCTTTATTGTCTAACACCAATTATACACTATGTAAGTTACACAGAGCTCGTGACTCCACCACACGCACCGACTGATGATAATTGCCGGAACTGTCCTTAAATACTCCCACGATGACGACGATGGCAGCCTAGCCCGGCCAGCCGCACATGCATGCACCAGCTCCTCCTACGATGACACTACAGCAATACTTACTATGCACGCTTCAACGCTGTGCATGATAGACGTCGCCAGTAGGCCTACTCTGTGTTAACTGAACATTGGAGGCGTGGGTGAAAACTACAAGGAAATCGATCTACTACTGTACAGCGAGGAAGGTCATCTTAGGCTCTAATAGTGCATAGATTTAGTCATAGATGGTGCTTGTCTAAGTAAGTTCTGACAAGACCTTTAATTAGCTCCTTTAATATTCAATTAAGTACTTTGATGTTTAATGCATTGACATACATATGCATTTGATTCATTATACATTGATATTTTCAAAAGCCGACTGCATCAGATTTGAAATTATTAGCCTGACGTAGGCCTAAATATCTAACCAATTGGGGCGAGAACTGAATGATAAGTATACACTGGACGAGAGATCAGTGTCTATCTCCTATAATAGTGTAAAAACTTCGGGACCGCTACAATGGGCTGAGGCTCCAATGGTCTCTTTCTGAAAAAACCATTTTGTTTGATGAAAGTTTCATGTCACGTCTGGAGCCTTTTTGATGAGTTCCTACAATCAAAATGATAGTGAACAATTTTGTTTGCAGCTAAAGAGGATCGAGAATTTTGCCATGTATTAGATACACAAACTTCGGGGAAAAAAGCTAATGAAGAATGGTAGGCCTACAGGCGCTGAGAATGAGATGAAATTATTGCATGGCTACGAATTAAATGTCGATCGATAACGTCATTCAAAATATATAGATACATACTTACGTGAACATAATAATATTAGGGTTTATTTTGCATTTTCAAACAGATGAATTTGGGATTTCCCCCTCCCCTCTGTGCTACATACTAAATGGATGGCCCCCAACCGAAAAAGAGCCAAAGTACAATAAAATTCAATTGGTCAGCCCTTTGGGCTGTAGACGAGCCTGAGAAGTTAAACATTAATTTATAAATCAGTGTGTTTATGCCGAGCGTAAATTCAAGCATCCCTGGAGACACAATCACTTCTAAATTCTCACCTCGAGCGATTCTACATGTCAATATACCTTTGCAGTGTTATATGCTTCTGGGAACTATAAAAATGATAACGTGGTCAGCTTAACTAGCCCCTAATGACTATGTATTATATAATTTTGCTATGAAGCTTTGGTGCTAAGTTGGTTAAGGTAATTGAGTGCAAAGTAATGCTTGTCCCAATTAGCGAAACATTGTATAATGTACATCTACAGTATATCTCAGTTGATATGTCTTAGCAAAACCATATTGATACTCATGCCATATGGAGGTCATTGTGAAAGATGCTAAAAAGTCATCTACTTTATTGTGCTTTAATTTAATAGCCTCGTCGAAGATGGCTGAAAGAGCTACTTTACATTACATTAAACAACATAATTAATCAAAGTTCACACCAGACATACTGACATCACATAATGACCGCATGGTAATTTATCGTTTTAGTGTTCTAAATTATTCGCCCATTATAGCAGATAGTTTGATCATCAATCCAATTTCTACTTACACTATAATTCTTTCATCAGTCCAAGTTCTAGTTACACTATATTATGATTTTTTTCATAAATCAAGCTTCTACCTGCACTATAAAATAGTTTGATCAATCCAAATTCTACTGACGGTACACTGTCGTCATTCCAACTTGCACTTAAGCAAGGATTATTTTCATCAATCCAACCTATTTAAGAATTATTTTCGATTCAACTTCTTTTTAAGCAAGAATTATTTTCATCAATCCAAATTCCATTTATGTCAGAATTCTTTTTATTGATCCAACTTCTAGAATGTACCGAATATAATTTCCAACGTTAAAACCTGGTTTAACCCAATATTTTATAATGCGTAAATAATTTGGAACGCTTTTTAATATATACCTATATAATTATATAGGCCTACATATATTAAAACGATATATATATATAATTACATATATATATTAAAATGATAAATTACCGATTGCATCAATTACATAAGAAAAGCAGTTCAATACACTTAAAAAATTAATACTTAGCTTAGCTATCTAAACCGGCGTAGATAAACTAGCGTTATTATCGTAGCTTATCTGGCCTACGAAGTGGACTGTCACGGCATAGTCGGCCTACTTTACCGAATTCAATGAAGATTGCAGAGGATTTCAGGTTCTCTTCGTAATGTTCTCGTAAATCCCCAATCTTTCGTAGGTTGTTAGGAGGCATTTCTTCTCTCGACGTGAAGTACAAGTTCATCAAAGGCACGTAGATTCTCTTGTAGTTTCGGCTTCTTAGCGATCGTCATGTGTAGCCTATAATGCGATTGCAGATAACTCCAAAGTTCGACCTGTTCATGGAAATCAATACAAAGTTAATTCGCGAAATAGCAGTTCAGTCTGACCGATCAGACTAACCGTTAGAACTCATTTAGGGCAGCATTGGGAAAAAGGGACCCCTTACCGTGATAATTAATATAACAATTAAGCCGATTCATATGAAATTAGCATTTTATTAGTAAAATATGTGAGGAAGCAAAGGTGTCCTTTTTGGCCATGTCCGGGGCATAAAGGACACAGGGTGATGTTTTACCCCAGAAGTTCCAAATATTACAAATAGGTCCTACTACTATTGTTTCTTGCTATCTGCCATTCACTTCAAATGGATTAAAGTGGACAAGAACTTTAAACACTGTAATTAGAACAAATTTAAATTATCATTATTGTTTTTAGATATACATGTAGATGTCACTGTCAAAACATTAGCAAATAGGTTACTTAAGGACTGTAGTCTGTAGATTAGGCCTACAGCACCTTGTGAAATACTTCAAAGGTGCTATCTGAATCTCTTTTACATTGCATTACTAAAGGCAGTTGTAGCACACATTAATGTCCTCTGGTCTACAAGATTCGTGATAACATTTCATGCACTTCTTGCATTTCCGCCATTCTTCAAATGGCGGGTCACAGTATCTCCTCATGCAAATGCAGCAATGTGTCTCATTGCATTCTGTTTGCAAAATCCTGGACATCACTTGGAAGTTTCTTTCTTTCTAACCTTGTGGTTGATGGTGGACCATGCATAATGCATTTTAACTTCTTTGACAGAAGCCTTTTTCAAGCTCATTCCTTGCTAAACAGCACACAATATATTGAGCAAAACTCTCATCATACATACCACGTTGTAACTTACGCTTGTAAGAACCATCTGGAGGCTGAAGCAGAGAAAATCGTTTTCTTTCTGATTGTCAGAACATGTTGCTGTAGGTCTACCATGTCTGAAAGACATTACATACAAATTTGTAATAATTTTACAAATAACCGGGGCAAAACGTCCACCATGACCGCTTTGCCCCATGGATCCGTTTTACCCCCACAACAGTGCCACACATAATACCAGAAATACTGCTAAACCTTTCAATTATTGCCCATTAATTTAGGCATTAGTTGTTTATAAAATTCAACTACTTTCACTACTGATGGGCTGCTGACTGTAACCTGAAGCTGAACCAAAAGAAAACCAGTGAAATGATAATTCACCGTCCGAGGGTGGGACTTGTTTACCTAACTATCCCAGGCACCACCACAGGTCTAGCTATAGGGTTACCAGTATGGTGATCTTGGGAGTAACCATTTCTGACGACTTAAGATTTAATAATCATATCCACCGACTTTGCTGTCAGGCCCGTCAATCCTTTGCGAACTTTGGTCGCCCATGGCCTGCGTGGTCTACATCTGACAGCTGTATGACGTTGTGCGAGCCACTACCTTGGCAAGAATGCTGTATGCCTTACCCGCTTGGTGGGGTTTCGTGGAACAACGTGACAAAGACAGGTTTGAAGTCTTGATGCGTCGCTTGATCTGCTATCACTATCTTCCTGGCGATTCCCTGTCGTTTGAGCAACTATGCATAAAAGCTGATTCCCGACTTTGTTCATCGATCCTGGTGGATAATGGGCATGTTTTACATGAATTGCTTCCCCCCCATTAAAACTTCTAAGTATTCCCTCCGCACCCGGGCTCATGATCGTATCATTCCTCTCGCAGATAATTTGATGCGTAAAAATTTCATCACTAGGATGATATTATATAAGGTCTGTCTGATCAACATTGGCTGAATTCTTAGATATATGCGGGACTATAATGATTGTGCACCAAGGTGCGTTGGTTTATTAAGGATACTGTCACTAACTTCGGCCTACTTAATGCGAAAAAGTTTATTGTCAGGATACTTTATACTTTTTAACTGCATTTATAAGATGTCTGTACACCAAAGTGCGATTAGCAATTGGTTAATAAAGAATATACTTACTTACTTACTTTACCCCTTTGAAACAACGTTTGAATTTTTCACAACTTTCACATCAAATGTTTAAAAAAACTTTTTATGGTAAGAAATTACCGAAATCATGTATAAAAACCTTTTTGGTTTTCTTCGTCAAGTATATTGATTCGATATTGGAATCGCTCTTTCGTAACCAAAACGTTGTCTGCTAGATGCCTATGTAAATTAGGTCTGCATACGTGTGCACTGAATTGAAATTTATGAAGAGTGAACTTCTATGCCGTATGGACGTTATGCCCCGTGTAACTAGGCCTATACTATCGTCATCAGTCTTACTCGTTTCGTTTGTAAAAGTTCACAAACCTTCGCTAGTTCTCTTTAACTCTTAAAACTGAGGATTTTAATAGAAACCACATGATAGAAAACCTGTTTCTTGCGTCCAAAATGGCTGAACACGACGGCCGTTAATTTTAAAAAATGGCGTTCCAAGCGATTTCATTGGCTGGCCTGGCCAGTTTCTATGGTAACCAGTCCGATTACGTAGCATTTAGTGGTTAGCCAGTTACTCCATCGACTCATATTATAGCGCCTTCGTTTTTACCTATACTAACGCTGCTTGTAATTTACTCATACTCAGGCAATTCCTGTATTAAATTAATTAAGATAAACAAAGTATTTGATAACCATAGCCCCGTTACATGTAACAATAACCTATTCAATATTGTATTGTATAGATTTTCGTTTATTCAAAACTGGCTGTCATAACGCAGCCAACGACAAAAGTGCGTAACTTATGGTTATTAAAGGAGCTGTTGTAACATGCCTCTGAGAGCTTGTTATGCCCTCATTACTATTCTGTATTTCCAACCCTGTATTTTCAACTCCTCAGATTGAAAATAAAACACGCGAGAACTATAGGCCAGAAGCCCAGAACTAAGTCTAATAACATCAAGTGTTCCCAGTGATGGGCACTAAACTAATTTTTTTTAGTTAAACTTCAACTATTTTTCAACTAAAATAAAACAGTTTAACTAATTAAAAGCTGACAACTGATTTTGTAAATAAGTTAACCAAACCATAAATAGTTAGTTAAACTTTTTTCCAACTTTTAACGAACTTTTTACAAACATTTTCACAGTAGCAGAGATTAAGTGAACTGTAGCCTAATAATGCACAGCGTCAATGACAATTTCATTTTAAAACTATGTAATGTGCACTGGACTAATAGTCCTAGGCTACGAGAGTAGGCCTACGTACTGTTCTACCAGAAAATAATGAAGACAGTGTACTGTTGCTAATGCAAAAGATGATGCATCATGAAATGCAATGCAGTTCGCTTGACTTGAGTAGCCTAATAGCCTAGAACCAGTTAGGCCTACTCATAACAATCATTGCGGAAGATAGTTGCTTAGCCTAGGCCTAGGCCTACTGTTGCTGAAGTTTTAGTTAAACTTTTCTGTTAACTAAACAATAGCCTATTAGTTAAACTTTGGTTTTAACTAAACTATTTTTCTCCAGTTAAACTTCATCCTTACCGATAACTAAAAAATTTAAGTTACATTAAAAGTTTTCAAGGTTTTAGTTCACTTTTGCCCATCACTGAGTGTAGGCCTACCAAACGTGTAGGTCTACACTAGATTCTTCCGAATGATATTTTTGCTCTGATCATTGTCTGCCCATTCCGGTAAGTCACTTCAATAACGTAGGCCTATTCATTCTTCTGGACACTGATTATTTTACATTGTATTTTCTGGTTAGTTACACTGTAGCCAAAATCAGCGAAGCCGGACTTTTGGGCGCCGCAGTCTTGAGGAATCAATCTAAATAGCGCTTCTAAGGAGGCTATAGTAGGCCTATTAGAAGCCATATTATAATTAGGCCTATATCCAAAACGTTCTCATTTATTTCCGGAAGAATTTTTGCTTCTGACTGATTTTAACCGATTTTGGCCAGTCATGGTTGTCGTGCAAACAACCTTGTAAAATGAGACAATCTGCTGGTCCGTTGTGCAGCTGTGGCGCAGTGCAGACTCGTGACCAAGCAGATTTCTCTCTGTAAACTTATTTCAATGACGGACTAATCGCTCTTTATTTCGATGATGCTAACGCTTGCAAGTGGCCGAGCACGAACCACGTAGGCCCTACGCTAGAAGTCGCCTTCTGCTGTTCTGCAAGAATCATTCTCCCATGAATAGGGTTAGTTTTACCTTCCCACATAGAATTTCACGCCTCAGAGCACGTGTATCAGTGGCACGCTATAAATTCTCCGAAGAAAGATCTGGACATAACGGATCATCAACGCTTTTCAAAATCAACAAATGCTTGTACCCATAGATGAGCTTAAGCATATCAGTGCCAGCATTTCCATGGCATTAGATGGGACCCATATGGGCTCTATGTACGGGTCCCATATGGGAATATGGGTCCTACACATATGGGCTCCATGTGGGCATGATGGTAGGATTATACTTTTAAATCCTTTAGCAAGAACTATCAAACTACTTCCGAATGAAACAGTCTTGATTTACTAGTACTGGTTGACTTCTTGTATGATCAGATTCTACCGGTATTATTCATGGACTTCAAAGTGCTTATTTGATTATGGGTCGTTCGGACAATGATTTTTTAAGACTGACAATATTATTGTCCCTACTTACTACTCTCTTCACACCAACACTTGCAGTATCTGTTTTACTTATTTCAGCACATTTCTCCTCAAGGTTTTGCATTATTAACATTAATTTATCAACTCATCTCTGAATGTAAACCTTTATGGCTAATGTAACAATATCAATCTAATAACCTACACAGAACCTTTGAATGTGGTACACTTTTCTCCATAAATGTCAACATAATGCAATTTTGTGGAGAAAATTAGCTGACATGCAATCCTTAACGTTTACTGAGTTAACAAACATATCCGATGATGCACTGATTTTAAGAAACATAATCTGCTGACTGCACTGATTTTTTTCATCACACTGCAGTTTATTGATGGTTCCAAAATGAAACAATCTCAATAAAAGAAGACCAGCAGTGTGCTGTAATGCTCTTTGACATGCCATGCAGGAAATCTATACGGCCAAAATAAAAATTCAGGTTTATGTCAATCCAAACAATCTGCCATTTGTCACAAAAGGCAACAACAAGATTCTGGCAGTACAGTACTGTTACAACTTATTTCTGATTTTATGTTTGGTTATTAGTCTAACCTGTCGTAAGAGGGACATTATCAAATTTGCAGATGTATTGTAGTGCATTGCACAAAACACAACGTACACCCAAATTAGATCTGTCATCACCATGTGTAACAAGTTCATTTATATTCATTTATTGAGATTTAATATGCAATAATAAATTAAAATCTCAGTTTTAACAACAAATTTCCAAACGTCTCATTACTGTTTCTGTGCTTATAATTATATTATTACAACTTACAAGTCAGTGGATTTAATGCAGCAATAAATTACTGGAGTAATTAAAGTTATTTCTGTTGATCAAAAGATCAAAAATTTGCAAATCAAAGTTCAGAAACAATCTGAATGAAGCTAAACAACATCAGAGTGAGTAAGAACTGAGGCAGGACAATGTTACCATGGCTACCACCAAGTCGTTTGGCAATGATTAGGCGATGGACTCTGCTACCGTAAAGTCCGTTGGGTTTTGAAACTGAAAATGAAAGACAGCCAAGAGAAATACACATTTATCAATTACATGCACATATCTAATTATTATCACATGTATTATTATTTTATTATTATTATTATTACTATTATTATCATAGTAACATTTAGTAATAATAATAACAGTAATACTAACAACATATGATTTATTAAAATATTATCTAATTTAATCAAATCTAGGGCATGGATTTAATATGGCGAATCGTGACTTTATGACGTTTAGAAATAAAACTGCAAACCTTGCTGAATTCTAGACATTGATAAGTTAGTGCTTAGGCAAGACTAAAATGCACGACAGTGGTGAACAACTGAAACGAATCAAGGCATTTCAAACACTTGACGCACATACTTGACTCAGTATAGTTTCCGTTGTGTATTAAATGTTGCTATATAGCCTATAGCCGGATTAATTGTATTTGCGTATATCTCACAAATAACATCCACTAATATAATCTTTGCCTTACATCTCACTTCTTCTGCACTTCAAAAGAAGTCCATAAAGAAATGATGATCTTAATAAACTCGTAACCAGCAAACTTGCAATTCTCCTAATTTCAGAAAAAGCACAACTTAGCATTATACTGAGCACATAAAAATTCCGTATAAATAAAAAATAATTACATATATTCTCTTCTTAAATTGAAGCAATTTTGAGGTATTGCATAGACTTGACCCTGTAAATTCAGTTATCTGGGTTTTTTATTTTGAAAGTTCAGAATCATAATTGAGGGAAACATGGAGGGGAAGATGACAAGAGGAAGACCGAGAATGATGCTAAAGACTGGATGATGAAGGAGGGATACAGCTAGGTGAAGGAGAGAGCTGGGCAACGTGACGAATAGCGAAATTGGACGTACGAACCTACCTAAGGCAGGAAGGCAGAGAACCAAAAGAAGAAGCACAGACTTACCAATAGCCGTTAGAGAGAAAAGATATCCAGACTCGATGTCTGCCAAGGTTCCATTTTTGACTCGAACTGTTGAATTCTTTAAGCCGCCAGCAACTCGACTCTCCCAGTTGCTGATCTGAAATTCAATTCCTCCACGTGTTGTGATGTGCAGCTCCCACTCGTACAGCAGAGTCTCCGATGCCAAGCACGACTTGCAATGCGCCTGCACGATGACCTCGGCCTTTGTGTCGACAAACGAGTTGGCCGCGCAGTTGCTGATGCAGATGATTTCAACGGTTACGGGTGGGTCGCTCACCACGGTCAGAAACGTTTCAGAGAACTCCGGGGAAAACCTGGCAATCGTAGTCGCCATCCACATGAACGTAAAAGTTGCAGGTAGTGTTGTGTACTTCAGGGTATGAGCCTCAAATATTAGCACTTGCGTATTGCTTTGAACTGGGGTCACGCTTGGCTGGAAACAGTTGTTGACACTGATGCTTGAACCTTCAAGACAAAACAAAACAGATAACTGAATTTACACAGCCAGGCAGCATGTGCGAATGACACTACAATGTGCCATTGTAAACTCCCTTGTTGTTAAGCCTGACTTTTCAAACACCAATCACGTAGTTTCCAAATTTGATAACAAAACTGATTAACCCACATGAATTTAATTTAATTTATTTGTATGATTTTATATATGATGACTCAAATACTTATACAAATGCTAAATAATACTGGAAGATTCCTACTCCAAAATCATATAATTATATCACTGCAATTTTCACTGTTCCTGTGCCCATGTAGTATACACCTGAGTAAATGTATCACCTGTCCTGCAGATCATCATCTAAGACCAAAATTAATTAAGAGTTTTGGGCACAGCTGGCCAAGGAGGTACAAATCACAATATAGGAAATAACTTCCATCAATCTGGAAGAAATTGTGGAATAACTACAGTGCAAAAGGTCCAGATGCACACAGAATGCAATATTCTGCATCACAAGTATTTGTCTAAAACTTTTTCACTAGAGCTCTTCATTTTCAAGGAGACCCTCATATGTTTCCAGAGGCTCAAAATTCAAAGCTATAGCACTGGGAAGAGCCCATAATCTACCTTGGAGCCAACCCAGCATTGTGCTGGTTAGCAAGGAACGCTGTGGTGACAGCTCCAGTATTATTAAGGTAAATTCTATTCTATTTCTATTCACGGATTTATAAAGCGCCTCTCACAGTACAACCTAATCAGAGGCAGTAAGGTAAGGTAAGCCCAAAGGGTGATAAAACACCAAATTCAGACTGATTATGTTCAGTGACTAACCGTCGGTACTTTGCTTTAGTTTCTTTTTCATGTCATTGTGAACTGATTTCATCTTTATATGTTTTCCTGGTTCACATGTCCACAAATACACAAGTGTACTTCCCATCCGCCAGAGTTTCACTTTCTCATTGTCTGGCGGAATATCAAGAAGAACCGTTTCGTTTGTAGCTGAAAAAAGACGAAAAATTTTATGACTAAATACGATAACAAATGTTAATCGTATTTAGTACAAATTCATTCCTCATTATAAACATGCTTTCTAATTCTGTGATCACTGATCAGCCATTTCTTTATTCATACCTAGCTATTCGTGTTTATATGCAGAAATAATTGATATTCTGTGAAAATTACCTATGTTCATATATGTTTCATAATCATGTAATTGTCTATTCATATATTTCTTAATTTTGTGAATGATAACTGACTTATGAATTCACATTTATGCATATTTTCTTAATTTCTTTAACGTTTTCTTTGTAATTTTACCAAAAGCAGCAAACGCTATTCAGAAATTAAACAGAGCAGAGAATGTCAAATAATGCAAGCCATAATAAGACGTTCAACAGACTTTCAATCATTTTTGTATCAGTTGACTAGCATTATTTAGGAAAACTCATTCTATTTCAGATACTAACAGACGCTAAATGACTTTCTGCGTGCAGCCTTGAGAGAGGAAACATAAACAGCAATCCATCCCTCTGTTTCTAGAACCAGTTTTTCGTCTTGACTTACAGTCGGTATTATTGTCTGAAAACAGCAAAAGAGAGAAAACTTCCAGATTCGAATATGGCAGTATTGATCACAATGTTCAAATCCCTACTCTCTGTACTCAGCTGAAAAAGTTTTTATCCATAATTCATACAAGTTTTCTATTTTGTATACAATAAGCAAGCAGCCTGAGCTTAATTAAAAATGTAACTATCTTAAAGGGCGGCTTATATATAGATTCTATCATACAGAAATTTGAAAAATACATGTAACAGACACAGTATAATAAGCCACAAGAGAAATTTATAATTTATCACATTTGTCCTCTTTCAATGTATAACTCTAAATTAAATGTTAATCTAGGCATGCTGCATACATTGTCCCACCTAGTATGACATAGTTAGTTTGCATTTTACTACTTGTAACCAGTGGAAATGTTTTTGATACGATAAGGCAAAATGAGCAATACCTTGGCCTTTATGACGTAGAAACCAGGGTCAATTGAATATGGGTTAGCCTTGATTTCTTTCGTGTTTGAAACCATCGGAGACAGAAGAATTGCTGTAGCCTCAGACTTGTCCATCTCAAGAGACTGGAGCGGGTAAAGCACCCAGACGACTTCGATGGCAGACATATCCTGAGGAATGTTACAATCCTGCTTCAGATCCACAGACACGGTGATGATCTGGTCAAAAGGGTAGGCTGCAATCGCCCGTCTGCTTGTTCCAGCATTTTTCATCACTGGCGTTGGGGGCTGGCACTTCACAATGAGAACCGTTTGCAGGACGAAAGCCTCGTGCGGATAGTTCCACTTGGGCGCCGTTACCGTCGCTTCAACCATGTAGATTCCCGAACTGCTGTATGGATGAATAATTCTGGCTCGATGGTAGCGCTGAACAACCGAGGTCTTCATTTTAACCTTTGTGGTAACCCATTCTGGTAGATCGACTGACTCACTGAACTTCATTTCTGTAACGTTTCCATCTTTAAGGTCAAGTTTCACGTGGATTTCTGGAACATCGTTAATTTCAAGCAGAAGCAGAACAACTTCTGCTTGGTCCCACATCTCTACCGGTCCACTGTTGACAAGAAAGGAACTTTTCACGACAGCAGGTATAGGTGTCCTCGGCATTACGTCAACGTACGCGTCCTTTGTAAAATATGCAGACGGTTTATTCAAGTCCGAAAAGTAGATGACTACATGATACTGTGCCTCACGTCTAAATGTATGTGTCAGACTTACTCTGTAGGAAGAGGCCGAGGCAAATGTCGAATTCGTTCGCGATAAGTGCTCTGTTGCCCAGAAGGGCAGCAACTCTGAACTGTCAAAGTTATCGGCTGTGACCAAATCGTTGGCACTACCATCATTGTAGAAAATTCGAATCTGTAAAGTTCTGACGATGTTCTGTAGCAAAACGATAAAGTCAACCTTGTCGTTTCGTAAAACCACCTCTGGATTGATGACGATTGTCATTCCAATGACACTCTTAAAGTCTTTGTTACAGAAGTCGGGAAGTTCGGAGGACACATCGAAAGCTATTTAAAAACACGAAGGACAACAGGCAATCTGTTATCTCCTTAACACTTTAATGATAAGAGTGTACTAAAAGTGACTGGAAAACAAATGCAGCTCATCATTAAAGTGCATTCTCATAATCTCAGTCTCCTTTAAAACACAAGAACTACGAATTAACTAGTTTCTTAGGAATCCACTTGCGAATTAAGCCACCACAATCACCCATTACACTTTGAATCAAATCTAACTGCTTTGCAGGCCCTTGATTAAGATCTACATGTACCATTTTACACAGTCATGGTTACCTCGTCTTTATACCGCATTCCAGAATACGCACTGCCATTTAAATTGACTTTCTGCTCTCTAAATTCCAGTATTCAAGTGCTTTTGAGTGCCATATGTCTTGCCTTCTATTGCAGAAAGAATTACTCAGGCAAACTCGAATTTCTTCATTATCTAACTGAATATAATTAACGACTTCTACATCACTGTTATAAAACATACATGCAGGGATGATGCAATGCACGTAACTACTCATGAATTCATTTAATATCATTTCTAGAAACTCTTCAATACCATAGCTTTATTCATTGCCAACTGGTACTTGACTAGAGATGTTCTCTGTGAATTTCTTAGGAAGCACTACAAGAATGTTCGCAATGAAAGAATGAACACATGAATGAATGAATGCAACTTACCTTTAGACAAATAGCACTTTGGAGTGAGGTTGGCATCATAGCAGCAGCCACATTGATGACAACGATGTTCATCCATCCAGTCGTCTCCACAGATCTGTACAGAACTCAATTCCTTGGAGCTTAGGAAGCAGCGATTCCAGTCTATAGTCAACAGATACACAGACACCTCAGTGCGTCATGTAACTTGCAAATTGCACTGAAACATAAGTTTTAAGTTGAGCACGGTTTTACCTTCTAGTTTTGTTTTCTCTAAGCTTGGCTGTTCATACAATTTGCTTAGAGCTAGGAGTTTTCAAGTAGTTTTCTTAACTAATCTAATCTAACCTAATCTGGAAACTTCTATAGCATCACTATTATGATACATGTACAACACTGTACACTAGGCACCAATTTATGGTTGCTTCTGACCAAAATCGCTTCTGACATTTCGTGCTCAACTTAAAACTTATGTTTCAGATTTTTCAGATTACTAATCCGCCATATGCTGTGTCTCTGTTTCAACAGACTGATCTTCTGGATGTCTACCTGATTACACAGCTCGGCTCTTGATCAGTTGATGCCTTGTGCACTATAGAAGTTACAAATTCATAATAACAATGACCTACATGAGTCTGCAATATACTTGGTTTCAAAGAATCAATCCTGTTATTAGGCTGTGTCTGGATATCAACAAATTTAATCAAATATGTTCAGTTCACTATATTGTTCACTCAGCATTTACACATACTATACCAGGTAATGTTATTCTGGTTTATTTGTTTGGTACAATTTGAGAACTGTAAAAATAGTTACACATGCTGCTATATTCAATTGACTTTTACATGAACAACACACTTACACAGGCTTGCGTTTCTATAAACTCGGACAACAGCTTCATGATGCTCTGTTCCAAACTGGATAAAACTGATCCAGTTCGTTGGAGACGGCATGGTCCACCTCACAAGAGCATCACTGGTTTCAATCACCCGAGGAATCACTGCAACGGGGGTCTCCCCAGTATCGATGCTCGGCAAGGATTTCACCACGGCAACCGAGGAATTTGCCCAGAGCAGCCACAGCGGCAGAAACTTGTGACATGACATGTCAACATAAGGCAGAGGTACAGTCACCAATGTTTGGCAAGACTTCACCGAGTCACATTCCCTGCTCAGAATCAACATTTGTACAAGGCAATCAATCATTCAGTACCGTAAACGTAATCGTAGTCTCCAAACTTTTAAAGCGCCACGTGAAAGCCAAGTGCAGGGCACCAGCTTATTCACGAGCGCTGCGTCGAGTCAGAGGGGTTTGTTCAAAGGGTAGTCAGAAGGACTCTTTCAACTACAGTGCTCATCTGAGATCAACTCCAAGAGATGTAAAAGCAAAAAATTTGCACCAATATGAAATGATCGTGTGCTAGAATCTCTCTATAAAGGTAAAGGCAACATATCTGTTTTCATGTCTCTACATAAACTCTCCACGTTTGAAGGATCGTTGTAAGTAAGTAAGTAAGTAAGTAAGTATTTCCTTTACTGAGAAGCACTAGCAAACGCACAGCACTGTACATAGCAAGATTAATACATTCAAACAAATAAACAAAAATTTCTATATACAACCATAGAATTGTAATGAGGCACAGACACGATTACAGCAACCCAAAGACAAGCCACCTCCTTTTGGCCTTCCAACTTGTTCTAAACGACGGATGACTGACTGGGAGCATGGTATTCCATGAGCAGTCACCCATCCAAGTACTAACCCTGCTCAATTTAACATAACTTCACTGCTCTGCCAGTATCATAGCAACGAAACAAAGTGGATACCATGTCACATCAATTACTGAATTATATAAAGTCTGCAGCCTATTCTGAAGCTGAATAAATTTAGGATCCATGTCAAGACATTAAAAAGATGTTCTATGTAACCTGTTAAATTTGATTAATCAAATTTCTTCTACTTACAAGATGTTATGCACTGAAGTTCTGTTGATGTGTGAGAAAGTGTTCTCATTGAACGGAAATAAGTCTTCAACATAGTCAGCTCTGAAAAGCTGAATATGAATATAGGTGCTCTGGTTAAAAGGCAGAAGATACAGATTCAATCCAGAACAACCCAGGACTTGAAAATAGAAGATTCCACTATGACCTAAGACATGCTTGCCATCACCCTGGTCAAAAGGTTTCCATGGTAAAATGGGAATCTGGATGGCAAGAGCTGGAAAACAAAATAGATGCTTTTAAGAGAAAGAAACATACGTTAAAATATTCTAAGCTGACACAAAGATTTAACTATGAAAATTTTTCATCACATACTTTGAACCAAAATAAAGATCAATTAATTATCCTTTTGTTAGTTTAACCAAGGATATACTATCATTCTCCTTATGAAAGAAGGAATTCTTCAGTTGCTGTATTTTCAGTAGGCTGATTTTCAAAGGAAGCAAACTGCTAATAACCCTACTGGCAACACCAGTATGTAATAAAGAATTTATGTCAGTGGTTTGGACCACTCACAGCCTGCCTCTTAATCAGTTCAATCCTGACTACTGGATAACATAGTCTAATAGTTTCTTAACTAATCTATATATTCAACTATATATTAACTAACTGGCAATTGTTGAAAACATTGAAAATATTACTGCTTGACTTCAAAACCGCTTCTACTAGTGCTACCTCTATTGGTCAATCCAAGCTTGATTACTGTATTACCGGTACTTGATTCCCTTTTCCTCAACCTCGAATCCACCCAAATTAAGCATCTACAACTCATTCAAAAACTCACCTAAGGATCATCACATCACTCCCATCCTTAGGTCACTCCACTGGCTGACAAAACCTGAGCACATCCACTTAACTCAGAGTAATCGTAAACTCGAAATTTCTAAAGCGTTCTCAAAAGCGAAGTCGTGGGTACAGGCGCTTTAGAAATTTGGAGTTTACGATTATGATTGCTTAGACCACTGAAAGTCAGTCTTCAATCAGTTGGTAATTCCTTAGCCAGTTGTTTGTGTATCAAATCCAGATTTTTACATGTCTTTTCCTTTTGCTGCAAATGACCAACAATTAATCCCTCATGCATTGTTTGCAGAAGCACTAAACAAATGTTTCAATTAGATTAGACAACAGAGGAAGTAGATTTACTGACAGTTATCGACAGAGCAGACGACTCCGGCATCCTCGTGATTGTTGCAGTCCGTTACAAATGGCATCTGTGGGGTTGAACAGTCCTGGAGACGGTTGTCCGTACTATGGCAACCCAGGTCGTCAAGGGCAACGTCTATAAGGCCAGGAATGCAGTCCAGGTCAACAACACCACCACTGTAGCCCAGCTGATGGCAAGCAATGCTGCACAGAAATACCAACAAAACATCATTACAAATTATTAGCAATAATAAAACATGTAAATATAAGAAATTAAGAATAAATAAAACAATAATGTAGAACGATTGAAAATGAAAACTTTAAAAAATTGCACAGCATCAGCAGAAAACAATGCTGAACAATTATAACTGCAGCGCCAACTTAAAGTCATCATACCTTAAGGAACCGTCTCACTTTAAACTGTCTTGTACAGTCCTGCAACTGTTACTGTTTCTTCCCTTTGCCTTACATCTTTTTCTCTCTCTCTCTTTCTAGTGGCAAATTTTAGTTTCTGAAAGAAAAACTCAGCTGAGGCAAGCCATACCATTATTAAGCAGCACAAAGCTGGTTTTTCTAGGCCTTTCCAAGATGCATTGTGAGGCCAAAATTCAGGCTGTCAGATCCTTCTTGAGATCACTTGTCTACCACTCCTTAAACTGTGTTTCTAACTTTAGTTTAAGGTAGAAAATTCTACAAAGCTCTGCTACATTGAGGTTGCAAACCTGGCTGCAATGTTGTTGAAACCATCATCACAGACACTTCCCCACTCATTGTTGACAAACACTTCAACGCGTCCTGCAGCAGGGCTATACGAGTCACCGAGTCGAATTCCTGACACAGTCTCTACAACATACCATATTGCAGACAATTTGTATCAGAATACTTACCTGTAATGTCTCTGAATCACTAATTAAGAGAATTTTTCAAAGTGCTTCAGAAGGTAAACCAGTTAGTTTGCTCATTTTGCAGTACTACTGAGTTAAGTCCAACCCACAGCATTTTTCCCTGCATTCATCACCCTGTGTCTCACCTTTCTTTCAGAAACTAAAATTCCCTTTATTCAAGGTAGAGTTACTAAAGTTTAAAGACACACCATATACTGCCAAGGAGTGGACCCATAGGTGATATATCCAGATATGTTCAGATAAACACAAATAAACACTCACTCAAACATGCACACATACATGTAGGATAACTAGCAGATATTCAGAGATACATTTACACAGGACACATACACTGTATACATATAACTGTATGTCATACAGTTATACGTAGACATATGCACCAATACTTGTATACACACGTATCTTGGCTGCACATGCCTGGGGCCAAAATGGCTATTGTTTACGTTTTGTTCAGTTGGATAAATTGGTTCATCAATAATACTTACCTACATGTTTGAACTTCTACTGGGTTCAAGCCTGTTTCGGTGATTTTTTCTCATCCACAGAGTTTTCAGGGATACACGCATGAGTAATTATGTGGGTTGAACGCAACTTAACCGACCTTCTTCCGATGAACACTGAATTCCAACATCTGTGTTACACATCTGGGCAGAAGTTGCAGTTGGCCTCACATATTCCGAATCACACAGCATGATAGTCGCCTCGTTCCCAGCACATCTAACACCACGCACTGCTACAGATCGGTTTCCTTTGCCAGAATCCATCACTTTGCCACCAGACAGGCCAAGTTGGCGACAGACAACCCTGCATTCAACAACAGTCCAATTTAACCTTTAAAAAACCTGCTGCATTTTCAGGTTCTTGTCTAACGGTTCTAACCTCCAGAATACTTTGGTCGATTGTTCAATATGCTGCCACTATCTAAGCCATCACATTTAACCTTTCAAAATAAGATTAAAGTACTTAGTGGACAATTTGAGCTCAAAGTTGCATCAGTCAAACAACCTCATGTGCATTCTAGGGTTTTATTCAACATCACAAATATTGTAGGCAATAGTACAAGTGGCCACCATGTAAGCCTAGTCATTCAAAAAAGTTACTTTCAGTCAAGTAATCCTATCCTCAGCAGTAAATAAACAATTATACTCTTACTACACATTTCCTGTTAGAGGCAAGGACTCAACCAATCAGTCGCAGGGTCGCAGTTACATACCCAACTGTTCAACCAAGGTCTTTGACATATGCTAAATTCAAGACACAACTCCAGATGTTCTTTCTTTGAGGCCTAGCCTTATAAAATTATGTTGAAATTGCTAACATTATATCACAATTCTGATTATCAGGTCAGAGAACTGTAATTACAATTCTATTCTATTCTATTCTATTTATGGACTTATAAAGCGCCTCTCGCAGTACAACCTAATCAGAAGCGCTTCCAGTGCGAAGGGCCCCTCGAAAAAAGAAAAGTCTTAAGAGAACGAGCAGAAACAGTGGTACCTCCAGATAACATTACAGCACGAGTTAAAGCAGGGAGGTCATTCCACAGCAAAGGTCCAACGGAGGCATAGGCACGATGCTGTGCTGTGGCAGTCCGAGACCTCGGAACTAGAAGGTCATGATGGTCAGAAGAGCGGAGAGGACGTCCAGAGGTAGCTGAGATAGGCCGTCTCATAAGATCACAGAGGTAGCGTGGAGCTTGACCTAAAAACGTTTTACACGTAAGAAAAAGAATTTTAAACTGAATTCGAGCAGTTAGAGGAAGCCAATGAAGGTCTTGAGTCATGAAAGTCGAAATATGGGAGAAACGAGGTAGGCGGGCAATTAAACGAGCAGCAGAATTAAGTACTGATTGCAGTGGAGCCAGGCGGAGTTTTGGTAGGCCCATAAGTAACGAGTTACAGTAGTCAATGCGAGAACAGACAAAGGCATGAACCATGGAAGAAAAAATCGGCGAGGGGACAGATCGTCGAATGGCACGTAGACGCCGCAAGTGATAAAAACTGGACCGAGAGAGATTAGAGATATGTGCAGAGAAAGAAAGAGTACTGTCAAGAGTAACACCCAGGTTACGGACATTTGTCGAGAAAGTAAATTGAGGGAACTGCTTGGCAAGTAAATCATAATCAAGTTTAATTAGCTGTTGGCGAGTGCCAAGCCAGATCAATTGAGTCTTGGAAGAGTTGAGTGAAAGACGATTAGAGGACATCCAACAATTGAGATCAGCAGAAAGAGATTCAATAGATTGGGAAAGAGCAAGCTGATGAGAAGAGGGGCCATGAACAAAGGCCTGGACATCATCAGCATAGAGGTGACCAGAGGCTGAGTGTTTAGCAAAGAGAAGAGGAATATCGGCTGTAAACAAGATATAAAGAAGTGGACCCAGCACAGATCCTTGTGGGACTCCAACTTTAACAGGTACCCATGAGGTGCGGGAGTCTCCTAGAATAACCATTTGAGTACGATCAGTAAGATAGGAGCGAAACCAAAGAAGAGGAAGGCCACTAAGACCAAAGGAAATTTCAAGGCGATGTAATAGAATATCATGATCTACCATATCAAATGCTGAAGATGCATCAAAAAGTGCTAAGAGAGTAACGTGGGATTTATCCATAGCAGAATAGATGTCAGAGAGAAGAGAGAGAAGAGCAGTTTCAGTTGAGTGGTGAGCTCTAAAGCCAGATTGTCTGGGCGGTAGAAGGCCTGACTGCTCAAGGTAAGGAAGAAGTTGCAGAGAAACAAGTCGTTCTAAAGTCTTTGAGAGAAAGGAGAGATTTGCAATAGGGCGATAGTTTTGGCATATGCTAGAATCCAGGTTGGGCTTCTTAAGAGTGGGAAACACAATAGCACGCTTCTGGGATGCTGGAAGGTGACCTTCTGAAAGAGACCTATTAAACAAGTAGAGAAGGAAGGGAACAATGTCATCTAGTACATCTACTATAACAAACGGGGGAAGGGGGTCAAGTTCACATGATTTTAAATTAGATGTAGAAAGCAGATGACGCAGTTCAGGTTCAAGGATAGGTCGAAAGTCCTTGAACACCGACTCAGTGGTAGTGTAGGAAGGTGGTGGTGAACCAGCTGTGGAATTTCGGAGCCCATCCAGTTTAGTTGTAAGCATCAGTAGAAAATCGTCCGCTGAGAAGGAAGGATTCGCGGATGTACTAGAAGATCGACCCAGTAGACCGGAGATAGCGGACCAGAGACGTTTTGGATTCTTTGAGTTCCTGTTGACCAAATCTTCCCAATACGCCGCCTCTTTCTGACGATAGAGACGGTGAAGGGAGCGCAGTTGATTGATCCAGACGAGACGATCGGCTGGATCTCTAGAACGACGAAAACGTCGTTCAAGACAGCGGGTTCGACGACGCAGTTGATGACACTCTCGGTCGAACCAAACGGCAAGTGGCCGAACGCGAATCTTGATACCACGGAGTGGAATCATCTTGTCAAGAAGATTGCTGATCGTAGAGGAGTAGAGATCGTAGAGTTGTGAAGTTGACTGAGTATCTAGTTGCGAGGTAGAGGAGAAGAGAGGCGAGTTTCGCAAAGCCTCACTGAAGGCGCCTCGGTCGAGAGACTTCCATCCACGAAGATACCGGAGAGCATGAATGGGTTGAGAATGAAGAGGAGGGATAGAGAATTCAATAGGAGAGTGATCGGAGAGCGTCGGCGGAAGGATTTTTAAATCTTGTACCATAACGTCTTCAGGAGTGATGACAAGGTCAAGAGTACCGCCTTGAAGGTGTGTAGAGCCAGAGACGTGTTGACGAAGGCCGAATTGTGTTAGAAGATCCAGAAATCGGCTTGAAGGAGGTAGAGAAGGGTCTTCCAAGTGTAGGTTAAAATCACCGATGATTAACAGTTGACTATTGCGAGTGATGAGGCTCTCTAATACAGAAGAGAACTCATCAAAGAAACTGTCCGTTGGCGCAGCAGAGCCAGGCCTGTAGACAGTTAGCAATGTTAACGAGCCTCGAGAGGTCGAAATACTGATGCAAAGTGCCTCAAACGAAGTAATTTCCATATCGAGAACAATCCGGGAGAAACGAAGCGTAGAGCGAAGGTATACGACGATGCCGCCACCACGAGCAGGTTGTCCATCAAGAAGGGCAGGTCTTGGACGGTCGCAGAAGGAGTAGCCAGGCGGAGCAGCACGACAAATCGGCACATCGTCAGATCCATGGTGCCAACTTTCGGTGACAGCGAAGATATCGAGTTGACGCTCGAGAAGAGTGTGACCAATAAAAGCAAATTTATCGGAGAGGGATCGTGCATTCCAGAGAGCTGTCCGAAGACCAGAGAGGCAGCTGGAGGGCATTTCAGACGAGGATGAAGGTGAAGACGATGACGACGACGAAGAGGAAAGAGGTGTAGATGTCAGCGGAGAGGAAAGAGGTGTAGATGTCAACGGAGACGTCAGAGTGTTCATCATAGGAGCCGTCGGTAGAATGGCCGGAGATGACACGAACGACAGATCTGTAGGCAGAGGACGTTGTAGTCGGCAACTGGCTGGACACCAGATCTGAGCTTTGAACAGCGTCTTGCGAAGCGAGCGGACAGGTCGTTGATCAGGAGACCAGATTTTGTAGAGATCTTGATCAGAGTAATATTGACGCATCATGTAGAAACGCGAAAACTCCGTCAATGAAGAAAATTAATCCAGATTGAGTCAAAAAGTTAAAATCAGTCAATCATATTACTGCATCAGGTGCAATAAGGTCTTTATCGATCGACGGCCATCTTGAATGACGCTAAATCTAATCCACGAGACTAGTTCGAGACAAAGTTAAAAGCAAAGTTACTTTTTAACGACTCAAATAAATAAAACAGTAGGGAATAGAAATAAGTCACGACTATTTTTACTAAGACTAGGCAAAATCCTGATCACAGAAAACGATGTAAATCTGGTTAAATTTAAAAAGTAAACGGAGCCGAACGCACTGGCGTGTGGACACGACGAACGCAACACACAACAATCTTAATCATAAACTCATATATACTAGTAGCAAGTAGCAACACTTCAAGAAAAGCTATGAGTAAATGAATTGAATTAGGGAAACGTACATAGCAGCCCTGAAATCAAAATCTTCATCACAGACTAAGCCCCAGGAGCCATTGATGAACACCTCTAAGCGGCCTTCATGCGGCGAAGATCCATCAACCAACCTCACATTGTCCTTCTTATGTGGTTCTAACCCTGAAAAACAACCAGTCAGTCTCAAGTACACATGATGCCAACCCAGTAAATTGTATAAACAATTGTATCAAGCCCTTAATACAGGATGTTTTAAGTACCTCATAAGAGTCCTGCAAATGTTTATAAAAGCACATTGCATTGTTATCACAGTTGACATCTATGTTATTGCATTCACTGGGGCGGGAAGATGGTTGAATGGTAACATCCTGGCACGAAGATCAGAAGGACGCGGGTTCGATAACTGCTAGCCCCATAAAGTTGACTCAGCCTTCAACTCCGTATGAGGTGACTGCAAACTGAGCAGTAGAACAGGTGGGCGACTTGCAGGCTGCCATAAAGTTAAATTTGACTCCTGTTAAACTTGTCATCATCTGTTACTACTATCATGTAATCTTGCTGCATACTTGTCAGTTTGAATTAATTTACGATTACTATCATCATTATTATAATTGGTACTGCTGCCACCATAGTAGTCATAATCATCATCATATTCCTAAAACCCAACTCTGGAAAACCACTAAGAAATTCTTGAGCATATTATCATTCTTAAATCACATTTCCATGGTATCAAGACACAAATATTCACAGCCTGTTAACTTGACAATGCTTCTACAGTGTGGACTGATGTTCAGCCACAGAAGGTTTGATTGGCACTTATGGATTTAGCACAAGATCCACTGAATTAACTGCAACCCAAGGTCATGCCAATGCAGACCTGGGTGAAGAGACTGTTATAGGGTGTCTTATGGTGGTCAACATCATTAAAACTCACCTGTCCAAGTCAAGTTCTGACCGGAATAATCTGGTACATTGCTGGCATGGTTTGGAAGTTCATGCTCTGGCTGATGAAACTTTGTCCAGCACCTCAGATGAATTCCAAAGAGGACCGGACTTCGATATGGAAGTGTCAAATTGTAAATGACATACTGAATAGTTGTTAAGTTAATGGCAGACAACAGCCTGTCATCTTTGTCAAGCCACTGCAGGATTGGCGTTAAAAGACCGCTGTAGTTCTGTGCACATGCAAATGAAACCAACTTCTCACTCACAAACGTTGAAATGGACTTGGGACCTAAAATAGAAAATTCAGAATTTTTTATTTTAAACAATTCAAAGTTTTTGCTGCATGAAATTTTTGGCACTTGAACCCAAAGATCACCATAGCTCTGACTAATAAAAACTACTTTATCTT
Source organism: Aporrectodea caliginosa (assembly GCA_020284085.1). Taxonomy (NCBI): domain Eukaryota; kingdom Metazoa; phylum Annelida; class Clitellata; order Crassiclitellata; family Lumbricidae; genus Aporrectodea; species Aporrectodea caliginosa. The sequence goes on from JACEVL010000042.1 coordinate 599,262, forward strand.
AGATTACAACACCACACACTCATGTACTCAGATTTGATCTAATGCTATGCACCAATCCATTATTCAAATAATTGCTTAAAAATTAGCAAATATGTTGAAAACAAAACTAATTTCTTAATGACAAAAGCAGATTTCTTATGAAGTTACATTGTTACCAACTGATAAATTGGAATCCTTTCTAAAAGTAACCAGAGTGTCATGAAACTAACACTTTTAAACAGGAATACAACAGCTCTTGAAAACTCTCAAAGAAGTATCAAATGTTTGCCTGGGTACTGTAAGCTTACTAGAGGCATCCAAACTTTGGTAACTACAGCTCAGGTATCCATTATGAGAAGGAACTCAACTACTCGTCGTTCTGTGATCTGGTTATAAATCAATTCTCCAACGGGCCGAATGTGAGTTATAATTTCAGTCTAGAAGAATCACTGAATGATAATTCTCCACTACAACAACTTTACTGAATAATTCTGGACTGCAACTGGTTACCACCCAACTGATGACTTCACAGACCACAGACAACTGGAAATTATTAAGTTCTGAGCCTCTGAGTAAGACAGCTAGCTTAGCTACCTGCCTAAAATAATCTTTATGCTTATTTGGCCAGATTTCTGCTTATACTATTCACACCCTCCCCGATGCCACAGACTGACACACCTAATTATTACAGTAAAACTATAATACTGAAAGCCGTGTTATTACAGTGCAAATGCTGAAATTCTGAATTCTGGATCTCTAACCAAAGGAACTCTAACACAAAGCTCTAACCAGAAACAATACTCTTAACTTTAATGACAGCAATTTTTACCTAAAACAACAAGTTCTGCATCTCGATATGCATTAGCAGAAGTTTCATGGAGACTGGAGCAACGATATGTTCCTCCTCTGGAAAACTGAACATGGCTAAGGGCAAGGCTGACAATGAATGATCCATTGATTGTCAGAGCTGAGGCGTGCACATGATGGACATGGCTTCTGTCTAAAACATGGTCATCTTGTGAGATCACCATTGCGTTAGAGCTGAACTGTGGAATAAAGGACCAGTTTAAGAAGGGCGGCTTCAATGCAGAGTCCAAGACTGAAATGGCACAGTCGAACTGCACATGTCCATTCACATCCACAGCCACGTTCTTTGGCTCCACAGTAAATTCTGCTACAAACCAGCACCAACAAATACATAGATCTACAATTTAATCACCAAGCTAACAGTATGGTAAGTGGAGTTAAAACAATCCATTGTTTAGCTCCTTATTCAATAGTCCAATTACATATTCTCCATTCTATAGGTTCTAAATATGCGCTACATAAATAATAAAATACATACAGACATACATGCATGCATACTGATACGTGCAAACATACACATACAGTCCTAAGCACCTTTTTGTTTGACAGGAGATCTATACACTGTATACAGCATATCTCCATGTATGTGTATTTAAATTGTGTAAGCCAGAAACATAGCTGAAGGAATAAATGGAAGGAATTTCTTTTCAAATTGAATTTTTTTTTATTAGGATGTTTACAGAGGGAATTTTTTCTCACGAGTTCTTATGTATTAATTATGAGTTGTTTTGAGTTCTGAACCGATAAACAAATATTTACTCGACCTCCCCTCAAACTCTTCAGCCATTTCGTGCAAAGTAATGCCACAAGCATCTGATCAATGTAATAGTTGCACTCACATGTAAATGCAAATGAGAACATAGAAACATAATTTTTGCAAAATTTATCCACTTCTAACCTTGCAACAAAAGCCTCTAAACATACGACTAAATGCACCTTGCTTTGTAAGGTTGTTGTTAAATGCAAATTGCACTTTGTTTGCTGAGGAAGTGTAATTAAAATTATGTAATTTGGGGGGGCCCGTGGCGCATTGGAAAACATCTGACACAGAGACCGTGAGGTACCGAGTTCGAGCCCCCCGGATATGCTTTGTAGGCTGCTATTAGCGCCGTTGTATTACAAGCTGTCTGTTCTGTTAGTAGTTAAGATTTCAATTGCATAACATGTAAATGTACAGCGCAGTGCGTTTGTCAGGCGCTTATTAAAGAAAAGATATTATTATTATTATTATTATTAATTACCAATACTAAATGTTATTACCAATATTAAAACCAGAATCATGGTATTTATTTACTTTCCAAATTGCATAAAATATTATTCACCACAATATGATGCCTTTACTGCTTTGTAATTTGTATGCTGACCAGTTCACTGGCCTTAGCATTTACCTGGGCGCTGAAGCAATAGGATTTCAATACTCGAACCAAGTTTTAGGGTTGTCATTTCTTCTGCTAATCTTAGTAGTAATGTAAAATGTGCAAAGTTGTTTCTTACATATATCTCAATCTAACCTGCAGATTCATGCTTTGGAATGTGACTTAGGACCTCTTCCTCAGACATTGTTCATTTAATCTACATGTACCTCTGCAAAAAAGTCAACTTGAACTTTGTCTCCCTATATGCATGTTTTTCATTTTTTTTACACCAAAACGACATTATATTCAACCGTGTCTATAGTTTGGTAAACTGGGCTACATCAGGATTCCTGCCAAGTCCATTTTCTGTCACTGCCCAAATGGCTAAAACACATAAGTAATGTCTCTTAACTACTGCAGCTGAATAAATGATTGGGTACTGTAATAAAGAGTAATTACTGATTGTGATTCAATCAGGTCAGCCCTCAGGTCACAGTTAGTTTGTTGTTGAGTTATCCGCAGAAGTAATCGTAATCGTAATCTCCAAACTCCTAAAGCGCCACTCGAAAGCCAAGCACAGGGCACCTGCTTATTCGCTAGCACTGCATCTAGTCAGAAGGGTTGTCCGAGAGAGTAGTCCGAAGGAGGTCTGAGTCCGGTTTCCAGAGAATCAGAGGGGTCAGAGTAGCTGCTGAGGTGGGTGTCGTTTAGGTCGAGAGGTAAGTAAGTAAGTAAGTAAGTGTGTTCTTTGTGTCGTTTAGGTCAAGAAGTAGGCACATTCTCGCCACCATATACTTGCAACGGTTGTTGTAAAGAACTTATTTTCAAGAGTTTAGCCATCACAACTCATATGATACGCTTGAACGATCCGATCCACTTACCCATGGCAAAGAGAACCCTGAAAGCAGTCAGAGGCAGTAACAGGATCAAGAGAAGTGGGCGCCAGGAAGCTTCTCTTAATCGAACATGCAGATGCATGCTTCAGAATGCAGAATTTGACGTCTACCTAAACTTTTAACTCATGACAGACGCCGAAATTAAGCTAAATTCTAAGTTTGAATGAAATTCGCGTTCACCGTTCATACACCGTTGAACATCTAGCGTTTCACTGGATCGATATTTTCGTTAACGTTTCTGAAGCGAGCACTCCATTGAACACGAAGACTAGTAGGTAAGTAAAATGTAGATACGCAGATAGGTTTTCGTGACGTTCTAATGATAATCTTCGTTAAATATTTTCATTCTGACAATTACTCAGTATGATTATAATGCAGTATGAACGGATAATCACAAGTTATTACAGGAGTCGAATTTAACTGTAGGGCCTATACGAAAGCCATGCAAGGCGCCCATCATGTCCTACTGCTCATTTTACCAACGCGCCATCTCGCGAATGAATAGGCTGAGTGGACCTTTTGGAGGGTTACGGGAACTTCGGGAAGCGATTCCGCTACCTACTGCTCGTGAAGAGCTGTAACAACACTTCACGACAGTGATGTTACCACTACTCTATGGACCCCCCCCCTCTAGCTTTCTCTTCGTAGCCGTTCAGCACCGCGTAACTCGTTGAAGATTTTGGAGTTCCGACACATTTGTCTAAATCCGGGGTCGGTAACATGCTCCAGGAAAGTTTTAGGAAAAGTAACACCTGAAAATTATGACCTTGTTGTGAATGGACACCGCTGTCGCTGTTACAAAGTTACGCCGTTGTAGATGTGAAGGAAATGAATGGGTGAAGTTTGATTTCTCGCTTAAAGAATTGAATAAAATTGAAGTCATGGTTAGCAGATGTCTGCTGTCTCGACTAATTATCTTGGCCACCCATTAAGGCCGAGGCCTAGGCCTACCTGTGCGTGACATTACGTAACGATGTGCACATCGCCCCCACGCGATAACTCATCGAATTGGTGTGTCCGGCTGTAATTAGGGCCATAATAAAGCGTAGCACTTCTCAGGCCTAGCCAGGACACGTTGGTCTGGAGGGTGGCGTCTGGCGTAGCCTTGGGCACTGAACCTTTGCGCCTCAGAGACATTTTATGCCTCTTCCACCTTCGCTTTGCCTCGACCATTGCGGTTAATGACCCGCGGGCCAACTTCTCCACCCGACGTCTACGAACAGATCGGGCACCGCATGTCAGACCGTACGGCATGTAGACGGAAGATGCGCACGCCGAGAGTAGGCCCTACTATTTTGAGCGTTTCTTAGCCATCTGTTTGATATATCAGCCTTGTGGTAGACAGAGTCTGGGCTTAGGCTGCGCGCCCCATCGGCCTCCAAGGCTCCTACCAACGCGATCTTCGGCGCCGAAGCAGCACTACGTCGAGTGCGGTACCTTTTGCCAGTATAGCGGTCAGAGCGGCCTTGTATTATAGTGGAAAGGTGGCACTGCATTGCGTAAGATTCGCGTCTTTTTTACGTTTGGCGATCAATTTGATTGGAACGACCGACGTCAAGTGGAACCGTCCGTCCGTCTCTGGGTCGGTGGCATCCAGGGCGTGTCGTCGGCACGCGAGGGAGCGAGCGGTGGGGGCGTCTTCTGATCGATGAGGAAAAGTTCTGTCTGCGTTAGAAGTTCGTCCGACTAGAAAGTTCGGCGTTTTTGATGCGTTCCAAGTTTTATCTGTGACTGAGATCGTCGTTTTATACCTTCTGGGTCGAGTGTTGTGAGTAGTCTCGGGCGGTGAAATGATGAGGCGGGGAGACACCGCAGCGACACGGAGGCGGTCTAGTCCTGACGCTTCCACGGATGGTAGAGCTTATGGAGGACCTTCTGCTGGTCCGCTACGACTATGGTATGTCCAGCAGTGACTGTAGTTCTCATTTAATCCAATTCGTGGTCTTCATGTATGGACACATGTATGGATAATCATAAGACTTTGTCTCTACTTAAGCAGTTTTCACTTTTCAGTGTGTGGGGAATTGCTTACTCTGGCTAATCTGCGTTTGTGGGGAAAACAGAAGGGTTGCATTTGACTTGTATGTGGAGGGTCCTTAATCGACTGACTTCTCTGGCTTTAGAGACCAGCACTGCAGTTGATCGAGGTCTTGAGGTGGCTGGAAGACCCACACTTCTCTAAACTGACAAATTTTGGTTCAAACTCTTCAATTTTCAATTCTAATAGAATTGCTGACTAGTCTCCACTTTCTGTTCGGTCAAATCACTGATGTAGCACTAGTATTCGCTGTTTAGCAACAGCTTAGGGACACCACTTTGTTGATGCTAATCTTAGCTGATATTCATTGAGATAAATCACTGAATTAATAAAAAGACTTCAGAAGAAAAATATTCTTTATTGAAACCAACTGCATACTGCATTTTGGTGTAGAAAAACTTGAGCAATTGTAGAAGGGAGTAGCAGTAATTATAGAAGGGAGTAGCAGTAATTATAGAAGGGAGTAGCAGTAATAGTGTTTAGGAGTTCATTTGACTTCTGTTAACCCTTTGACTTGCACCATTGTTTGCCAGAAAAGGTAAAATGTGTATGTGTGTATGTATGTATGTATATATGTATGTATGTATGTATGTATATATGTATGTATGTATATATGTATGTATGACATTGTATGTATATATGTATGTATGTACGTATATATGTATGTATGTATATATGTATGTATGTATGTATGTATGTATTTATGTATATGTGTATGTATGTATATATGTATGTATATATATGTATGTATATATATGTATATATATATATATGTATGTATATATATATATGTATATATATATATGTACATGTGTGTATATATGTATATGTATGTGTATGTATATGTATATGTATGTATATATATGTATGCATATATATATTTGTATGTATATATATGTATATGTATATATATGTATGTATGTATGTATGTATATATGTATATATATGTATGTATATATATATATATGTATATATATATGTATGAATATATATATATGTATGTATATATGTATGTATATATATATATGTATGTATATATATATGTATGTATATATATATGTATGTATATGTATGTACATGTAAATATATGTATGTATATATATATATGTATGTATATATATGTATGTATATATATGTATATATAATTATATGTATATATGTATGTATGTATATATGTATGTATGTATGTATGTATGTACGTATATATGTATGTATGTATGTATGTATGTATGTACGTATATATATGTATGTATGTATATATGTATGTATATATGTATGTATATATATGCATGTAAATACATGTATGTATGTATGTATGTATTAGTATGTATGTACACGTTTTTCAAAGGGTTAACAGCGATTTGTGTTCCTAATATAGAAACAGCAGTGTAGCTTCAACATGTAGTGCAGACAATATAAATGTGAATGTGTTAGGCCTACACGTTTTTCTGCAGCATATGTATAGCCTTGACCCTGGTCATTTTTCAATGAATTAATTGGCTCAGATCTTTCACCATCACTCAATCAATCAATCAATCAATCAATCAATCAATCAATCAATCAATCAATCAATCAATCAATCAATCAATCAATCAATCAATAAGTCGTAGAATTTATATAGCACCTCTGTTTGAACAGTAAAGTGTACTTTATTTTCATCATATTTCCACACGAGAAAATTGATAGAAAACTGTAGATTAATTATGAAGTCAACCCAAACTCATCTGATTGGTTCAGTTAATAATTATATTTACTAGAGTTAATGTTGAAATGTTAATAATCGGTTAACCATCGATCCCTGGGTTGTCTTCAAACTAGGTTAACTTAAAGGCAAGATGACTAAGAGGCAAGTTAAACATCTGGAGCTGTCATTTGTAGTTCGTGAGCTTTAACAGTGAACATGGGAAATGACTAAAGATGTGAATGTCATTTGCTTTTCTTTCTTGCAGGCTGATATTTCTGATATTTGCCCTTACGATCATAAACAGTGAAGTCAGTGCTGTAAGTAGACTCAGCTGAGTCAATTATCTGTTTATCTGGATTCAACCTGTTCTCTAGCCATTTGTTATGGACTTAAACAGACATGGAGGCGTTTTTGTAGGCGCCTCTGTTCACCTACGCTTACTCTGCTCGATGTCAAGGTTTTCTGTAGGCGCCAAAATAGTGGCATGGCTGTGTTACAGAGCCATAGAATTTATTATTATTATTATTATTATTATTATTATTATTAATATTATTATTATTATTATTATTATTATTATTATTATTATTATTATTATTATTATTATTATTATTATTATTATTATTATTATTATTATTATTATTATTATTATTATTGTTGTTGTCATTGTTAAAACACGGTAATTGAGTTGGTCGCTCCTCAGCGCCGGGCAACCTCGACATGGTGCCCTGGAAGGCAACCGCGTTGAAACGCTGGACCGTAACCGAAAGGCGCTGGAGGATGAATCCTGTCTCTCGGTGTCTCCGGATATTTTCGTCAGGCGGCGACCCATCTCGGAGATGAAGGCGAGACCCTCTCCGTTGAGAGGGCCAAGGGTCTCCAGGGCTACAGGGATTATTATTATTTATTATTATTATTATTATTATTATTATTATTATTTGAAAGGATGTTATTTGATTGCTGTTTATGTACTTGTGATTTTTAATGAAAATGGTTCAATAAACTTGAACTTATTCCACGCACAAAATTTGAAAGGATGTTTATATGAATTGTTAGTGAGTTAATGGTCTTTGTATGAGCGTAAAAGGCGGAAAGACAGTCCTTTTCCTATTTCCAATTCAGTGGAAACATAATGGGTCAGCTGTGTGGTAGAGACTTTATAATATTTCTCGTGCTGATTTATTGCTCAAAACAATGCTCAGTGTTTTTTGTAAAATTAAAATTGACTGTTGAGTATCCACATAATCACTAATCATGCAAATATGAATTATTGCCTAAGCTACCTGTAAGGGCTGCAACTGCTGGTGTTTGGTTTGACCTTTTCAATGCGAGTACCAGTTGTTTGGCATTCCAACAGTTACTATTGATGTATTTTTGAAATAAAATAAATTTGGAACCGTTTTCACAGAGGTTGTTTTTTTACTGATGCATCTTAATAGTGGGAGTATAGTTTTTGTATAACAGTTGGTTTCTCTGTTGTTGTTCATAACTCTGTTTCAGGTGATCACTTTAAGTTATGCCAGGGTAAGAACCGAAGTGGTTCTTGTGTCTGTGACATAGCCAGAAAGTCTGCTTTCTTCAAGTACTCCTGTAACTGGAAATAATGTATTACAACGACCACTGTAACACTATATAGAGGGGTTCATGTAATGTAAGATATGGCTTACCTCTATGAGCGGCTGGACTCTTCAATCCATTGTCTAACATGCATTATGTAATACAATACAATTAACATAACATAACATGACATATAAACAAGGGTTTTAAGTGGTTCAGAAGACGTTTAGTCTGTGTTAGAACCACTGCAATTAACCTGGAACATGATTAATAGCTCAGTTTTCCTAGCTTCTTCTTAAAAGCTGTGATAGTGTCCACTGAGACAGTACTATCAGCCAAACTATTCTAATTGATATTGCCTGCCTTCGAAAGTTCAGAAGTGCACACTTGACTATACCACAGAAAGTTGACTACTCTGGGCAACTGCGAGTTAAGGACTTGCTCAAGGTCTTTACACAGTAGTATCCACCTGAATGGAGGATTGAACCCCTACTCTCCACTTTACAAGCAGAAAGCAGGCTCTATCCCTTTGGCTACGGTGCCACACTGCATATGTAATACCCAGGAACAGTCTGTGTATATATTTATGCTGCTTAGGGTTGTTGATCCATTTTAAAAGAGGCCAGCCAATCGACCTGCCAGTGGTGAGCATCATTTGCTGTTAATGTGGCCATTGCCTTGTTCTCTTCCGTCTTCTCCCCATTGCCCTTATCTTGCTGCCCTGCTTTATTGCCTCCACAACACTCCATCTCTCCCAGGTTAAGATGTCTCTCCTCTTATCGTGGTTCCCTTTATGCCTGCACTTAGTCCATTTCCAGAAATAACTTAGTCTGATTGCCTGGGGCCTGGAATTATACCCTAGTAGGCTTTCAGAAGCCCACACTTCCAATTTTGGCTTTAACAAATATAGGGGAAAGTTCATTTTAAACTACAGGTGTAGAAATGGAAGCCAGTGGAGTTCATTAGACCAGTTGTACGGCCAGAACTGCCGTGAATTCTATGTGTTAGAAGATTTTGATGAGAGTCACATATATGTGGTGAATGTGCTGACTGTTTTATTAGGAGCCGTGCAGTTGCTTGAGGTAGTTGTGGTTGAAGTTGCCTTTGACTTTGGGTGTGGCCAGGCTGCCTGTGGGCACGCAGAGGCTCTCTATCTGCTTCTCTCAATCTAGATGCAGGTATGGCTTAATCTGGGCCATGCCATGCCATGTGCTGATTGCACTGCAGAGCACTGAATCGGGTGCAGATGGTGCACACCTTCTTCATTGCTTGGAAGATCATTCCTTTCTCAGAGGGAGTTATCAGGAAGGGAGTCTTCTGTCTGCTCCCTCCCCCTCTGTCTCTGTCTGTCTATCTGTCTGTGTCTGTCTGTGCCTGTCTGTGTCTGTCTATGTCTGTCTCTGTCTGTCTGTCTCTGTCTCTGTCTCTGTCTATCTGTGTCTGTCTATCTGTCTGTCTGTGTCTGTTTATGTCTGTCTCTCTCTGTCTCTGTCTGTGTCTGTCTGTGTCTGTATTTTTCTACCTGTCTGTGTCTGTCTGTGCCTGCCTGTGTCTGTCTGTCTGTGTCTGTCTGTCTCTGTCTGTCGATCTGTCTGATTTGTCTGATCTGTCTGTCTGTGTCCATCTGTGTCTGTCTTTTTCTACATGTCTGTGTCTGTCTGTGCCTGTCTGTGTCTGTCTGCCTGTGTCTGTCTTGTCTGTCTGTCTGTCTGTCTGTCTGTCTGTCTGTCTGTCTGTCTGTGTCTGTCTGTGTCTGTCTGTGTCTGTCTGTGTCTGTCTGTGTCTGTCTGTCTGTTTCTGTCTGTCTAGCTGTCTGTCTGTTTCTGTCTGTCTAGCTGTCTGTCTGTGTATGTCTGTCTGTCTCTGTCTGTCTGTCTGTCTCTGTCTGTCTATCTGTCTGATTGTGTCCGTCTGCCTCTGTTTGTAAGCACCTGTCTTTGTCTCTGATTATCTGTCTTCCTGTCTCAGTATCTGTCTGTACCTGTGTAAAGATCATGGTGTGTCTGTTTGTGTGGTCTTGGCTGACCATGTGGTTTTAAGTATGTGCCTGGTCTGTCTGACCTGCTGCTGGTCTCTTTCACCTGTGGTCATTAGTGAGTGTATACGTGGTAGATTGAGTCAGTGGATAGTGCTTGAAAAATGATATCCTTTTGCTCTTTTGATTCACAGCATCTTGTGAGGTAGTGGGACTGGTGTGAAGTACTTAAAATGCGCTATATCAAGTGTTCTCATACATGCATACATACTTGCTAGTGGGTGGGTGAGTGGGTAGTGGGTGGGTGGGTCAGTCAGTCAAATGTATTTCTTCATATCTCCATAAACAACAAAGCATATGTGCAATTCATTCAGAGGACTTATATGACACCCCTCCAAGATAACAAGGTCTGCTTACTTGTGTGGGTTTGTGAGGTACTGTCATGTGAGTTTTGTGAGGTACTGTCATGTATGTGGGGTACTTAAAAGTTGCTGTATTAAGTACCTGGATATATGTGTACTGTTCTGTTCGAGGGTCGGCCGCATCATGAACAATATTCCTCCAGCGTCTCCTGTCTTCCGTCAGTCTTATAATTTCCTCCATTGTCAGTCCAGTCCATTCCATGTGATAGCGTGTACACAATATGTGTACACGGTATCACATATTGTGTTCAGCAACTGGCCTGTACAGTTTCTATTTCTATCAAAACTGAACAAATTTCCTTCCACTGCACCAGTGGTGAATGATGTTTCTCGTTGCCAGGCTTCAAAGTGCACCACAGCTGAACTATAATTGTAATGGATATTATCAGATTTCAGTAACTATATTAGGCTGAGTGTTTATGTCAGTTTAAGACCTGACATAAAGTCCTAAGCTTTTGATTAATTGTGACCACCCCACCAGCTGATGCATTGAACATTTTATGGTGGCAATATAGAAGCTCTCAGAGTGTTATTATTATTATTATTATTATTATTATTATTATTATTATTATTATTATTATTATTATTATTATTATTATTATTATTATTATTATTATTATTATTATTATTATTATTATTAATATTATTTTTAATTTTTTTGCCCTGAGGTACTTCATTCCCCCAGCGACTTAGAAATTATAAAAGGAATGTGTGGAACGGCTATACCTCATCCATGTGGGCGTGGGTTATTATTATTATTATTATTATTATTATTATTTATTATTATTATTATTATTATTATTATTATTACTACTACTACTATTCCTTTATTTCAAAAACTCGTTGACACAAACGCAACAAGATTACAAAATCAACAGTTTAGATATCGATTAGACAAAAAAATACTATATAGCCAAATAGATAAGAGGGTTAGGAATGTATTAGTGACTGAGACCTATTGCTATTATTTTTTATTATTTATTATTATTATTATTATTATTATTATTATTATTATGATCTGCATTATTTTCTTCCATAGGTAAGTATAATCCCTCTGGAGGCAAAAAAGCATCAGGAGACAGTTAATAACATCTGGTATAGCTACGTTTTATCCAATTCTGGCAAAGCATTATTATTATTATTGTTATTATTACATATTATTCATTCATTCATTCAGAGCATTTTTATATAGCGCCTCTTCAAGAAGCTACTCAGAAGCGCTCCCGGCCCAGCCACGACTAAAGAAAAAAGACTTGAGGGACTTGTAGAACCCTACCGGTTGGCTCACAAGTAAAGAGCGGAGCTTAAGCGGGAGGTCATTCCAGGTGGAAGGTCCCACAACCGAAAAAGCACGGCGCTGCTTGATAGCCAAGCGTGCCCGTGGAACTAGGAGCTCACCCCTCGTCGTTAATTGTATTTTCTGCATTATTATTATTTTTGTATTATTATTATATTTTAAATGCCTGAGGTAGAAAGAATCCCTCAGGCTCTAAGAAACTATGCATTTATTATTATTTGTATTACTATTATTAATATTACTTATTAGTATTAGTTGTAGTAGTTTTCAATGGTAGAAAGTTGCTGTAATGACTTCTTTTTGTTCACTTGAATGTATTCTGAAATGTCAGGGAGTAGAATGGGTGTGAAGCAGTCTTGCTGTTGATGTCTAAGTGTGTCATCAGTTTAGGCTTCTGAACTATTGTGGTTGTTGTTGTTGTTGTTATTGTTGTTGTTGTCGTTGTCGTTGTCGTTGTCGTTGTTGTTGTTTTGGTGCCCTCGCAATTCTTGAACTACCGTGATATGCCTTATCGGTAGTTACCTGCATGATCTGTATATTCTTTTCAAAGTTCCGGACAGAAGGAGGTGCACCAGTCTGAGTGGAATAGATGGTGATTGGACTAAGGTGCTTCCTGGTTGGGATGGAGGAGGTGTAGGAGACCCTTAGACGCTCCACTGAAGGCAAGATACGGAGGCAGACTTATTTACTATGTGGCTTCTGCTAGGGCTAGTGTGGGTGGGGTGGGTTGGGGCGGTTGAAGGGTACGTAGGCCTCACTGCACCAGCCAGACTGCATACTCTTGGCCGTCTGAAATCGAGTGGCGGCTGCTCCCAGGTGTGTTCCATTAGGCCGGCATTTTATGCCCTCCCCTCGACGTCTTGTTAGTCAATATTGGGCTCGGCAGAGGATGGGTGTTGGGTGTTTGGTCTTTCCCAGCCTCAATGACCAAATATTTGGCATTTTTTCAAAAACGGCAGCTGCTGTTATGTCATGTGCGGGACAACTTCCGAGCATCTTTTTCGGAAAGCTGAGTTTTTTAAGGAGATGAACTAAACAGAAGATGTTGTATCCAGCTGAATGAAATGAGTTTTCCAGTGTTGAAATCTACTGGTATAGGATAGGCCATGACGTTGGCTACATAGCCATAACTGCACACTTTGCAGAAGTTGTTGGAAGGGGCAGTACAATTAATTAATAAATAACATCAATGTTTTAACCTCATATTCTCCGGGGATTCTTCCCACCTACACGACAAAACAAATATAACTTATGTCCTAGGATGCACAATTTCACCCTCCCCACCAAGGATAAACATAATTACATACCAGGAGTCTTGTTTAAAGATATATAGTAACTCTCTCATAATCACTTGTAATTGTCTTGAATAACTAACTCAAGCCGACTCAACAGCTAATTGATGTAACTTGTAACCAGTTGCGTTATGTCAACTGGTTTTTTTGGAACTAAACGAATATTGATTGAGGTTACTCCATTAGGCCATCGTCAAAGTTTTTCAGGCTGAGTGGGCTTCCTTTTTTGGATTCGGGCCCAGGTTTCTCAGCTGCAAGTCCAAAGTTGCACTTCTGAATAAATAGCCTTGCTGAATCGTCTTATCTAGTCTCATAACATCCGTGGTGCCACTGCAATTCAACACTTATGATCAACTGGTAGTTGTGGTTAAGTAGGAGTACTCTAGTCCAGGTTCAGTCCAATAAAACTCCGGAAGAATTGCAGTAGGAAAAGAAAAACAGTCTGAGTGTGTTATAAAGTACTGGTTGCTGTGGATGGTTAAGACTGATGAGCAGTTCTGAAGATTTTCTTAAATCCATTGATCAGCATATTTGTTTGGATGAAGGTAAAGTCCTTATTAATGAATGATTGAAAGGACCACCCTACTTTCTCCCAGTTATTTTAAGGCTGAGTTTGGTGTATGGTCCATCTTTTTGTGATATTTAACTATATGTATATATTCGTATTTATTATTAATTCAAACTGACACACCGCAGTATGATAATACAAGTCATAGCATGAATGGATGGTTACAAGTTATTACAGGAGTCGAATTTAACTGTTTGGCAGCCATGCAAGGCACCCATCACGTCCTACTGCTCATTTTACCAACGCCGCTTAGCGGATGAAAGTCTGAAATGGACCTTTGAGAGTATAGCAGGAATCGATCCCGTGTCCATGCTGATCTTCTGCTCTTTGTGTAGGAGTGCTAACCATTCACCTAAACCCCCGCACTGGGGTTGGGAGCGCCTCTGAGTAGTTCCCTTGAAGAGGCGCTATACAAATTAAAGTAATGAAAGATGAATGAATGAATATCATCTTATATATGTGTTATATATACATCTTATATTTATATATATTATATATATGTATAATTTGTATATATATACATAGTGCCGTAGCACAACCGAGGCTGAAGAAAAAGGAGCTGTACATGAGTTCAGCAAATCAATGACAGTCTTATGATACTTTAATAAGGTGCAGATATGAATGTTACAAAAGCCTCATGTGGCAAATCACTGACCCGGGTGAACCTAAAAGCAGACGATAGTTTATGTGTTGGGGCTTGCTACTGAACTTTACATTATGTTTAGTGTTTGAGCCAAGGTCAGTGGAATGTCAGTGGCTGTCAAGGCCTTTGTTAAGGTGGAATACCACCTCTGAAGTGGTGTAAGATTTCTCTTCGTCTGTGTAGTGTCTGTCCCAAGTTCAGTGGGTTTAAGAATTACAACTGGGCAGATTTCAAGGTTGGGGTGTGGCTGGTCCCACTTTAATAGGAGTGCTGGGTTCCACTGGGGTTTCTACAACTGAGCTTCAGCTTTTCACTTGGATCGATTACACTGGCCGAAGTTTTACAGCAGGTTACATTGAAGCACATATTGAGATATGTCACATGCTTAGCACTTACAGTAGTTGCTGCTATTCAGGTCTGACAGGTCTGCAAATTGGAAAACCACTACCTCCAATCCTCTTTCCAGTTTTCTTGGCTCATCACAGGACTTCTCCAAACATCTTGAAATGTCTTACCCTCACAGGATCCATCAGAGCGAGTACATGGTCACTGGGTCCTACCTATGTGAGGTTCTGAACAGCCCCATATTGCTAATTTTGATCAGGCACCATCCCAGATTTCAACTTTGCAGTCAGCTGCCCAGCCTGCCCTATAGTTAAGCCCTCTCTATCACAGATAAATGCAGCAAGAACTGGCAGTGTCAGGTTACCAGAAGTGGCACTTATTCCAGAGAGTGTAGCAGAGATGGGTAACTAATCGATTAGATGCTAATCGATTAGCTAATTGATTAGACAAACGGCTAATTCTAATCGATTAGCGTAAAGATTTTGCTAATTCTAATTCTAATTGATTAGCAAAATTCAGCAGATAATTCTAATTCTAATTAGCAATTTAACTAATCGTGCCCATCATCATATATTCGTTTATTGAGACTAATTCTGTCGTCAAAACGCAACAGTTAACATATTATATCAGGATATGGCAGGTTTAGTCATTCTTAAACAGCATGAGTGTTATGGAACTCAGAAGTGTAGAAATGTTTCAAGGTCTGCTAAGACAGATGAGTAACACTTGTAAACAATATTAGGGAAGACTTGGTGCAGTTAGACGAGTTGCCATTGAAGAGAAGAGAACCACTATAGCAAGTGAACGTGGAAATGAGAAAACTGCACTCGATGCCTTCAGTGGAGCCTTGAAGCTTAGTCAGAGACTGAATTTCAGTCTGAGACCGCAGAAGAATAATTGTCAGCAGGAATGTGTTTGTAAATGGTGGAGTACGAAGAATTTGGCTGCCAATAATTATCTGTGGAAAGACCTTGTCTGGACGAATTTTTTGACTGGCTACATATATGACGTCATTCGGAGTTAAATCACATGCATGACGTAACAGTGGTGTTATTTTTAGTTAAGTGGGACAACTATGACAGTGGCGGGACACATTAGCAGTTCAGTTAGAGCGCTCATCTTGTAACAAACAATGCACGAGTTCAAGCCTACTCTGAGACGGTTACTGTGTAGGGACCTTGAGCAAAGTTCTTCAATCACAATTGCTTAGTGCCATCAACTGATGTTTGGTCATTATACAGTGATGCTTAATAAATGCATAATAAAAATAAAAAGAACCAATAGTAAAAACAAAGTTTTTTACTATATCCATCTAGTATCCTATAATCCGTCATATTAAGCAGTTACCTCTACAAATATATAGTCCGCGTTCATTTTACAACATAGCGTCCGTTTAATCAAGCACCGCACCCGTTTCTGTTGCAGCCAATGGCAACGCTGGCCAATCACAACGCTGCGTGTCGGAAAAGGGGATTCCCCGATTCGAAAAGTTGAGTCCCCGATTCTATAAGCTAGCCTTTTTTGGGGAGCTGAAATTTTGATAGAATGAAGTGTGTGCGAGGGCGAGTCTGTCTGCCAAGTTTCACGACGATTGAATGATTGTAAGTGATCGAACTAGTCGTCGCAAGATTTGACTTTTTAGCCTGTGGCTCAAGCAAGCAATCAAGCAAGATTGCAAGATTGCAAGATTCCTGCAAGTTAAACTAGATGGATAATAATGGCGGTGTTGTTTGATTTAGATAAGGACAAGCTTGACGTAGCAGTGATGTCATTTATAGTTAGGCAAGGACATGTTTAACCTCAGTGAGAATTTCAAAGAATGTAGACACACTAGCGAGAACTGCTATGGCTAAAATGCGAGCCTTTGCCTTCATTGGCCCTGCACTATGGAACCAGCTTCCTCCTTTGACTCGTTCCTGTTTATTAACTGGTGGGCCAAGTGACTCTTTTCGTTGTCTGAAGACCTCTTTCTTTTCTCTGGGTCTTTCGCACTGGGAGCGCCTCTGATTGGTGTGCACTGCAAGAGGTGCTATATAAATTGATAGATACAATACAATACAATACAATACTTTGGATGGTGAAATGCCTATAGCGAGTCACAAACGAACTCCCTTGTTCTGGCTTCAAGACTGAGAGAGACGGACAGACAGAGACAGACAGAGTGACAGAGAGACAGAGCTTAGGCATATCCAAAAGGCTGCCCAAAGTTTATCTGAAAAGTGGACCTGCACTTTGGGCCTAACTGTCCAGGTCAAGTAATCCCAGGATGTATAAACATACAAGGAGCCAACAAAAAAAAATATGGCCATTCTGAAACTGTGGATTAACTGTTAAACTAAGAATCCCAGACGGACTTGTACTGTGGCTGTTTTAGATTCTGATGTTGAGAGACAAGTTGGCTGCGGTAAACAAAACCATTTTGAGCTGGAATTAAGGATAACCTACGGCAGTGCTGTCCAACCTGCGGCCCGCGGGCCGCATGCGCCCGCGGGCTGATTCTAAGTGGCCCGCCCGAGCTCACTAAATATTTCCATAGTATAATTATTAAATTTTGATTTTTGGGTTCCCGCTCGTGTTGAGAACCGAAGACTACGTTTTAAAAATGTAAACAAGCTTAATGCGCCGTAGGAACTGGATTTAGTGTTCACACTGTCAAATATCTCACTAAAAGGTGCTTGAGCATTTATTTTTGTTACTGAAAAGCATTCCATACATTCCAAATATGCAATTATTCACTATTATTATTCCTTAATTAATTTTAATACAGTTAATAATTTTCAATAAATTTTAGTCGATGCTTTTGTGTTTAATGGTGCGGCCCTCGGCTTCAAGAATAACTTCTTCGGTGGCCCGCGGGGTCAAAAAGGTTGGACAGCACTGACCTACGGTCTACTTAACCCTTTAACCACTAGCGTGTACTAAAAGAGACTTGGAAACCAATGCAGCTCGTCCTTCAAGTATTAACTTAAACTGCCTTCCACTTGAGGTGGTAAGACAGTGAAGAAATCCAGCCAACGGACCCAGACGAATATCTTTATGGTCAACCAGGTTCAGACTATTCATAGTTCTTGTCTGAGTTGTTTTGCAATGGTGATTGATGTTCTTTTCCAACTTTCCAGCTGAACATTGTTTTTTGTTTTGCACATAACTGAAAACTACGAGATCTCTGTTATCATTGTCACTCCAGTTGGACCTCTCTGGCTGCTCGGTGTGCAGGAAGTTTATAGACTAAAAAACGGATTAGATCAGGAATATATAGGTATATATAATATTATGTATATATATTATGTATGTTTACGTGTATACGTGTACTTATTAGTAAAGTGATACATATTCACAGACGTGAATATATGCTTTCTTCTTTGAAGTTATCTAGGATATGTCTTCCTGTATGTGTACAGGCAGACACATAGACAAACAGACAGGCAGACAGTACTAAGCATTCTGTGTACAAGGCTTTGCCATTGGCTACTGGTATGGTCTGTCTTTCTGCTTGCACGTCTATCTGCCTATCTGTGCAGTCTATGCCTGTCTACATGTACAAGTTTCTGTAATCTCTACCTGTCTTGCTAGATTTCTGTATTTCTGTTTTTGTCTCACCAAGTTTTCTTTCTCTGTGTCTATAATTATCCTGTCTGTCTGTCTGTCTGTCTGTCTGTCTGTCTGTGTCTGCCAGTAGCTGACTGTTTGTGTACTGCTTAGATTTTGCATCACTCTGTTTTATTGTCTTGTTTTCCATCTGTTTATTTGAGTATACCTGTCTGTGCCTTCTTGTGTGTGTGTGTGTGTGTGTGTGTGTGTGTGTGAGTGTGTGTGTGTGTGTGTGTGTGTGTGTGTGTGTGTGTGTGTCTGTGTGTGTCTGTGTGTGACGTGTGTGTGTATATGAGTGTATGTGTTATATCTTGTGGCCTTGAATTACATTCCTGTGAATGGTTTTTCATCTGATGTGATAGGGTATTAATTAATGATTGATTAGTCAGTAATTATGATAATTTGCTGGAGAAGTCTTCAGACTTTTGTTGTGGACCATTATAGATAAGAAATGATGTAATGCAGGTCAAGAGAATAATTATATTGTCAAAACAACGTTCTGTTCTATAAACAGAAGCATTATAAAGAACATACAGACCACATTAGCACAGTTCAGAAGTTAATTTGTTCGTGAGTTTTAAGAAATTTACATCTAACCCTAAAATAGACACTGTAGAAATATATATTTGACCTGCTAATTAAGCACAAAGTGTAACAATGCCCGAATTTAATGACCTGGTTAATTTGCTTTCTCCAAGTTTTATCTATGATGAAGACGTGTGGGGCGAGTGAGGGGTTAATGGGGGAGGTAGTAGGGGAGGTAGTGGGGAGGTAATGGGGGAGCTAGTGGGAGGGGAGGTAGTAGGGGAGGTAGTGGGGAGGTAATGGGGGAGCTAGTGGGAGGGGAGGTAGTAGGAGGAGGTAGTGGGGAGGTAATGGGGGAGCTAGTGGGAGGGGAGGTAGTAGGGGAGGTAGTGGGGAGGTAATGGGGGAGCTAGTGGGAGGGGAGGTAGTAGGGGAGGTAGTGGGGATGTAATTGGGGAGCTAGTGGGAGGGGAGGTAGTAGGGGAGGTAGTGGGGAGGTAATTGAGAGCTAGTGGGATGGGAGGTAGTTGGGGGAAGTAGTGGGTGGGTGTGTGGGAGCAGAGCATCATGTATGTTTAATGTGCAGAGGTTAAACTTATGACTTCTTTATGGAATGAGTCTTGTTTGCTGGTCCTCCTACTCAAGGACGTATACCTTCTCGCTTTCCCCCATCCTGCTCCAGTTTAGCTTGGATTGAATTTCACCATGTGTTTTTTGGTGGCTACGGAATAAACAACCCAGAGGCACCGACATCCGTAGCTAGCACAACAGCTGTACACAACAGTTGTGTGCACAACAGTAGCAGTTGTACACATCGGCTGTTGTAGCTGCTTACTGGTAGGTGCTGAGTAGTTGTAGTGCAAGGGGGGTGTTGTTTATCGGCTCTGGTTACTGGATTGGATGATGGTTTGCGTCCAGTCCTGTGAGGGTGGGGAGGGAAAGGAGGGAGAGGAGGAGGTGAATGTGATGGAGAAGAATAGTTCCAGAGAGTTGAGGGAAGAGAGAGGAAAACACTTGGATCTGTCTCAGTTAGGAATTCTCTACTAGTTCTATCAAATAAGTACTCAGGGTTAAAGCAAAAGATGTGCAGGTAGTTGAATAGGTGGACAGACTAGACTCGCAGACAGACAGGTGAATAGGAACTGCAAGATAGACAGACATTAAGTATGAAGACTCCCAGACAAACAGACTCATGAGCAGGCAAACAGATAGGCTCACACAGGTAAATTGAAATTCACAGACAGAAAGACATGCAGGCAGACTCATCAGTGGACAGGCACACAGGTGGACAGACTCATGATTAGACTGACAGAAATAGACTGACAACTAGAAAGTTGATGATGATTACGTAAACGACGTCCTATGACTGCTATGGCCCTTGACGTCATACAACTAGAAAGTCTCCTGGACCTGTGGAGACACCGAAGCAGTTGGTGGAAGGTAGTCCAAGAAACAGGCAGATGCACTGTCATCATCATTATCATCATCAGTTCCTGATGCCAGCCATATGGCGGTGATGGGTACAGATAAATGATCTCCATTCTCCTTGGTCATTTGTCAAGTCCATTGCTCTCCCCTTAGTGTTAGTAAAGGTGATTTTATGTCCTCATTTATGTCTATCCAACATAGTCGTGGCCTGCCTGTATACAAGCCAGGTATACAGGACTAAACACTGAAAAAATATGAATATGATTTTACATGCATTGTTATGCTTTATACTTTTACTTATATTTTTTAACCTCCATTTCTATAGTGTGCTGTGAGTAAGCAAGGTTGCATTGTATGAGACAAATGGATATTTCAGTTTAAAAAAGTTCAAAGAGATGAATAAAAATGAACTTGATGTTGATGTTCTTCGTGGCTGCTATGATTCAGTTGTGACCTTCCTAAACCACTTCAAAGCTCACTTTTTTGTGGCACTTCCAGGAGGAAAATTCCATCCTCTGCCGTTTCATCATGACACTTAGAGTGCTGTGTATTGCCCGTACTAAAAAGAGCCATACAGACTGAATTGTTTGACTGTGAATCATCAGACTGATGAAAATATCCTTCTGCCAACAGGCAGCTTTATAGTCATACCTTTGCTTAACAACTAGACATAGAAAAGAAGAATCTGAATTATTGAAAGCATGACATTTTTACCTAACAGTAAATGTCTTCAATAGCCTTCATATATATAGTTTCATTATCTTTTAAAGTCAAGTATCTTTTGTACCTCTGTTGTTAATGTCTTACCTTCACAGTTTATGTCTTTCATTACCTATGCAGTTGAGCATTTTTGTAACATTGTAGTAGAATCTTATTAATTACCTTCGTAGTTAATTAATGCCTTTAATTACCTTTGTGGTGAAGCATACCATATCAGCAGGGGGGAGATAACGCATTGGATAACACACTGGCATAGAGAGCAAGAAGTACCGAGTTCGAGTCCCGTAGGGCGGACATGCTTTGTAGGCTGCTATTAGAGCCGTGTATTGCAGGCTGTCTGTTCTGTTAGTAGTTAAGATTTATGTCTTCTGTCATTTGCGTTCTTGTGAATTGTTTCAATTGCATAACTGTACACTGTAACCGGTTGCGGTTTGTCAACCGGATTGTTTCAATAAAGAATATTATTATTTATCTTTCATTAACACAATGTCGTTTGTTAAATTAACAGTATGTGTCTTTTATTACTGCTTTAGTTAATGGCTCTCATTAAAGTTATCATCTATTGTTACCTTTATTATCGACCTCTTTAATTACCCTTGCTTTTAAAGCTTAAGGAAACAATCACTGCAGGAGCATTCACTTCTTCTCACCATGTAAACTCCAGGGGTGGTATGAATGGGTCAGGGTCCTCTTTAGGATGGCCTTGCTAGTAGTTTGTACAAAGGCCAGAACAAGTGGATGAGGAACATAGTTGAAGTGGATAAGGACTAGGAGGAAGAAGGCAAAGAGGAGGATAAAACATAAGAGGAATGGGAAAAGGAATGGCATGGAGAAGGACTGATGTGGTTGCTGGTGCATCTGTTGATCAGGGTCGTTTTTCGGTTGGTGCTTATCCGGCCAAGTGTTTTGTGCCCTGCGGAGATCAGTGGTCAGATTTTTATGGATGGCAAAGGAAGGCAACGGAGAAGTCAGTTTCAGACTCAATTGACAGGGCAGCCGTCTGAGGGTGGGGGTGGTGGTGGTGGGGGTGTGACTGGACGCCAGGCAGACGGTCAGTTTAATGGGGTTGTGAGTGATATTCAAGTCTTTCCAGATTCACTATCTCTGAAGCGTCTGCCACTGCCTGTACCATGGTAGTGCCAGTCCCAAGCTTGGATAAAGGATGTCAACGGCCTTGGCAGACATAAGATGCCGTTAAACAAGTGGAGCTATCTCTGAAGCCTTCTTGCTGGTGTACAGTTGCCTGCACGGTGGTTCAATTGCTCATCCAGAGGTGATGGATCTACAAAATTTAGCAAAAGTAAAACCTGAGTCTTTCTGGCTAATCTATGACTGATATTTGCTATTCAGGTAAAATAAATATGTGTGAAACAGGATGCACTGAACTGATTATTGCAAGCAGATACATTTAGGTGACATCACGTCTCCGTGTCTCCTCTTTTTGTGACAGGTCTGATAGTTCAGGTGGCAACTCCCCAAGTCAGAGGTTCCGAATCCATTGGGATCCAGCTGAATTTAACCACTGCATATACATACATATACAAACCATTATCCATACATACCTATCTACATACATACGTACGTACATATATACATAACTACATAGACCCATAGAAGGTTTGTCAATAAGCAATGAAATAGAACAGTTTTGAGAAGAAAGCTAGTTTGGGCGGCTTCAGTGTTGATGTTTAAATAGAACGTATAAACTGTTCCTGTCAGTGTAAATAAAGCCAAAGGAGAAACCCTAATTACAAATCTGTTCAAACATTTCTAAAGTATGTATGATTAACTTCACTGTGGTTGGTATAACTGATAAGATACAGGACCTCCATTAACCAACCATGTGCAGCTGATAGAGGCTGATAAATAAAAGCTTATACAAACTTAAGAACAATACATTAAAATGATCAAAGAGAACAGCAAACATTCTGCTGACCACATCATTTGTGTGCAATGAAAATAACATGTTTTATGGGAAGTTATCTTCTTAAGATAGGCATACTAACATTACTGACAACCAAAGCCCTTCATCCCTGCTTAAATTGACATATCATTATGAACATATGGTACATTCTTTAACAGGCTAATCTGTGGGGGGAAAAGCAGCTAGGAACTGAACTTAAAGTTTGTAAACAAGCTGTGGCCATGTCAACTTGTGTCTGAATAAACGAATATTATTATTAACTGTCCAATTTTCATACGTTATTCAAAGCATTATCAATTAATTTGATGTGCTGGGTTGAATGTAATTAATGTTTCTAACGAGGAAACAAATCTGCTGGACGCATTCGTTCAGTGAAGACTCCCAATGGTTTGTTTGGCTTGCTAGATGAATGCCAGCTGACCGTATTCCAGACAGTGCACTACAGGCAAGATTGAAGGGAAGAGAAACAAAGGCAGACAAAGAGTGCACTGGATAGACAATATAAATGAGGACATAGCAACACCTGCACTAACACTGAGAGGAGCACTGGACTTGACAAATGACTCAAGACGATGGAGATTTTGTTCATACCCATCGCCGCCAAATGGCTGGATTCAGGAAGGGATGATGATGATGATGAATGAACTCCAACGCAAAGTTTATAGTGGTTTTCTTTAGCACTTTAGGCATTTTTAAACTCTGAATCCCTAAGAAGTGTAAGAGAAAAATGATGAAATTTGTACATTTGAAATACTTGATCAGATCTTGGAGGCCAGCAAGATCAGACATAGTATTCCAAATGCACTATTGCGCATTCTTATTAACTGAATTCACTTATTCATTTTATTCACATAACTCAAATAATGCACTTAATTCACTTATTCACTTAATTCATTTATTCACTCAACTCACTTATTCACCGAATTCACTTATTCACTTTATTCACTTTATTCACTTATTCACGTAATTCACGTAATTCACTTATTCACTGATGTATCAGTGACTGAAGATTTCAAAGGAAGAATTATGTTTTTTAGAATTTGCTCTGCAGTTTTACGATAGAACGGAACTATGGAACTAATCAACGCTGTACTATAGAAGTCGTTTAGGAAATCTTGCCAGTAGACGAAGATAATTGTGAAAAATGATGCTATGAATTAAGTTGGAAGCCATTATGTTATTATTATTATGTCCACATGTCATTAGAGTGAGAAAGTTGGGCTCAGCTGTGTTAGTCATGTTACTGATTCTGCACACTGAGTCATATATAGGCAAGAATGTCAGGTGGTGATCCCAAACGTGTGGGATGTGGCTGATTTAAAGGAAATATAAACAAATGAATAACACAACTAGGCACTGAAAATATCACACACACATATGTATACATATATACAAATATTGTTGTATATTGTTGTATATATATATATTTGTACAAATGTATATATATATATGTGATGTTTTTCTTATATACTTGATGATGTTGATGATGATGATGATGATGATGATGATGATGATGATGTTGATGATGATGATGATGATGATGATGATGATGATGATGATGATGATGATGATGATGATGACAATGCTGGGAGGGGTGATGATGATGATGAGAGGCAGAATGAGCTGAAGGTTCTGATACACTACTCAGAGAAAAAGGTCCTAATTTTCTGACATATTGTAAGACTTGTTCTGCTTTATGTTAAATTTCAGTGCAGGTGAAATAAATTTAAAGTAAAATAAATCTATGATTAGACACTAGTGATGATCTGTTATTTCTGTTTGTAAAATGGTTTAGCCCGGTGTGAGGAATTTTGTTTATGAAGGCTTGCTCTGCAGACTGAGGAATCAGGATGCTGCTACATTATTATTATAATTAAATTTGTAATTGTATTGTATTGTATTGTATTGTATTTTATTTAGAAATTTATAAAGCGCTTCTCACAGTAATACCCAATCAGAAGCGCTCCCAGTGCGAAGAGCTCTGCATGCATGGTCACACCGAAGTGTGAATCTGAGGTGCAGATAGTCAGCCACTAGGAGAAGATGCAGTTAGATATACAAGTGCTTGAAAGTCAAGCAGAAATAGTGAGTTTTGAGCCGTTTTTACAGTCTGCTGGTGCTGATAGAGCTTCTGGGTTTTGATATGACGGGTGCTGTCTATGCAGTCACAGCATGGTTTGTCTGGCCAGAGAATTGGTTCCTTGTAAGATGCCTACCGGGAACGCCATGCTTCAAATTTTCTGATGTGGCAGGCAGGCAGGCAAGCAGCTAAGCAGACAGACAGACAGACAGGCAGGCGGGCAGACAGTCAGACAGACAGGCAAACCGACACAGACATACAAGCAAACAGAAAGAGAAGCAGGCAGAGAGGCAGATTAACTAAACCACTGGGTGACAGTGATTCTAAAGAGAGGGGTGCTTTAAGAGAAGAAATTGGATTTTACAGTTGGGAGTTTAAGCCCAGCCATGTGAATGTCTGTCAAATTAACCTTTTAAACCAACCATTCATTGAAACAGGATAGGCTTAAAGTTTCGACAGAGTGAATATCCTTGAATTAGATTTCAGATTATTATGGAGTTTCAGAAGGTGATGAATGTAGACTTGCACGCGACCTAGAAAGTTCTTAAGAAAATATGTTTAACACATTTTCATAACATTACTTGTGGAAGTGCTCGAAAGTTTAGTGGTTAGCGTGCTGGACTGTCAATTGAGAGATCGGAGTTCAAACCCCCGCCAGGGCAGAAAATTTGGTTCGAGATTTCTGTTCCACCAGCACCCCCTAGCCAACTCAGCTATAATGAGTACACTGACCATACATTGTCGGTGGGAAGATGAAATGTTGAGGGAGAGGATTGGCCACCTGCCCTCATTTGCCGAGGCTAAGAAAATGAAGTCGCTAACACTTCAAAGCCATGGCTGCCTCAGGGTTAGCTCAAGCCTCAAGGGGCTGTTCTTCTTCTTCTTCTTCTTCTTCATGTTACCCATGATAATTCAGCCTGTGGTAAATGTTTTGGAACAGTTATTAGTTATTACCTTGAATAAGTTTCCTCCTCTTGAAATGTGGAAAAGTGATTTATGTGCCATGTCTATCAACGGCCGCGTGTTGAGTGGAGCTTATCGCAGGCGGCTCACATAGGATGAGGTCTTTGGCCACAGCCAGAAGGGCTGATATCTTGTGGTGCACACCGCCCTGACTGGAAGAGTCAGGGTGTGTGTGCAACCGTGCATGGCTATATAGGGTTATAGCCGCAACCAGGTTGCCAATGGGTGGATCCTGGCCATCTTATCATCTTATAGACCAGTGCAGAGGACTTTTGTTTAGATAATAAATTGATCTTTCGGTATGGGTTGCTTTCTGTGGCTGCAAAATTTTTTTGCCATTTTCTAAGTGTAATCATAATCGTAAACTCTAAATTTCTAAGGCACCACTTGAAAGCTAAGCGAGTAGTTAGCATGCTAGACTCTCGGCTTAGAGGTTGGGAGATCAGATCCCTGCTTGTTCAGAAAGGTGTTTTGAAATTTACACTCTGATTTGGTTTTCACTGCCATGTGTCATTGTCTAACTACCGTATGTCTGCCTAGCTCCCATGCCAACTTCTATAGCCTAGCCTCAGACATTCACTCACATAATACAAGAATCTTAGCCTCATACAGAAGTGAATTTGCACGTACAAACACTCGGAAATTCTCGATCAGATGTGTTGGCCCAGAGGAATGGAACAGAGTACCCCAAGACCTTCGCAGCATCTCAAATTTAAGGCTATTTAAACATCAATTGCGCTTAGCCTATGGTTGACTCATCAGAACGATTAGTTGGGTTCTAACCCCTCATTTTTGTTTGTTCGTTTTTGTTCTTAGTTAAGCTTTAATGACTTGTACTAGTACATTAATAATTGTATATGTACTAAATGCGTATATTATGAATGCACTGTACTAGATAACCTCTGTTAACCATCTAGAAACTGAAACTGCCTATATAGGTGGCCCTAACCAGCGGGACCCTGGTCCCTTCTGGGTTCCCTTTTGTGACCAACTGATCTTTGTTCTTTGTACAGCGAAATGTTACTTTATAATTGTTTGGATCAATAAATTGATGGTTATGGTTTAATTGATGGTTAATTCTATATCTGTGGACCCTTTTAAGTTACTGTGACGTATTTGGCCACTTATATAGCACTGCTTGTGTTTAGGTACCAGCATATATGTATATTGAGTATTGTAGATATCTATAAAAGCTTCTTTTGAAACAATACAAGAGCACCAACAAGACTGCTTCTGAAATTTGAATACCAGTATTTCCAGTGCATCAGCCAAATGTTGGTTTTCGAGCCAAGTGCTTTACTTCGACTGTCTTTGGTTTTTTTATTACGGTAATTTATATAGTGCCACTTCAATTATCAGAGGCACTCTCTGTGCTCTCTAAATGCTGTTAACCGTCTTTAAGAACAGATTATCATTTGATCAATAAGCAAACCATTCCCCAGAACACTAGAATGGTCACCAGTGGAGGGAGGGCCCACCCTACACACATGTGGAGCCCAACCAACTTATTCTCATCCAAAGTTGACAGCATGATGTTCAGTCTCAGGTTTGGAATTGACCCTCCTAGGACACCATGATTCTGGGCTCTCTTGTAGTAATTGTAATCGTAATCTCTGAATTTCTAAAGTGCCACTCAAAAGCCACGTGCAGGGCACCAACTTATTGACGAGCACGGCATTGAGTGAGAGTGGTTGTCCATTGGGTAGTTGAAAGGATGTCCGAGTGTGGGATCAGAGACTCAGAGGGGCAGAGCAGCTGTTAATGCGGGTGTTGGGGTGTCACTTAGGTTGGGAATTTGAAGGTGGAGGATCAGATGAGTCTGGGTATGAATTCTTTAAGAAGTGAGACTTCGGTTTCGAGTGGAATGCCCTAGGAGTGATGGATAGAGGAGCCTGAGGCAGATGATGGTGGGTGATTGGCAATGATGATTGAAGAACTGAAAATTTGAGAATTCAGGGAGTCAGCAAGTAGTTCATCTTGCTTTGTCCTCTGGGCTGGAATATATGCTAATGAAAAGTTAACCTTTTCCCTTTCTGGCACTACTGCTTTCACTTCTTTACAGATTTGTCAACTCTGAAGTTAAAAAGGCTGAGTGGCAAAATATGCAAGTGTGTTTTTGAATTAGAGAGAGCTTCTGTACCCTGTGACTCTGAGTGTGGTTCTTTGCATGAATGGCATTCAGTGTGGATTTTATGTTTGCTAATAATAATAATAATAATAATAATAATAATAATAATAATAATAATAATAATAACAACAATTTATATGCGCCATAACACGGCCATGCCGTTACAATGGTGCCTTGTAAAAGTGAGTTGAGCAATTCTTATTCCAGTTAACTGATGGTTGTTTTTCTTTCTGGCTTTCTGCACAGCAGCAGTTTGACTCAAGACAACAGCCGTTTGACTCAGGTTCAATGCCTGAGTGCGGAGGCTGCACTCTGGTGGGAGGATGCAAGTGCATCGGAGAAAAAGGCAATCGCGTAAGTACTTTAAAGTACTTGTAAAATAGTATTAATCTTAGTATTAATCATAGTAGTAATCATAGTATTAATCATAGAAGCAGTTAGTATTGATTGCTGTGAGAGTATTCAACAGTGTACTTGTTTAAGTATGCCCATTTGTGTCTTTGTGTGTTTGTTTGTTTCTCTGTCATGAGTACTTTATCATTGTTTTTATTGTGGAGACATCAGTGCATCACCTCATACATGGTCCAGATGATTCCCATCAGTATTCATTGGATGTTTTGTGTTAAGTAGCCATCTTTTGGTGGGATTTCATCTGGATCACAACATGGCTTGTAATGTAATGTAATTTAATTTGATGTTAATGAAGATCTCCAACATTTCTCCATGCTATACAAAGCAACTTCATGGAGACCAGCTTATTAACTGATGATGATGAGTTCTCAGCCTGAAGGCAGATCCATTGGCTTTTTTATGCCACCCGGGCATGAGATGAGTGAGGTGGTTTCCCATTGGTTTCCTCACAGACAATCCTGGGTTAGCAACTTGTCCAGGGTCACTACTTAATGGCTTAAGATAGATTCGAACATGCGACCCTCTGGTTACAAGACACAGAACATGCTGCATTGCTGCTACACCACCACATCCCAGAAATTTTGTTCTCACACCAGGGATTGAACCCGGGCCACCAATGTGACCGGCTGGAACCCTAACCAAGTCTGCTAGAGCCAGTTCTTATTGTGGGGTTAGTAAGCAAAGTAGGTTCTGTTGGCATCGTATACAAGAGCAGTGTAGTACTAGGTATGGAACTTTGAGTAAAGTGGTGCTACCTTTGAAAGCATTTTACCATGAGGTTTATAGTATTTGTCAAGGTTTTCATCAGCCTATTTACTGCAGTGGTTCAAGTTTCATACACAAGGAGCAGGAAAACCTGGCTCTGTGGGATGGATCTTGGCACTACTTGTCACCCTCATCTGTTTATCCTTATAAAGCTATCACTCCTGTTACTACTCAGTCGATCACTGCCACCTTCCTTTCTTTCCCATCCAGCCTCCCTTGGCGGCAAGGGGCCAACAGCCATGCCTTTGACATTTACTTCTGATATATGTGGCCCTTATTGCTGTGAGTGAGAATGTTGCCAGCCGTTGCTTATTGAATGGCCTCTGTTGCTTCATGGTAGGAAGGCCAACGATGTTAGGCCTTGGTGGCCCTTCTCAGGGGCAGCACTTCCGAAAGGTCTTCACATTTTGGCCTTTGTCGTGTATTGGACCTTCACACTGGAACAGCATTCCATTAACAATTCGTAACATTGCACGGCATGTAGCTCAGGAAACATTTTCGAAACTTCTTAAGTCACATCTGTTAGATCTGTTGGGTAGTCACGTTTAGCGCCTTCGTGAGTTTCTTGTAAGGCGCTATATAAATGGCCATATACATACAAATGTGAGTGATGGAGGTGTTTTAGTGTTTGTTGGTTCATTGTCAGTTATAAGGAGAAACCTTTGCTCACTGTCAGTGATAAAGTGGAAAATGCATTCAGTTTTGGCCTGTTTTTGCTCTCTAGTTAGAGGAGTAGGTGAAGGAGCAGGAGGAGGAGAAGGAGGAGAAAGAGGAAGTGGAGGAGAAGGAGGTAGAAAAGGAGGAAGAGAAGAAGGAGGAGGAGAAAGAGGAAAGGGAGGAGAAGGAGGAGGAGAAGGAGACCGTTCTTAGTTCCTAGTCAGAAACTGCATATGCAGTAGGGTCTGCCTGCACTGTTTAGTCTTTGTTAATCCACTTGTAGAAGCAGTGGCCAGAAAGCTGTCACTTACTCTTTTTTGCAGGCAATGAGTTGTTGCCTTTTTGAAATCTTTGCAGTTTCTTGCAAGTTATATTCTTTCGCGTACCAGTTGCTGTGTTTAGTCTGGCTTTATCTGTCTTTTTCTGAAGTCTGACGACTTATCTGTGCAGCCTTATCTCTAGTCTGGTCCTTGTACGGTCTGATCCTCTGTTGTCTGTGGTCTTGTCATGTTCTCTCTTGGTTCTTATCTTCTGCTTTGGCAGCTTGTCTTGTTCTACGTTGCTTTTCCATGTCCTGCTGTCTTTTCCTCATGTGTTCTTTGTCTAATCTGTAGTTCTGTACCTTTCCATGTGGGGCTTTTACCTTATCCACTTTGTACCCTTTCATGCAGGGCGTTTTCTTTTGACCAAGTGCTGCAAAATTGTACACTTAACTTTAATCTTCATAATGGTTGGTTGCCAGACATCTCTAGACAAGTTCTACATTCTACAACAATATTAGCCAAACTATTGAGCCCTGTTGAGTTGAACACTTATACCCTTTGAAATGTTGGCTATATATATATATGCTGTACTTATTGTGGTTCAATCAATCTCTGTCAGTAAACCAATCAGCCAGTGAATAAATCAATCAATTTATAAATCAATCAATCAGTTAAATTTAAGTCAGTCAGTCATTCGGTGAGTCATTCAGTTGGTCAGTCATTCGGTCAGCCAGTCATTTTGTCAGTCAGTCATTAGGTCAGTCACTCATTCAGTCAGTCAGTTGGTCAATCAGTCATTCGGTGAGTCAGTCAGTTGGTCAGTCAGTCAGTTTGTCAGTCAGCCATTCAGTCAGTCGATCAGTCGTTCATTCAGTCAGTCAATCAGTCAGTCATTCAGTCAGTCAATCATTCGGTCAGTCATTCAGTCCGCCAGCCAGCCAGTCAAAGTAGATGTACCAGATAAAGGACAAGACTGCAATGGTATGATAGCCATGCTTCTACTAGGGCTAGGCACTGAGAGATGGAATAAATGCACTGTGAACATGTAACTGGAGGTTACACTATGTACCAGATAAAAGACAAGGCTGCAATGATATGAAGGCCATGCTTCTACAGTTCTACTAAGCACTGAGAGATAGGATAAATGCATTCCCTCCAGAGTGCTAGAATGAGATGGATAGTTTTCATTTGTTGTTTCTGTTTAATGATACCATGTCACAAGGAAGATGATCAGCACTGCCCTCCTTTTCTATCCAAGCTTTGGTCTTGCACCACCCGAATAGGGAAATTGCAAAGTTTGATGACTGTAACTGGTTTTTGGAGTCCTGATGGTAACAGCGAGATGAATATTGGACTATCTTGAATGAGCCTGTAGTGTGTAGAGTCTATAATTCAGGTTTTTGGAGTCCTTTATATGGTAGCAGCTCGAGGAATATTGGTCTATCTTGAATGAGCCTGTAGTGTGTAAAGTCTAGGGTTCAGACAGTTTTTCTCAGTAGTTTATGTTTACGAGGTGTTTTGCATCTTCCTTGCTTCCAGTTAACAGGCCTGACTGGAGATGCTTGGGTTAATAATGGGTGTAGGTGGGCCGGGAAGGGGAGGTGGTGGGTGGGTTAAAGGAGCCTCAGTCTAAGCTGTAATTCGACCATCTGCTGCAAATTACAGATGGTGACTAATAAAAGTTGCTATGAGTGATGTTGTAGTTCTCCTGTGATTTAGCACTGGATGGCTGGCTGGATGGATAGATGGTTGCAAATCAGTCCCAAGAGAGTGTGTTGTTTTTGCCTCCTTGCTAAAACTAGGCCTTGCCGTCAGTAAGGAACCCAGTCAGTAATTAAGCCAGTCAGTCAGTCAGTCAGTCAGTCAGATGATTGCTGGTTCAATAGATCTGTTACTCTGTCATTCAGTAAGTCAGATGCCAGAGGAAAGGGAAGTGTCTGCTGAAGCCAGCCCTGCCTGTCAGTCAGACAATTATGAAGAATTTATGGCAGTCTTTCTTGTAAAGTGATTGTTGTAAACAACAAAGGACACTTTTTTAACCAGCATCTTTGATAAAAGCCAATTGATTTGATCTAGAAATAATTCCTATGAACCCTGATTTTTCAGATAGCTGTTGAGTTTGCATGCTTCTTTTAAAGGTTTTATTCGGCTCAGTTACATAGTATGATAGTTTTAAGACATTTTGCTACATATTTTGTCCATGCATCCTACTACTAATTTCACCAATGCCTCCTGGCGAACGAAAGGCTGAGTCGACCTTTGGAAGGGTAGCGGGAAGTGATCACACGTCAATGCTGATCTTCTGCTCTTCCTGCCGGAGTGTTACCATTCACCTAAACCCCTCCCAATGTCGTACAATGGTTGCTTTGTTGTGTTGTGGTGAAATGATGAAGTCTGTCAGGTACAGATGTTTGAAACCGTTGCCTGTTTCCGTGGCACACATAATTAGTAGGCCTAGATGCAAGAATCCTACAATCTATTCCTCTAATATCGTGCATGCCCAGGCAGAACATCCATCTCGTCTGGAATGTTTTCCTCAGCCTGTAGAGAGGGTTAATTTATGATGAGAGAAAAAAACATGGAGTGCGGTTTGTTGTTAACTGCTTAAGGCTGGTTAGAAACTCAGTGACTGGAAGAACTTAAACAGATTATACTCTGCCTGTGTTCCCGAGACCGTTGATCACCAGGTCTTTTGATTTGGACATGATTATCATCTCACTTCTGCTAGGATGACTACCTTGAAATGCGCTTATTTAGATGAGTTAGGTAGTCATCCTTGTGTATGCAGCTATCAGTCAGTTGGAAAAAGGTGTGTCTTTAATTATCACTCATGAACAACACATAACTTTTATTCTCAAGACTCTGTGGGCCAAAAAACGTCATTGGTGGGCCAGAAATGGCCTGCGGACGGGCCTGCTTTTTGACACCCTGATATAGATCAACACTAATGTTTCTGTACTGTAACTATAGTAACATGTAAGGTGAGAACTGAGGGTCATTTTGAAATGAAATCTGAGTCTGATGTGAATGTAATGACCACACTTGATGAATGTGGAAAATGGTTGCAGAACTATCTTAGGACCAAGTGTGGCTGGTTTACAAATATGCAGAACTATCCCTTGTCTTAGAACCGGAGAATTACTGGTTTGCAAATATGTAGAACTATCAATAAATGTGTTGAATGTTGATTGTCTTTCGTCGTTGTGCCAATTAAGCCGATCTGAGTGGTCCAAGGATCTCCACGTAGTTCCATATCTGCTAGGCGTTTTAGCACAATCTCTAAATCTGTTAAAGATTCGAGAGTCTAAGTAAGGACGTTTGCTTCAACGTGCACTGAGGAGATCTGCTGTTGGTTAGCAAGTACCCGGAGGCCAAACCGCTTTGTTTACTTTGTCTGCTCATATACATGGAGGAGTCTTTAGCATCTGGAACCTTCATATGGCTTGCTCTTGAAATGTTTGTGTTAGAAGCTGCATTGGAGTTTGGGCAAGTGAAGTAGCACCTGTTATGAGGATGGCACAGGTCAGAGACAGTGGTCAGAAATGGACATCGTTAAGAGGAACATTGCCCATCAGTTTGGACCACCAATATTTTCTACATTTTGTTGGCTTCATCAAGGCAGAGCACAAACTGCAGTCATAACAATGGCTGTTGTGGTACAATAATGGCAACAAATACCATTGGATCACTAAACTTTATGTACTGAGATTACATGACCTGCCTTTCAACTGTCACCGCTAATTCGACATCGTAAGGGTCTCAAGAAGTTATGGTGTTGAATGTGTTGCTAAGTGCAATGAAACATTGAGACAAAAGATAAATTTCTTGGCTTTTTGATTTTGGCGGAAAGTGTAATAAATGTTATAAGAAATAGGCGCACAGATAAGTGAGAGTAACATTATCTTGGGTTGTTGCTGATCGAGTTTGGGTGTTTAGCCTTCTTAAACTGTGGCAACAATGGCATAATTTGTTTCAAATGGGGTAAATGTAAATCGACAGCAAAATGGGTATAATTGATGTATTTTAATTAGCGCAGAACCAGAACTGCCTGTTATGGCCTAAACTGTTTTCTGTTGACCTTATCAATCTTTCTTCCAGCCTTCTAGTTTCTTTTGATAGCATACCTTTGTTACATAGATCAGCTGATTGGTTTGCTGACGCGTTCACTACAGGTGACTGGTTGTTGATTGACTGGTTGTTGATTGACTGGTTGTTGATTGACTGGTTGTTGATTGACTGGTTGTTGATTGACTGGTTGTTGATTGACTGGTTGTTGATTGACTGGTTGTTGATTGACTGGTTGGTGATTGACTGGTTGTTGATTGAAGGGTTGTTGATTAACTAGTTGAGCACTGATTGACTGGTTGCTGATTGACTGGTTGCTGATTGAATGGTTGTTGATTGACTGGTTGTTGATTGAATGGTTGTTGATTGAATGGTTGTTGATTGTGCAATCGCTGATTGACTGGTTGTTGATTGTGTGATCGCTGATTGACTGGTTGTTGATTGACTAGTTGCTGATTGACTGGTTGACTGGTTATTGACTGGTTGTTGATTGACTGGTTATTGATTGACTGGTTGTTGATTGACTGGTTGTTGATTGACTGGTTGTTGATTGACTGGTTGTTGATTGTGTGATCGCTGATTGACTGGTTGTTGATTGACTGGTTATTAATTGATAGCTTGTTGATTGACTGGATAGCTTGTTGATTGACTGGTTGTTGATTGACTGGTTGTTGATTGACTGGTTGTTGACTGATTTGCTAATTCATTTCTTTGAAGATTGCTGGAATAGATTTTACAGATTAATACACCGTCTTGGTAGTCTAGCTTAACAATCAAATTGCCAAATGATTAAACCGTTGGCTTTTCTCATAGAATCTTCTGTCATAAAAATCCACAAGGCATCAACCGCTGGTGCACAAAGACTTTTCTTCAGATCCTCTGTGAAGAATGTTTGCAGATTCTCTTTCATCTAGTCTTTTCAATATCTTTTGCATTCAGTGTTTGTGTTTTTTTTGGTTCTGTGTAGGGTTTTCCGGGGCCAACGGGTCCAGCTGGCGCCCGTGGGCTGCAGGGCATGCCAGGCCAAGAAGGTCTTGGAGGACTGAAGGGCCATAAAGGAGCAAGAGGAACTGATGGTTCCCTCGGATTCAAGGGTGACCGGGTAATTATAATAATTGCCACCCACCCAAATGAACTTCTTAATAGTTTATTTTTAAAAAGTTAATGTCTGCGGGAACTTACTGGGATTTAATTTCTGGTCCATTTTGGATTCTTAGTCTTTGTGCTTACTTAGTCCTTTTGTGCAGCTCTGCACATTGGTTAATGCAGCTTCTCCACGTGTCTCTACCATGGTGTTAGTCTTAGTCTTGGTGGAATTACTTTGAACATTCATTCATTCATTCATTCATTCATTCATTCATTCATTCATTCATTCATTCATTCATTCATTCATATATCGAACACTTATGTAGCGCCTCTTCAAGGAAACTACTCAGAGGTGCTTCCAACTCCAGCACAGCTAAAACGAACACTCTTAAGGTGAGGAATGAATGCAGGAGAGAGGGTCCTGGGAAAGAGGTGACGATTCAAGACAGGCCATTCTACATCTAGCGGCCACCCACCGAGAAAGAAGGACTGGCCTGAATTAAACCTTTTCTGATTTGGTGATAAACACTTGTCAGTGCTCAGTTGCTGCATGACAGTTGAAAGTATTCCTTTCAGTATTGCTTAGTATTGTCAGGAAGATACAGCCAGAAGATTCTCTACCCAGATTTATTCATTCTATGGTTCTAACACACTTGCCAACTGCTGAAGTTCGTTAAAGGTGTTTGTTTAGTCTTCAGAAAAGGAAAAGTAATGTAATGTAATGTAACAAGACATTTATAAAGCGCCACTTAAAAGTCTCTCAGTGTATGGGATTGGCTGAGTTTTGGGCTCAGATGCAAAATTGATAGCAACCATGGACTGTCTCCATATCAGTTGAACTTTATACAGCCACTAGCACTGAGGAACCATTGCAGATTTGCCCCTTGTCAGCCCACAATCTGCAAAATAAGAGTGCATATCCTGCAATGTGACATGTGGTTCTGCTGTTATTAAACTTGTATTTTGGTAGAAAATACGACGGAGTTGGCTTTTGTTGATGCTGTAATTTTTCTCTTCAACAGGGGAAGACCGGTTTGCCAGGATTTCCTGGAATCAATGGAATACCAGTTAGTAACATGCCTCTTCTTTTGTATAGCACTGTGGTTTTTTGGAACATATTGTAAGGTGGAGAGGTTGAACAGCAGAAAGAATTTCTTTGTCTAGGTTTTCATATTCACTTATTTGTGTTGTGTGCCAGACCTAATCTATATCAACCACTTTGCTGTTCACAAATGTTATAGTGAAATCTTATAGGGGTCAAAGGTAAAGAATCTGTGGTTGCATTCATAGGGGGTTGAGAATTGAGCTCAGTTTCTGATTTATTGGTAGTGGATTGTACAGGAAATGGATGCTAAGATGGCTGATGTTCGTGCTCTCAGCATCAGCCAGTTATTTACGTTAAACTTTGATTTAGATGAACGCCTTTCCACGGAAGTGGTTTTATATATTTTCTTCAACGTTGTTTACTTTAAGTCGTCTTTATTGCAGGGAGTGGCCTGCAGACTAATATTGTTATGCTGTCTGACTTTGCGGTTATTATTACAGGATCGTGCAGTATTTTTTACAAAGGGAGAACTTCTTATCGCTCGGCTAGACAGATCTCCAATTAACTCTACAATTAGCTCTGGCCATTGGGGCATATCTTTTAGTACAAGCCGTTGCGTGTTCCCTGTCTGGGTTCGTTTGTTTTTTATGCACAGTAGATAGGCCTATCGTTCGGCTAACCCCTTAGGCTGGTCTTTCTTTTTAGCAGGTAATATCGCGTCAGTAATGTTAAGGGTTTAAGTGGCGGCTTGTCTGAGGTATCTGTGCTATTAGGGTATGAGATTGGTGTATGGATGCCATGTCGGAAGCCGCTTTTTTAAGGAGCAAAACCACACTGCACTTCCTGAGGTAAAAAGAACTGTGCTTGCAGTCAGCCGGTGTTTCTCCTTGAACTTTTAACCTAGAATACTGGATGCTGATCATGTTATTTGTTTTATTTCACTTTAATGAATTTATACCACGTGAAATGTTTACATTTTATAATCCTTTGTGAACAAATTACAGATTATTTGAACATACCTATAAATCTATTTAAACTAAGTCTGAGATATTGGTTGCTGATCATGTAGATAAGTTGAACCTGTGATCAGTAAGTTAGTATATTCTTGTTAATAAAGAATATACTTACTTACTTATTATTATTATGAACCTATTCGGTTAAACCCATTTAAAGACAACTTGTTCCAGCTGAAATTGTTCTAATGTGATATAGGTTTCTGAGGTGTGTTTCACATATATTTGGCATTGAAATTGAAACCATTCAATTCCTGATGATGTTTGTTTGTCCCAGAACCCATGAATGAGAAGTAGGTTCCTTGCGTAATTTTGGCACAGTTGCTGGAGATAGGCAATTACTAGATGGTTGCTAATTAGAAACACTAACACAGTCAGCCACTTTCATTGTGTGGGCAGAGGGGGACCCATATATTATGCCATTATTGGTAACTGTTGCCTGTTGGTCCTGGTTGGGTCAAATGAAGTTGACGAACACTGAAGTCTGAAGATCCTGTGGTTATGGGATGGGTCTTACATATGAATACTATTTACATAATCAAGCTTTGTGTTGGAGGCTGAAAAGGAAGTTGGGTAACCCTCTGCACCCCGTGGGTAGGTATGTCCCTCAAGACTTCAGCTCAGCACATGGGTGCTTCTACTCTATTGGACGATCTTTTTGGGACATTTTGGAGCATGTACAATTATACATCCTACATACTTGACCCAGCTCGACATACAGTTACAGACTATGCTAAGTGGTACTTCATTTTCTGTGTACAGCAACTAGACACTAGACAGCCATGTGTTGTTAAAAGCAGCTACATAAGTGTCTTGATATCTTCATACATACAGGGATATTATTATTAAAACAAATATGATTTAAATGAAAGATAATTTAAAGATAAGTTTAATTTTGTATTCAGTTATTGCAGCTGTATAAACTGATGTAGTTTATTCTAAGGAGAATTTCTTTGTTGTTAGTTCCTCTTCGATCTCTTAATGCTGTAATGATGAGCTGCATTGGTTTCTCAGTTTCTTTTAGTACTCTCATTGTTAAAGTGTTAAGAGTTCTAACCAGCAGGGTCTGTAATGCAGTTTTTTAAGGATATTTTGCAAGTCATTATGAGACATTGAAGTAAGTGGGCATTTTGAGACTGAGGAGCCAGTGACTAATGCTGGTATGTCCTGCAAACT
This sequence comes from Aporrectodea caliginosa, assembly GCA_020284085.1. Lineage (NCBI taxonomy): Eukaryota > Metazoa > Annelida > Clitellata > Crassiclitellata > Lumbricidae > Aporrectodea > Aporrectodea caliginosa. The sequence goes on from JACEVL010000042.1 coordinate 638,017, forward strand.
GTGGATCAGTATTTCCTCTTGGCCGATTATGCAACTCTAGGTAGGTTGTTTTCTATTTTATGACCCTGAGTCATATTAAAGATGGCTAGCTTTGCTCTCCTCCTTCATCCAAGCTTGGGACTGGCAACACCCAAAAATGACAGCGGCTGAGTTGATGCAGCCGTGCAAGCAGAGGGCCATTTATATGGAAGAGGTGGGTTGGGTTGGAGTGGGAAGATGATAGGGAAACTTCTCATTGGGTCAGACAAGGGCTCCTATATAGTAAGATATTATCCAGGGGTCCATGGTTCAGCGTAGTTCAGACTGAAGATACTTTTCCCATGAATTTTGACACCCACCCATATGTCTTTTCCCTCAGAATGACAAACTAAGCCCTGCCTGCTGTGGGGTGAGTCAGAGGTGATATGGACTTAAACCCCTCCACAAACCCTATTACCACTCCACAAACCCTCGTTTTACTCGTGTCCCTGTTCCTCCCTTGCAGCATCCTTTATGTGAAGAGTGGACTGAAGTTTTGCCTTGACTGAATGTTTTCCTGCAATGGTAACACTCTGTTGTGACAAATAGCTGTGCACGGATTAGAGTAGTTCATAGACAGCTGTTGCATGGCCATGCACTGGCACAGTTCAGACTCAGAGGGAACACACTGTTGACTATATGTATATAATTTATCTTATTGAAACGTTAAGTTGACACACCACAACTTAGTACAGAGAGCTGTAATGGCAACTTAGACAGAGAGATACCTAAGTAATGGCAACTTAGTACAGAGAGCCTAAGTAATGGCAACTTAGTACAGAGAGATACCTTAATGGCAACTTTGATAAGTAATGGATTAGCCTTTTTGTTTAGGTTGGATTCTGATCTTATCTATATGAAGAACTGAAGTAGTGCTGCTGTCATTAATTACTTCTGGGTGTGTTTGACATAAAAATATTTTTAATATATTCAGCACAATTGAGCTCTTCTTTTCTTCTATTGCTGGTAAACAGTGTGTTTTTATGGTCTGTTGTTTGTAGGGCTATCCAGGGCCAGATGGTCCAAGGGGCATTCCAGGCCTAGATGGATGTAATGGCACTCAAGTAAGCTCTGGATTAGATTCCTTGAATTGTCTTTCTCTTCAGTCATTAATTGACTTAATTATCTTCTAATTATCGTTTTCTTTATACATAAATTATTTCTGACTTTGTATGTAAAGCGCTGAGCGTTTGCTTGCGTTTAATAACGAACATTTTTACTTACTTACTTATTACAGTTTATTCTACGGAGTTGGCTACGAGTGTAGTACTCGCACATCTCAACCACGTATAATGGTTCCTTAATCCAGATGTTGTTATTTCGTAACGGGGTTTCGTGCACCGTATTTTTCAAATAGTATGTTTTAAGTTAGAGTATTTTAAATACGGCCTACGTCATTTAACAGTATCGTAAAATACTATATGGTATATCAGTTATTGTAGTATTGTGGTTAGCATCATGGACTGTTTTGTCACAGGTCTGGGTTAACGTCCCCACCAGAAAAGAAAATATTTCACGGTTTCTGTTCCCAGTAGTACCCCCTAATAAACTCCGCACTGACCACACGCTGTTAGTGGGTAGATCAGGTGGCATGGGACAGGATTGACCATTCACCTTGCCTGTGGCTAAAAAATAAGTGGCCCTACCCACTCATACCAGCACTGGGGCCATTTGCCCACATTTGTTGTGGCTAGGAAAGAAGTCGCTAACAGTTCATACCCATGGATGCGTTTTTGGGTTAGCTCGTCATTTAAGTATTGGTATAGATTAACTGGTATGTACTAAAGCATTACTTAGAAACGTTTGGTGTGGTGTCTGATTTGTTTCAGGGTGATCCAGGTCCTGCAGGAGTTCCTGGACGATATGGTCCACCAGGTACACCGGGTTACACCGGGGGAAAGGGTCCAAAGGGTGAACCTGCAGATGGCGGCCCTGGTGGAAGAGGCCCTAAGGTTTGTCCAAATTGATTTTTTTGAATGCGGGCCAGGTTAAAACAACTCAATCCCTAAAATTAACAGTTAAGAAAAACCAAAACTAGGCAATAAAAAAAAAGATAACAGGCATGATTTTTGAACGTTCTGTAATTTCTTATAACTCTCGTGCATTGTAACATTGTTTAAAGTTTACTGATACCTAATGTTGTTGATTGGTTCAGACACTGTTTCATGATTTTTGAACATGTTGAAGCGTTCTGTAATTTAACACCATTTAGTTTGCTGTAAGAGCATTAACATAACAGTTTAAGACTTTGTCAACCAATTGTATGAAAGTCAAATGAAGCTGACACTTGTTAAAACAACTTAACCCTGGAAGCAATTGAAAACTGCATTGCAGATTAACGCAATTGAGATGTCTCCTCCAAAGATGTCTGCTCCAAAGCAGTCAGATCCCAGCTGAGCAATGCCAAGTAGACACAACTACTGTTTTACATTACTTTGCAGCAGATAGAACGGTTGATTTGATGTTGATATGTAACTGTTGATTGTTTGTGTATTTCTATCCAAGTGTAAGCATTGTAGCAGTTGATGTCTGCAGTTTCTGCTGAATGTTTCTTTAGGGAGATCCGGGCCCAGATGGCTTTCAAGGAAGATCGGTAAGTCTTGCAAAAAGGTTTGGCATGTTCTTTATACCAGTGGCCTAAATAATTTGAAATGTGAAGGACTTGGCCTGTCAGCCGGTGCCCAGGGCCCGGACACACACCTGAAGAGTTGGACCCAAGGCCATGAATGCATGTACCAGGAACCTGGCCAAAAAACCGCTGCCAAAAACCACGTTTTCTAACAGGTGGCTGTATTAGTCTCAGGCTAAGAGCTTAACAGTAGGCCATTATCTTCTTGTAATGTGAATGTTGTTTTTGACTCTGTCTTTCACCCACTATGTAAATGGTTTTTGTAGGTCATCATATATGTATATTGCAAAAGTACTAGACTGACCTAGTAGTGTCATGGAGTGGATGCAACTTCTTGCAGTCAGCAAGTACCAATCTTTGAAGCATATACCATAAGAAAATTTCTTTTGTCAATAGAAATTAGTGTGCTGTGGATGTACTCATGGGTTGAAAGATGTGTTGGACTTTGAATTTGGCCTATGCACATAATGATTCATGTATGGCCAATTAGAGGATTGTTTAATTATCCAGTGATGATGGGTAGTCGTGTACCTGCCCAGAATGGATTTGGGTACCCAGACTATATGTTTCCAAAATTTTGGCACCTAACAATGATTCATTGTCTCTGCCTAAGCTTGTGAGATCCCTGGTTCACTCCTCTGTTCTGTTCTCAGGTCTGTTGCTTGGTACAAGGCAATAATTTAAAATGGACGAAATCCGTGTATTTGCTGTGGCAGAGTTAAAGTTCTTTTTGTGTGTATGTTTTTCATGTTTATCAATAATACTATATCATATTTAGCACCACTGTTTGACATCAGTAAAAGTTTTCTCAGCTGATAGGGTGGCCCAGCGTGACCTCCAGCCCTTCCATTTCCCTCCATTCCAATTCCCTGCTGCTGCTGTGGAAGAACTGCAAATAATTATAACTAAGTCATCAATCACCCACCTTATTTATAAAGTTAATTGACAATGATGTTTTTGAGGCCCAGCCCATGTCAAGCCCAGCAACTGTAGGATTTGTGAATGGACTTTATCACCATATGAGTTTCCAGCAGTACTATTTAGTGATTTTGCTAACCATTTGTGCCTAAAGGACTGACCCAAGAGTTAAGAGGCATGTGCAAAGAGGCTTGCATATGCATGAGGAAAGCCTTAGACCTGCCACTGCATTACAAGGCAAACATTCAGACCAACTATGTCACCATATACCCATAGTTTGTTACCATGCCAACAGAGTAATTAAACAACCTGGTTGCCATGCAAACGGAATTGATTTTTTTTAATATATACTGATTTAGTCAGCTTACCAAAGAATTTACCTTCTTTATGTTGCACAAGGTTTTTTCTTCTGTTTTAAGGGTCAACCTGGTCGAGATGGAAGTTTTGGCTCCAAGGGTAATGCAGGATCACGTGGTCCACATGTGAGTACCAGCCAATTGCCACAACACCATTGCAGTTGTAATGCTACATTATTATGCAGCCTCTTACTACATCACAAATTGACCATCTTCATTTACATTTAGGATCAGATTTTAATGATTATTACTTATTAATTTAAACAGCGCTTTTTTGAAGCACTTAAAAGGTGCTGTGCTAAGTGTCTTTATACATGCATTCATACAGTAGTTATTACTATAATTAACATAGTTTATATGCTAATAAAATATTAATAAATATAATATGAATGTTTAGTATGTTTTGTGAGATACAACAGAAATGCACTGGATATGATGCCATACATACACACAATTATTTAATGTATGTGTATAGGTATGTATGTAAGTATTTTCATTTTTCATTCAGGCCACTTATATAATGCCCCTCCAAGGTTCCAAGGTACCTAATGAGAGGTGCTCATGGCCCAACTCTGGCTATAAAGAACAGTTTTCAGATGCTTGTAAAATGTGTATGCAGAATTCATAGTTAAAAGGACATATAGGTCTGCAGAAGGTTATTGCATGTGCTCTGTCCAACCACTTATTGAAGAGATTTATATAGCGCCCCTTTAAGATTATCTACTCAGGAGCACTACTGAAAAGGCACAATGCTGCATCTTTGGAGTGCACGCAAAGGGAGCAACAGGTTCATCGCGAGATGTAGAATGAAGATTTCATTGGCCAGCCAACTTGAAGTTGGAGGACAATAGAGCTCTTGCAAGTAGCCAGGAGCATTCCGTAACTGGCACCACCAGACCCAGAATAATATGCTAAATTCAATGCACTGGGAAATAGGCAGCCAATGGAGCCCAACACGCATATAATTCGCTCAGAGGAATCCAACATAGATGGCACTGCAGTGGTTCGTCCTACTACAGACAAATGCATGAATGCGGCATTGGGTGAAAATGAATGGGAATGATCCACAATTGCTGCAACTGAAACATAGGTATGTATCTGAGTATGTATGTGTATGTAACAAAGCACTTAACCCTTTAATGACGAGTGTGTATTAAAAGTGACTGGGAAACCAATGGAGCGCATCGTTAAAGGATTAATTTAGCGCCCTGCAACTCGAAGCACTGCAGGCGGTCGCTTTTAGTTCTCAATTATAGGCAGTTGGTTTTGAATCAGTTCTTGTCATTTTAAGAAGTTAGGACTGAAATGTCTAACATATCAGGATAATGTTTAATAGATGACAGTTAATAAATGAATAAATGTTTTGTGCGGATGTTGAAGCCGTGTGTCTGAATTTATTAAATGCCACGAATGTATGCAAGTATCAATTGACAGGGAATTGTTCATCAAGGACTTGTTCAAGGCCCCCTACATAGTTCAGGGAGACTTGAACTTGCGTGCTTCATGGTATGAGGCAAGCATTTAAACCAATTGGTTACTGTGTCACAGAAAAATACCTCCTTTAAAAGTACAGTAGAACCTCTTTAAAATGCTACCTTTTGGAGCCATGTTCCTGCAATTTAGCAGGGGTACATTATAGCATGATAAAGAGGTTCAATTTGAGATCTGTGTTCCTGAGAGTATTATATAAAAGAAGATATTTGTAGTAATGCTATGCATTATTAGCAGGATCTGGTGCGCTTAATTGATCCGAAAAGCACCTATTTGGCTTCAAAGTTTTATCAACATGTAGGCATTCTGAAATTATTTTGCATTATGCTGATGATCATAAGATGTTTGACTGTAAACTATACTGCTTACATTTTGTAGGGAAGACCAGGTCCCCCTGGACCACATGGACCAAAAGGTAATATGGGTATTGGTTTACTCGGACCACCAGGCGAATATGGTCCCCCAGGAGCCCCAGGACCACAAGGGCCTCCGGGAATCGGATACCTTCTCCCTAATCGAACCAATACCACAATCCCAGGTCCGCAAGGCCCGAAAGGTGACGCCGGTCCAAAGGTTTGTTGTTTGGGAGCGACATGCGTGCCGACTTGCTTCCTATGCTGCGGAATGGCATGAAGCAAAGCATGGCCGTTTTCTGCAGCGCTTTTGAGTGTGTGTTTTCGTGTAACGCCTTGTTTCCTGTAATGGCTTGTTTTTGTAACACCTTGTGCTTGCTTTTAGGGACGACCCGGTCTGCTTGGTGAGAAAGGATCCAAGGGAAACATGGGTGTGGGGATTGTTGGACCCAATGGGGAAGTGGGCTTGCCCGGGTCACCAGGGCTACCTGGGCCACCTGGCACGTCCTCTTCTGCTCATGCCAAGGGAATTGGTATCACTGGCCCCCCTGGAATGCCCGGTGAACGGGGGCAGAAGGTTTGTAAATTGATTATCAACTTCTTAGTCTTCTTTAACTAAATACAAAAAATTTCCTATGAAATTGTGGTGCCATTGACATAATTTGGTTGGCCTATAGATGTGTAGCATAGGGCAATTTTTTTAGTTCTGTTTACATGTATATTGCACCACTCTGTACTTGCTGAGGGCAAATTTGAAATGGATTTGTTTTATGGCTTTGATGTTTATACAAAAGTATATGAGGACCATTATAGTTGGTGTAGGTGCTTAATAAATGCGGTGTTATTTGTTTATAAATAAAAGTCTCTTAATTTTAACCATGTGAAGCAATGGAAAGTGTTCTGACCATTTGCTGGAATGTCTGTTTGTTGAATTTTTATTTTTTTTATCTGCTTCATTCAAGCGGGAAAGTGTTGTAAACACAGCTTGGAGAAGTTAGATTTTCTTTCAATTTTTTTATTAGAATATTTACTATCTTTTCTGGAAAAGTCCGTGGGGTATTGAGCAGAGCAGCAAACTCTGAATATTTATAAAATTAAGTCCAGAGATTAGGAATTAAATAAATTAATAAATCTCTTTATATTAGCATTACGTTTAGCCCTCCACCACTGTGTTCTAATTTCAATTCCCTATGTGTAATGAGATTTTTAAAATTGGTTGTCAAACCATGAAACGGCAAAGGAAAGGCTGCCAACAGTTGTTGGATTACGCTTCTTGTACATGCTTGTCAATTCAAAATGCTTTAACTCCAGGGCTATACTTCTGAAAATGATTATGAATAGAAGAGCATAATAAATAACCATTTCTTAATAATGGCACTAACGTCTATTCACCTCGTCGACTTGAGTTTAAATTCCAATGCCCATCACATGATTTTGACGTAGATTGCAATGTCGAAATGTGGCAACTTTAGGGCCATCGTCTTCGATGTGAGCGCCTTCTTAAATGCAAAACATTTAGTTTTAAATCCGGGTACTAGCAATAACCAAAAGGTCATTATTAATAAAGTTAAAAGAGGTCATCTGGAAGTGTGCCAGGCATTTGGCTGTTGCCGAAAGGTAAGTGGAGAGCATGGTTTGACTTGTTTCACAGTGGCTGAGTGAGTTGGCTGTGAATCCTGTTGTCCGTAGAAGCTGCCGAATGACTTGCACTCATTAATCTTTTCTTGGAGGCGGCCATCTTAACCTTGCATGAACACTTTCTTTCAAAATTATGTCATGCAAGCATCCAGACGTTTTGGGGGAATTTTTTTACTTGCATCTGGACAAACATTTATATGAATATCTTAACAAATTAACCAGTAATAACTAATGATGTATGTGCATTTGTTTTTCATTCTGGTCCATGAAAATATATTATTATTATTATTCCTATTATTATTTTTATTATTACAAAAATATTTAACGTGCACATGGCCACATGGTCACAAAGAAATTCAGGTCTGTGGTGTAGCTAGTCAGTTGGAAGGTCAAAGTAGATATTGTGCCATTAGATATCGAGATGTTTGAAAGTCGGTGAGAAAAAGTGAATTGGCTTACTTACAGGAAGATTTGAGATTTGAATCTCAGGTTAGCACATGTGGTTCATCCAGGGACTTTAAATGATGTGGCACCCATTTAAGCGAGCAGCTGGTGGTGGAGGATCTCACGCGAATAATTCATTGATAATTAGTAGGGTCTCAGCCATACGGTCGGTATAGAAAACATGTAGATTTACATTTTGCATGTACACATGAACCAGGGAATTTTTTTATGTATTGAACCTTGTTGGGTTGCCAAATTATGGGTTGTCCAGTTAGTTGTTGCCACCGAATGTACTTTTGATTTTTAATTACTGTTAAGTAACAAGTAGAGCCTTTTTGTACTTTTGTCTGGCAAATGTTTGCTAAGAGTCTGCTAATGCCTTTTGGTAAATGTTTACGAACTGTCGTACAACATTTGCACTTCACTAACATGTCTTGTATGCAATACATAATATGCGTTATTTAATCTTTGCTTTCCTGTATGTTTTGCTTCTTTCTTATTTTAAGAAAACTTTCTCTGTTATGCTGAAGTAAAATGTAGTGAAGAGCACTTGTGCATTGCTGCACCAAGGCCAAATATTTTATCTGACATTATAACAATTTCTGTAAACTTTAAGTACGCTCAGGAGGCTGAGGTAATGAGCTGATTCACATCAGTGAATTGATAAGTGAGTCAATTCCGCCCATCCATCCATCAGTCCATCCATCTATCCATCCATCCATCACTTTTATCTGCAAATTACCATGTCTTTACAGTATGAGTCTTTTATGCTTAAGTTTAAAAATGTCTATTTGCTGCTCATAAATATGAGTAGTTTTTATCAGTTTTCTTGTCAGATCACAACAGAAAAAGTGCCAACAACGTGAAGAACATAGATTCAAAAGTGAAACTCTAAGTTAGGAAATTCACAGTGCATAAAGGGTGCATTTTGTAGTTTAGCAAAGAACAGAATTTTTAATTAGGACATTAAACCAAGCCATGTCCTAAGCCAATGACACTTAGCTGGCCTAGCAAGGCAGTCTATCATGCTGTTAATTGGGCACACAGTTGAGGCTAGTGGATGACTATTTTTATTGGTCTGGCTAAACATTGAAAGATTAATGGACAAAGTATCAAGTAATTGATCTCTGCAATATATAGTTAATCAGTGCAAAGTGAATGTTTTAGAATATGAGCAACAACAGTAAGAAGTGTAGCTCATGGCTTTGAGATATGGAGGGTGCAAATTACATTCAAGACTTTCCAAGAACTATTGAAACTCTTCACAGTTTCACAGTGCCTTTGAAGTTGTTAAGGCTATCCAAATGATCCATCACAGAACAGTTTTGTGTCCGTATAAGTGGCCAAACCTTGTTGATGTTGGTTCTCACCATGCATTGAATGGATTTTTTATTTTGAATTCCCAAGAATGTGGTTATGGTTTTAGCATTGCTACCAACATTACTACTGTCAAAAATTGTGCCATCCTGGATGGTAACTTCCACTCATCTACCAGTTATAGTTATCCTTCTATTCATGTGGTGATCTGTTCTTGCTCTTTATGAACGACCTCATCCAGTGAAGGTCTGGATAGTGCCACCCAACGTTTGCTGGATCCATGTTTTGTTTTTTTCTGTGGACGATATTGATGTATTTTTCTATCTGAATTTCTAGGGTGACCCTGGATCAACTGGCGCAATGGGTTTTGATGGTGAAAAAGGGGAACCGGTAAGTGGCCGACTAAATATGCGTCTGTTTGAATGGAGGGCAGTGACTTGTAATCTGACAATAGAACAAGGTAGAGTCATCATAAAAAAGCTCATAAGCTGCTTATTAGCGAGTGAGTTTGCTTTGAATCAAATTGGGCAAGATGGTCACTGAATGAAGGACAGGCTAACACTATGACAGACAATGAATTTGCTGACCAACTGAGAGATCAAGAGAATAAGTAGCCGATCTGCTGTTGAGTGAGTGTGTCAGGTATGCAAGGGAGTAAATTTCTGGCTGAGGAGATTAGAGTTTGTATATTAGCAAATGACAGAATTTGTAATTAGGATTTCATATCCTAGTGTAAGCTCTCCTAGTTTATCCTAGTGTCACTGTTAACACTTTGCTGAACTATCATTACCACCTATAAATGTGGAACACAGTAGGCGCTCCTTCACTACTTGTAGTGCCAGGTAGTGGCAGTTCCAAGCCTGGAAAAAGGAGGAGGGCGACTTCAACCGCCCTGGTAACCAAACACTGGAACTACTAATTCTAGCTCGTAAATTAATTTATTCAGTTTCTCTGGACAGACATTCAAGATAAGTTCAAAAGAAAGCATGAACTAATTTCTTAGTGTGTAATTAATTAATCAGAGAAGAATGAATGTTTTAATAATATTAGTGACAGCTTTGATAAGTGTAACTCATGAATTTAGGATGTGGAAAGCTGTCAACCTTCTCATTCTGATGTGATAGATGTTTAGAAAATCCTTTAGATGCTGTTTTCTTTTCAGCATGTGCTTAAACAGACCCAACTCTTTCCAATACATTTGCAAAGCGTACGAGAGCAACTTGGTCAAGGGCAGACATAAAATTTATACTAACTATAATAATAATATTAAAGAAGTAATTTATTGTTTGGTTTCAGGGTGCAAACGGAATAATAGGAATGAAAGGAGGGAAAGGTCGATCTGGCCCTGCTGGACCAAGAGTGAGTTATCGAGAAACAGTTTTGTCTATAATAATAACATTTTTAAAAACCTTTGAAATGTATAATAATGATTAATAAAGAACAATCAATGTGCACTCACTCCTATTGGGATTGGGAAGAACAGTTTGCTTACTTGCTCCATCATTTCTGTGCATACTCAATTGTTTCCATAAGCGCATCACTTGCTTTGCTTGCTCACTCATTCACTCGCTCACTCCCTTCAGCACGATACTCGAAAATGTTATAATTTCGACCATAAAAACTTGGAGTTTTATTTAAGAACGTGTGCTTAGTTGAACGGAAATGTGGTAATGAAAAGAATAAACATATTACGGAAATTTTGACCTGTCTCAAAATGTTTTTGGTAACCAAATGTAATGTAATTTGAGGAACAGAGCAGAGACGAAGGATGTGCGAAGGATAAATGGGTGAATTATCAATATTAAGCATACAGAGAACACCAGAAGCAAACTTAAATGGCATTATATAAACCTCAAGGACAACGATTAAGGACGATTTGCAATTGGTTAGTAAAGAATATACTTGCTTATATCCAACTCGAGAGAGTTGCAAGACTCCGAGAAGAAGAATTGTACTTAATTTTGAACAATTGACTGATTTTCTGAAATGCTTCTTGTGTATTTTGTATGCTTCTCTTAGGGCAAAGAAGGAACACCCGGATTACATGGTCAACCAGGATCCAAGGTGAGACATCTGATGCTGCTTTTCTGCACTATGTCAAGATGTGACTAAAAATCTTTGAATTTTTCAGATGGAAAATTATGGTGCTAGTTCAGTGTTTAGTTTGTTAGTTATCTGGACATTTAATATTGTGCTGTTCAAGTACCTCACAAAGTTTCATTCATTGAAGAGATTTATATAGGGCCCCTTCAAGATTATCTACTTAGGAGCGCTCCCAACCCAGCCCTGGCTAAAGAGAAAAGTCTTGATGTTAGAATAGAACGTGGCCACAAGGACTCTAGGCATTAGGCATAGTGCCACAGGAAGCCCATTCCAGATTGCAGGGCCAGCACTTCAGTGGAAAACTAGCACTGAAATTGAGGATTGTTGCATTTAAGAAATGAGAAATTACCCTGTTGTACTGTAATACAGCTGTGCTACTCCAGTATAATTTGTTTACTTTGGTTTTATTTAAGACCCTGAGGTTCCTGACCAACTGATACTCACTGTGTCTTTTGATAATGGTACTTTAGAAGGCACTTGGTTAGAATAGACTTGATTAGAATTCCATTTAGAATTCCTATTTGATTTGGTTAAAATAGACTTGATTAAACTTCCATTTAGAATTCCTATTTGATTTGGTTAGAATAGACTTGTTTAGACTTCCGTTTAGAATTCCTATTTGATTTGGTTAGAATAGACTTGTTTAGACTTCCGTTTAGAATTCCTATTTGATTTGGTTAGAATAGACTTGATTAGACTTTCGTTTAGAATTCCTATTTGATTTGGTTAGAATAGACTTGTTTAGACTTCCGTTTAGAATTCCTAATTGATTTGGTTAGAATAGACTTGATTAGACTTTTGTTTAGAATTCCTATGTTCCGTTTCAATCATTTGCTTCTAGTTGTGTGTCTGTACTAGATGTGTCTGTGTTCTGCAGGGAGACCGAGGCCGTGATGGAGCGCCTGGAGCTCTCGGTTATGATGGTAAAAAGGGAGCAACAGGATACCCAGGAGATCGAGGGAACCCAGGAGCACCAGGACAAGATTCTGTAAGCTGGTTATAATATGTTGACTGGCTTTGCCTTTGTTTCAGTGAAATTAAAAAGAAAATGAATAAACGAATGGTGGTTATTTAGACTTTGGCTAGAAAACTCTGCCTGACTTAGTAGGAATTCAAAGAATAGAGAACACCAAGGGCCTCAGCATGTAAACTTGTGCCACCATCATCTTGTTACAATGGCAGCTTTGTTTTGTGAACTATTTTTTCGTCATCTATTATGTATGCATATGGAGGCAATTGCTCTAACGCTCAAGGGGTAGGTGGGTCCTGTTTACCTAACTACAGAGGAATGCAGGACAGGTTAGAGGAATGCGGTCCTTTCTTCAGCTGCAATTAGACTACTATGGTGACGCACCAAGCTTGGTTATTTTTATAAATAATAATAATAATAATATTCTTTATTGTAACAATCCGGTTGACAAACCGCAACCGGTTACAGTGTACAGTTATGCAATTGAAACAATTCACAAGAACACAAATGACAGAAGATATAAATCTTAACTACTAACAGAACAGACAGCCTGCAATACAATATTATTATTATTGTTGTTGTTAATTAATTATTGCTATTGTCATGATTTTGTGTTTTGTTAAGTGTGCGAACACTGAACCAACGAGCCACATAATTATGAATAATATTGTGTTACTTTGGTTGTTCCTGTTTAAAGAACCATTATATTTTTGCTATTTCATTTATAGTCTATCTCAAATGAAAATGGTGTAATCGATTCTTAGTACTTGTGGACCGTTGAATTCACACTTCAGAATCTTCACCGATTAATGGCTCATAATAATATGACAGTGGCTCTATTGGGGTTTTCATATTAGATGACATTTGTAAATACATGTAACACTTACTTATCATGATGTGAGAACCAATACAAAATATCCTTTGGGCAGCAAAACGTAATCAAATAAGAATAATCAGGTTTGTCAAGTACTGTGAAAGTGTTAAGTTGCTTAACATATTGTGCTGATTGTATTTTCGGTTCCTCCCTTTTTTAGACCACAGGTCCGGGAACGCCTTGCTATCCTGGTTTGCCTGGAGATAAAGGAGATCGAGGAGACCGTGGTCGTGACGGATTCCGTGGTCGTGGTGGAGAAAAAGGATTTCCAGGCGATCATGGTGGACCTGGATTGCCTGGAAATCCAGGTTATCAAGGAAGAGATGGTGGACCAGGAATCAGAGGAGAACCAGGAATTCCAGGTGAGGAGTGTGTGATTGATTGGAAAATTTTTAGAGATTAAGACATACTCTCCAGATTTTCCCAACATTGCCAAAAGTATTGAGGATTCCACAAAGATATAATCAAGGATGTTTTATGTTGGTCATGTTCTGAAGAAACAAACATCTGAGGATACTGCAAAATTGCAAGTGACGAAGCAGCATTTTTAATAGAATTAGCATATGTGGTCATGCACTGAAGGGCAGTTGTTTCTTTTTGTACGCATGTAGTGCAACATTTCTTATATTCAGTTTTCATGGAAATGTTCTGTTGACTTGTCATACATTATGGCTATTGTAGTTTCTTTTGATTGATTGATTTTGATTGATTGATTGATTGATTGATTGATTGATTGATTGATTGATTGATTGATTGATTGATTGATTGATTGATTGATTGATTGATTGATTGATTGATTGATTGATTGATTGATTGATTGATTGATTGAGAATAATACTGATGCTAATGAACCAATCTTTTCCAGGTTCAAAGGGCATTTCTGGGCTTCCAGGACCACCAGGCCGTGCCGGTGGAAAAGGCGACACTGGATCTAAAGGTGAAACAGGACAGTCGATACCAGGTCCCCCTGGAAGAACTGGAGTGGATGGAAGAGATGGCTCACCTGGCTCTAAAGGAGAGCGTGGATTCTTTGGAACTCCAGGGCTTCCAGGTGACACTCCAGGTGTAGTGGTTGGTCCTACTGGGCCAGATGGACCAAAGGGAGAAAAGGGCCTTGCTGGAACTGGTGGTCGTAATGGGATTTCAGGACTAACTGGACAAAAAGGTGGGACTTTACATTTTGCAGTCCAAAGGATAAATGTTTTTGTTCTATTCAGTGACTTATGTTGTAGTTAACATATTGTTGGCTAAACCACTAAATGACACAAAAGCTTTAGTTCCAGAACAAAGATAAATTAGTTTTCTTTGACAGTTGCATGGAATCTTACATTATATTGCATTGAATAAGGTTATATTATAAAAATAAACTGGATCCAGTTTCATACTGGACACTTCTTTTAACGCACATCGCTATAGTGCAAATAATAAGATAATTAGTTGTAAGACGGTGCTAATTAAAATATCAATATGAAATCAGTGTTATCAGTTGTTGCTTTATCATCAGATAGTGGTGCTTATTATAATCATCATAATAATAATCATGTTCCACTTTGTAACAGCATCTGCTCTTGTGGGACCTTGACCAAATATGTTTGTTGTTCATTGGATACCAATACTGGCAACAATAATGCCACATAATAATAATAATAATATATAATAATTATAATAATAATATTTATAAACGTAGCATATTTGTAGTAATGTTTGTGTGTTTGTTGATAGGTGACAAGGGCAGTCCGTGTTTGTCCTGTGTTTCTGGATCGAAAGGTCTGAAGGGATGGCCAGGTCAAGATGGAATGAAAGGTCTCCGAGGTGACAGAGGATTTCAAGGTGATCCAGGTCCACAGGGAATCCAAGGAGATGATGGTCAGTCCGGGTTGCCTGGAACCTCAGGTGATCCGGTACGATTCGCCTTGAAACTCGTTTATACAATATTTATAAAGTTT
The DNA here is from genome assembly GCA_020284085.1 of Aporrectodea caliginosa. NCBI lineage: Eukaryota > Metazoa > Annelida > Clitellata > Crassiclitellata > Lumbricidae > Aporrectodea > Aporrectodea caliginosa. The sequence goes on from JACEVL010000042.1 coordinate 653,074, forward strand.
GCTATTCTGCTGTCGATATTGATAATATGGAATATATCAAAATTGTTTGAATTTAATACATCATTAAAGAAATAAAACTTATGAGGTAAAAATGCTGGATCTATGAAACTAGCTTTGTATGGATGTTTAACTTGTACTCCCCCAAAAAGCCGCTCCCCTACACCCTGCGCCCGAGATTACATGACCGTTTTATTCCACAAGCTGACAATCTTTCACGCAGATCGTTTATAATAAGAATGTTATACTCTGTATAAATGTATGTACACCAAAGTGCGGATATGCAATTGGTTGAATAAAGAATATACTTACTTACTTACTTAGTCCTTCCCATGCAGGTCTGCACTTCGGGCAACTCTTCTTCTCCACTCGTCTCTGTTCATCGCCACCTGCTCGCCTCCTCCCACGACATTTCCAGGTGTCTCAAGTCGTCGCTGATGGTTCCCAGCCAGATCTTCCGTTTTCTTCCTCTCTTCATTGTTTACTTGTAAACTTGCAGAATATTAAGGCCTCCTTCATCACACGGCTTCATCCCTATTGCATTTAAGTCACTGGAACCAATCACACGGACTGGAGTCGAGTTTTTTGTTGAATTGTACTGCCATTTCTGGTGATCCACATGAGCCATCACATCTTTTCCAATGCCTTTCTATTGCACTAAACGTTACAGGCAGTGGCTTTTAGGGCACTTTTGGGGGCACTTTTATTAGACCTCAGTGGGGGCAAGGCCCAATGTTGTTCCAAAAGAAGTCTGTCACTTGTGCTGGTTGTGGTTGCTGGTTTTGTGCATCAGTTGCTGGTCACTGCTCATTCGCAGACAGAGCAGAGTCCATTGGCTGTTGCAGCTTGTCGTTTCTGGATGAAGTTACTTCATTTGTTTATCGGTTGTATGTGGACTGTATTGAAATACTGAAATCAGACGAATGACTTAGTTTGTTGCGTGACTCTTATATGTCTTCTGAATTCGTCAGGGCGCAGATGGTCGGCCTGGGTTTCCTGGTGAAGTGGGGCCCAAAGGTGAACGAGCAATTGTCGAAACTCTGCCAGGGCAACCAGGTACGTGCTACTACCTGTTGGCTATCACATGTAGTTTATGTATAATATTATAATATTGTATATATATATAAGTTATTATATATATATATATATATATGCAAGCTGCTTGGCATATTCATACAACTGTATATATTTTGTATATATATGTACATGTTGTAATTGTAATTAGTAATTGTAATTGTAATTGTAATTGAACATTTGTATAAAGCGCCAATCCGAGATTCAGAGGCGCTCCCGACCCAGGGCTCTAACAAATAAGACAGTCTTCAGGCGTTTCCAAAACAGAGGAAGAGAAAGGCTGAGGATTGTCAAGACGGAATTTCTTATACATAAGGCATCATCTGATGGCTTACCAAAACCAAGTTGTAATCAGGTCAATACGAGAGGCGAGGGTGAACTTTTAGTTCCACGGGTGCGCTTGGTTACCAGACAACGCAGAGCTTTCTCAGTTGTGGACCCTTCCATCTGGAATGATCTCCCCACCCAGAGCTGCATTCATTGCTCCTGATCAAGCCTTTGGGTTTTATAAGTCACTCAAGTCTTTTTCTTTAGTCGTGGCTGGGCTGGGAGCGCTCCTGAGTAGGTTTCTTGAAGGGGCGCTATATAATAATAATAATAATAATAATAATAATAATAATAATAATAATCTTTTCTTTATTGAAGCACCTGACAAACGCACTGCGCTGTACATTTACATGTTATGCAATTGAAACAATTCACAAGAACAAAATGACAGAAGACATAAATCTTAACTACTAACAGAACAGACAACCTGCAATACACGGCGCTAATAGCAGCCTACAAAGCATGTCCACCCTACAGGACTCGAACTCGGTACCTCTCGCTCTTTACGCCAGTGTGTTATCCAATGCGCTATCGGGCCCCTCATAATGAATGAATGAATATCCAGAAGATCAGTCTTCTAAGTCAAAGAGACAGCCTATGGTGGATAAGCGATTAGAAAAGGTACATGTATATACTAGTACCTAAGTACCTCTTATATATGTAAGGATTATTTTTGTGTAATTATAAAAATGATACTTTTCTACTAACTAACAGGAGACAAGGGGGACCCTGGCAGTTATGGTCCACAAGGCTTGCCAGGTTTTGATGGAAGACCTGGTCCTCCGGGACCAACGGGGCCACCGGGTCTATCTGGACCACCAGGGTCCAAGGTGAGCAGAGCTTTGAGTTTACTTGGAATTCTTTTGGAAGAAACAAAAATGATGACTAACATTTGACCTTCTTTCTGGAAATGTCTGTCACTGAAAATCATCTGAACTTTACTAATTGTAAGAGCTCAAGAAACATATTCAGCTCAAGTTTCTTATGTTTAGAGCTGTAAGTTAACCATGTTTAAGCACCTTTGAGAGTTCTAAAGGCAATTTGCCAATATCTAGATTCTATTCTATTCTATTCTATGTATGTACTTATAAAGCGTCTCGCAGTACAATGTATGTATGTATGTCGAAAAAAGAAAAGTTTTAAGAGAATGTATGAAATGTATGTATGATAACATCGGCCTATAGCACTGGTGAAGATGCATATGCATCAAGATTTCACTTGTTATAGCGCTTCTTCAAGATTTCTACTGAGAGCTCCCGACTACAGCGCGGACACTGAATCAGAGTTTCATGCCGAAGTGAGTGAAGGACTTGCCAAGGGTCCCTACGCAGCAGCTTGAGGTGGATTCGAACCCGCAACCCTCCGGCTGCAAGGCCCCGAACATACCCCTACACCACCGTGTCCCACATGTGCAATACATGTATGTGCAATGTGATGGTAGATTGGTAATACACTCCTTACAAAGTTCTGTAGTGTGCATTGTAAATGAGCAAGAGGAAACATTAAGAACCACAGATGGAATGGAAGAGAAGTTTTCAGTTTAAAGTGAAAGATTCGGCCCAAGGTGAACAGGGCTATGAGTTTGCTTGGAATTTTCATACCAGTCAGAGATTTATGTGAAAATAATGACGCAGTATTGTTGGTATTCCTGACTACCGTTAAACCAGAAACAGAACTGTAGGTCCCTTTTCACTCCAGGTACCACTTAGTCTTGATAGGAGAGTTGCTAACATAAGGAAATAGAGAGTTCCAGATGGGGAAGACCAGCAACTATGAATGAATGCCAAGACATGTACCTGGAACATATGTACATGCATACTTGCCTACAACAGCAGTGGCAGCCTAGTTGTTTGCACAGGATTACTACTGGTCTCCCTCCCCCAAGATGCTTATGGTGTAATGGGGTAGTGTGAAGTAAACAGGAACTTGTTCAGTACATTGGAACTGCTTCTAGTACCATCCCATCCTTTGGCATTGTCTATTCGATGAAGCTAATCAAATTGTTTAAAGAAGTTCAGTCGTGGTTATGATCTGCCTTCACTGCATATAATTCTGTATGAGCCATCTCTCTCTGTTTGCTAATCTCTCCGTGACTAACCTGTTATGATTGACAGTAAAAATGACAAATGGAATCATAGGGGAACAATGATAAACTAAGAGAAACATGCAAAGGATACAAAATTATGTCATGAAATGTAAATACGTTTATGACAACTTTGTGACAGGGTGATGATGGTTTCCCAGGGCAGGATGGAGGTACCGGAGGTTTTGGTCGCAAGGGATTCCCCGGACCCAAGGGTGAGCAAGGAGCAGGTCGTCCCGGGCTTAAGGGCGAACCAGGGCTGCCAGGATTTCCTGGTGAAGCAGGTGTGCCTGGACTCGATGGCCAAAAGGGTGAAGAAGGTGAGTTAAATTCTGTCAGATGTAAAATTCTCAAACTGTAGAATAAGTACTTGGCGAGTAGACAGTTTTATTCGTTTTCTGGGTTAGCGTAGCACGTCATGTACAACACAAACTCCTTTTCCCTCTTATTTTTCCCTCTTCTTTCTCCTACTGATTTCCGTTAATTACTTAAAAACCATTCGTTTTGATTTCGTTATTGTGTTGTCAGAAGCGCCTTTGAGGAACTTTCTCAAGAGGTGCCATAAAGATTTCTGATTACAGCGATGATTGCGATTAAATAGTTAAAAATGTATTTGATAACGTGGATTGGTGTTTCAAAAGTCCAAAGTTTTAGGAACTCTTATATATAATCACGTAATTACATGCCAACAGAAAATTAGTCATAATTGGAGCGCTCACGTTGTTAGAAAAGTTCTTCACGACAGTCTGTGTGTCTCAGGGGGAAAATTTCACATTTTCGATTGTTTTGGAGCAGGAAATCCAACTGATGTGCCTTTGCGTTGGCATTGTTCTGTGCTTCAATAATACCTTTCTTTAACCTAAATGGTACAGGGTATTAGGTAGTCCTGATAAAGAACTTTCAGATATGAGTTGTTACTGACATTTTCAACTTACAGCTGTGCTCTTGATCTTTGGCAGGTGTATCAACCTATGAGGCGATCAAAGGAGAAAAGGGAAGCCTTGGACCTCCTGGATTTCCTGGCGAAGATGGAACCGATGGCAGGAGAGGTCAAAATGGTTTACCAGGTAGGGACATCATCCAGAATTAGTGTCTCGTGAATCATAAATCATAAACTTCGAACTTCTAAAGTGCTATGTAAAAACTAAATGCAGGGCACAGGCTTATTCACTTGTGCTATGTCATGTCAGAATGGTTGTCCAGAGATACCAAGTGAAGATCCTACAGGGACCACAGATGAAACTGCAATACATATCCCTGGAAATGTTTAAGGGTTAGCACTGTACAATTTATGTATGCATTAAACTTTCCTTTATGTATATGTTTATCGGATGATCAATGTTGCATAACATTGATTAAGTCCAACAAATTCCATAGCAGTCTGCAATGAGAGGTGTGTCTTGTTGCAAGCTACTTTCTTTTCTACTGACTACGATTACATCCGTAACGATGAATGAGTTCTTGAAGTTACACTGCGTACATGATGGTAATGGTAATGGTAATTGGAAATTTATATAGCGCCACTTAAAGAGAGCCTCATCAGGCGATCGTTCATAGTTATAATTGTAGAACGTTATCGAAATTCTTGGCTTTTCGGTGCCAAGTTTTCTGGAATCAGCTTTTTTGCCTTTGCCCAATCTGCTGAAATTTTTTCTTTTGGATTATCATCTCCGTTTGAATGTCTTCATTGGGATGACCCCTTGAAATTAGGAATGTCTTATAGTAAATTAATTAGCAAGTTGGTGTATGTGTGAAATAAGCATTGCTATGTGCTATGACTTCTGATCTGCATTGTGGCAAGTAAACAGTCAGAGATGTATGTGAAAATAAATGGACAATAATTTTGTTGGTATTGATGAGTACCATTAAACAAGAAACAGAACTGTAGGTCCCTTTTGACTCCAGGTACACCAAGTCAGGTCGACGTTCCCCATTGACTGGATCTGCATATGGTAGATGTCTTGCGAATGATTAGGGATGTTCATAAGAAGGTCTTGATCAGTCAATCAATCAAATTCGATGCCTGTTTATCGTGCAACCAGTGATGATGATGATGAGTTCTCTGCCCAAAGGCAGGTCCATTGGCTTTTATGCCACCCAGGAATGAGATGAGTGTTATGGTTTCCCGTTGTCCTTCCAGACAATTGTGGGTGAGCAACTTGTCCAGGGTCGCTCCGCAGTGGCTTGAGGTAAATTCGAACCTGCAACCCTCCGGTTACAGGGCAAAGAACATACCGCTACACCACCGCGTCCCCCAGTGATATCCGACATATTTCTATACACCAATATTAAATATATTTGGATTGTGTGGATGATGACACTGTCTTAGTGGATAGTATATACCAACTTTTACGAAGAAGCTATGGGGCATTCGAAGTTAACTTGCAGTGGTTCTACCACAGATAGCTTGTATTCGGAACCAATTAAAATTCAAGTTATAAGTAAGTAAGTAAGTATATTCTTTATTAAATATGTTATGTTATGATTTGCAGGTGGGCCTGGACTGCAAGGGTCTCGTGGTCCACCAGGGCCAGTGGGAGATAAAGGGCTCGATGGAGAACCTGGACCTCCTGGAATCCGAGGGCCAACTGGCCAGAAAGGTGACCCAGGATCTCATGGTCCTAATGGGAGAGATGGCCGGCAAGGAACACCTGGTTTTCCTGGAGAGCAAGGAACCAAAGGTGAACGAAAAGGACTGATTGCTATAATTTTCCTTCATACTTTATTTATGCATTCCATAAGGTATCTTTAGCAGTACTCTTTTCGTAGGAGTTATTGCCTGTTTAACAACCAGTTATTAAGTTTAATTACTAGGTTTTCGTCAAGATCTGTGAATGGTTACATAATCTTTATTATATTAACTGTTACCATGCAACTGATTGTCTTTATTAATGATCATAATAATAACTATAATAACAATAATAATAATTTAGATCATCTTATTATTATTGTTGTTGTTATTGTTGTTATTATTTTGTGAGGCACTTAAAAGATGCTGTGGTAAGTTTTCTCCAACTGTCCATACATACATTCTTGCATAAATTAAATATTATTAATAAGAGAATTTTTAATGCATGCACTTTTTAACACAGCATTGAGAAATCCAAGGTGTTGTTAAGCAGTTATCAGGTGATATACAGTAAAATGTCCAGATAAACAGTTTGAAGGCCAATGAGAAATAGTGATATACACACACACATACACACACACATACACACACACACGCATGCATGCACACGCGCGTGCACACACAATTACTAAAGGATAACTGGACAAGTTTGTAGCATTACTTCCTGCCAACAACATATTGTTGACTTTTTATTTGGAATATGCAAGTGCCATAGTCGACATATTGAAATATTTCAGGGTCATGGGGCCACTGTGTGCCATGTATAATTATTATGGTGGACATACTAAAATATTTCGGGCTCATGGGGCCACTGTGTCAGAATGATGTCTACCATGTGTTCCACTTATAATAATTTTGAATGGTTTATAGAAGTAATTTTTTTGAATATGTTGTTTGCATTATTGTTTTGGGTTTATAGTTAATGTGAGTAGTTAATGCAGATGCTTGACGTAACTGGTGAATATTGAGGATTTACGCATTTGGTTTGCTTTTAGGCTGTTAGACTGATGTGTAGTGACTGTGTACAGATTGGGGTTTTCTCAGTGACCATCTTCAGTTTCCAATTTAGAAACTTCTCGATAATTTCCATATCCATAAGTTTATTGTTTATTGGTCAATGGTCATTTATAGTTGGTCATTGTATTTTTTAGTTCAATTTATTCATGGAAATTAATTTGTTTTTAATTAAGGTGAAATTGATTTTAGGTCTAAAGGGACTCCCGGCACCTTTTCGTGTAACCGACCGTGGGCCAAAGGGTGAGCAAGGAAACCCTGGTTCGGAAGGATTTCCCGGTGTTAGAGGTGACGAGGGTCTACCAGGTGGGTATCTTATTTAATCAGTAGACCTATGCCAGATTCGTTGATGTTTTTATGTGCATTAGACACCGGTGCAATAGAACTTACAAATTAATTATCAGAAAATTAATTATGTAGCAACTCTGACCAAGTCCATAGTGCATAACTGTTGTTCGCCATCAGTCAGTGCATACACTGTACTGTCGATAAGATGATCAGGTGGCGAGGGAGATGATTTGTCGCGGCTAAGGAAAATGAAGTTGCTAATACTCTATGGCTCCGCTTCCATGGCTGCCTGTCTTTATTTACACCTAAGACTCTACTTTTCTTCGTCTTTTGTTAAGCTCTTGAACCGGAGTCCTGAATGCAGTGCATTGCAAGACCTGCTGCCTACTTTTTCCAGCTCTTGCTGGTATCAGATTGCACCAATAATTATTGGTGACTGAGAAGTAATACTTAACTTGAAGATATAGAATTAGACTGACTTTCCTAAAGTTACCTTTGACATAGTAGTAATTGTAATTGTAATTGAACATTTATATAGCGCCGCTCAAAAATCAGCAGCGCTCTCGACCTGCATCAGTGCCTGCATCAGGGAACAAAAAAGGCTTAAGATGTCTACGGAACTGAGAAGGAGAGATGGCTAGTAACTCAAGGCGAAGAGACTGGGGAAGAGAGTAATACTGCCTGGAATGTTTAATAAATGTCTAGTTTCAAATTGTTTATAATTTAGATTACATACATATTGATTATTTTTATTGTGCAAATTGTTTGCACTCAACTGCAATATAAATTCTCATGGTCATGTGACTCATGTTTGACTTGAGGTCATTTGCATATTGTTCACTGAACAGAACAATGGACAGTCGTTCTAATTTTACTTGCTTACTTATTTACTGGGTCGGAAGCAAGTCTAAAGAGATTGATGAAAAGGCTTTATTTAAACATTCACATATTGTTATGATTGCAGTTATTTTCTTTTTGAATTTGTAGAGGGGCAAACAGAATATTCAGTCACCTGTGTTTCGTTATGCATTCTAAATATTTTCAGTGTAAATTAGATGAATGATTGACACCTGTATTTTATAGGTCCACCGGGTGCTAGAGGTCAGCCAGGTGGCAACGGTGATCGTGGTGAGCCAGGGTTTGCTGGAAACCTTGGATCGAAAGGTGACAGAGGAGACGTAGGACTGGGTGGTGGTAGGGGTCCCAAAGGAGAGCCAGGGCTTCCAGGAAGAGAGGGACAATCAGGTACACCAAACTCTAAATTACTAAGAGTCACGGTTGGTATTGTTATTGTGAGGAAACTGCTAGAAATAGACAGTGTAACTGGGATGGTGGGATGATGATGTGATTGACCAACTGACTGACTTGCTCGCTCGCTCGCTCACTGGACCTACTCCTACTCCTGTGAATTTCTGGAGTCTCATCTACTCGTAGAATTTCTGTGGCACTGCTTTAACAAACTATGCATCAAGATGTTGTTCCAGAACAGATTCATGATCCGTTCAATTCCAACGGACGTTCAGTCAGATAAGACAAAGGAAGTCTATGTATGATTGGCTTTCTGAATTTCTTTAACTCAGTTCCTTGACCATGGCTGCCTATTTTATGTGTTGGCCATGCCATTTTGGATGTCCATACATGGACTGCATTAGCCTAACATACAGATATCTCAAATGATACGTGAACTGTTGTCTTTGTGCCTTGACTTGACTTCTACGGAAAGAGAGAATAATCAAGAAATCTGACTAAACCCAACAGTGTCTTAGTTAACTTACTTGAATCATTCAGTTAGTAGTTCAGCGGTTTTCAAACAGTGGCACTAGTGGTACGCCAGTGTTGTTACTAAGAGGTACACGAGAAAATTCAAAATTTTTTAATTTTCAATGAGTTTATGCCTGTCTTTCTTTTATTAGATCTTCTATGTCCACCATGTGCTTGTTTATCCTTAAATTTTCTTTGTGTTTAAGCAATTTATAATCATCTGATTAAGACAATAAACTGAAGGTTAAATCAGAAAGAGATAACGAAAAAAGGACCAGGTCGGAACAAGAAAACATAAGAAGAAAACCAAAAAACTTTAACTTTCTCGTTACAAATCGATAAAGCTAGATGATAATAAAGGATTACGTCAGTAGTAATCAAAATTGTAACATATAATAAGGTCCAGAGATTAAGTTAGTTATGGTTAATTAAAAATGCACGCATTTTTCATTTGAATATCAATGAAAATTTTATTCATATTGAAGTTCTTGTGGTAACTCATTCCAAATGACAGACAGGTCCAGCACATTTGATAGAAAACTATCTTAAATTGGTTCTAGCATATTCACTTCTGTATGATTCATGTGCAGCTCTAGTATTATAAGAGTGAACATGTTCTAGGTTATCCTGGACCAAAAGGCGAACCAGGATATCCTGGACGCGATGGCAATCCAGGACGGGACGGACTACGTGGAGATCCGGGTCCTCAAGGACAACCTGGTGATAAAGGTTCTCCAGGACCTCTTGGGCCCGGAGGGCAGCCAGGAAGTGATGGGCGTGAAGGCCCTCAAGGTAACATAAGCAAGAGCTGTGTAACTCTCACAATATACTTGTATCATATGGCTTACTGGAGATAGTCATTGTCAGTCATTTTGCTAAACACTTCACACAATACTTAAAGCTTAACGACTAGCTACATTGGTTCCCAGTCACTTTTAGTAGACTCGTCGTTAAAGGGTTAAAATCAGTGCTTATACCTTTGACATGTCATTATTCACAGCATCATCTGATTTTCCTTTTCTGGTCGTACGTAAAACTGTCCTTGGTGAACGACCTTTTTCAGTTGATTGACCTAGGTTTTTATAACCCTCTCCCTGTGTCTGCTCATTTTGTTCAGTTGATATGTCACTTTGTTCAGTTGATATGTCATTTTGTTAAGTTGATATGTCATTTTGTTCAGTTGATATGTCATTTTGTTCAGTTGATATGTCATTTTGTTCAGTTGATATGTCATTTTGTTCAGTTGATATGTCATTTTGTTCCCAACTTAAGACTTGCCTGTTTCAGATTTCTTATTTATCATAGGCTACTTCTATCTTCTCTGTATCTTTTGTATGTTGACTGGATTGTGACTTGGTTTTAAACATATCAAAGTAAATTGATTTGATCCTCAAACTATTCTTCTAGTCATTTCAGTTTCTTAATAAACCGAGAAATTTTCTTTGACTTATATTTTGAATCGGTTTAGAATTCACTGCTTAGTTCAGTTCATTCTGTCAGTTCCTCATTTTATACTAATCATATCATATCTAATAATTTATTAAGCACCTCTCGCAGAATAACTATTCAGAGGCACTCTCAGCACGGAAGCCTGGGGAAAAAGAAATGCCTTCAGAGAGCGGGAGACCGATGAGGAAAAACCAGTCACTAGTTTAGCCCTTAGTGAGGAAGGTCATTCCAAATGGAGGTACCCATCACAGCAAACGCCCAATGTTGGACCAGAGCAGTCCTAGCCCTAAGAACGAAGCCTGCAAAGAATGAGATGAGGATGCAGATAACGGCTTTCGCATATAGTATACTGCCTGGTGACAGGCACTTGTGTGCAAACTGTTTGCCCTTGGTCATTACAGAGAGTTTGCTTAGGAGGTGGAGAACCCATGACCCTTCGATTACAGACCTGGAGTGCCAATCAAATAGACTGCTATGAGGAAAGCAGTGTGTTTGTGGCACTTTATGTCAGCAGTGAGGTCATTTAGTTTGGTGTTCAAGGTCATTACAAGAGTGTTTTTGTTTCAGGTCAGAAAGGTGAACGAAGTAATGCTGCTGGGTTCCCCGGTAAAGATGGACCAAGGGGTGATCCTGGACAACCTGGATTAAATGGCGTGAAAGGGTCGCCTGGATTTGATGGCCGTGATGGTCCACCAGGGTTATCTGGTGCTCCAGGTTAGTTTGTGATTTCTCTGTACCTGTTTTTCTAGTTTTAACAATCAACCTTACCTCTCTTAAATTCTAAACATCATCCGCTGTAGCTGTATGACTGTCCGCCTGCCTGACCCCTTTGGACCTTGACCTGGAACCGATTCCGACCCTACCTGCCTATCAATTGGGTTTTGACTGAGTGCCAGTGAATAAGCTGGATCCTGCAACTTTGCTTGTTTGGGCACTGTTTAAACCTCGAGATTATGATTACGATTGCAGACTGGGAATAAATATGAGAAAAACTGCAGGACATGATGAACATGCAAAAGGAAGGAGGTCATTCATTTGCACCCATCCTGACAAATGATGATTTTGAGGATGTTGATGACGACAATGATGATGAATTTTGAAGGAATCATGGTTCATCATTTTCCTCTTTTCAACCATTTGCAGCTATTTACAGGGACTTTGAGATTGAGATGACAGCTGAATCAATCGAAACCGAATTTGATTTTTTGGGTCGCAAAACTTACTTCTGTTTTTCAGAGTAGTTGTGTTAATAATCGCAGTCTTATCATGGATGTTGTATTTTTTATCCATCTAGTTTAACTTGCGGAAATCTTGCTTGCTTGAATGTTTGCTTGCTTGAATGTTTGCTTGCTTGAGCCACAGCTAAAAAGTCAAATCTTGCGACGACTAGTTCGATCACTTACAATCATTCAATCGTCGTGAAACTTGGCAGACAGACTCGCCCTCGCACACACTTCATTCTATCAAAATTTCAGCTCCCCCAAAAAAGGCTAGCTTATAGAATCGGGGACTCAACTTTTCGAATCGGGGAATCCCCTTTTCCGACACGCAGCGTTGTGATTGGCCAGCGTTGCCATTGGCTGCAACAGAAACGGGTGCGGTGCTTGATTAAACGGACGCTATGTTGTAAAATGAACGCGACTATATATTTGTAGAGGTAACTGCTTAATATGACGGATTATAGGATACTAGATGGATATAGTAAAAAACTTTGTTTTTACTATTGGTTCTTTTTATTATCCATCTAGTTTAACTTGCGGAAATCTTGCTTGATTGCTTGCTTGATTGCTTGAGCCACAGGCTAAAAAGTCAAATCTTGCGACGACTAATTCGATCACTTACAATCATTCAATCGTCATGAAACTTGGCAGATAGACTCGCCCTCGCAGACACTTCATTCTATAAAAATTTCAGCTCCCCAAAAAAGGCAAGCTTATAGAATCGGGGACTCAACTTTTCGAATCGGGAATCAACTTTTCCGATACGCAGCGTTGTCATTGGCCTTTGGGCGCGCTGCCTGATTAAACGCACGCTATGACGTAAAATGAACGCGGACTATATATTTGTAGAGGTAACTGCTTCATAAGATGCATTATAGGATAGTAGATGGATATAGTAAAAAACTTTGTTTTTACGGGCTGTATTTTATATTCTTTAAAAATATTTCCTTCCATGGCCTTTATGTGATAGGATGGCTCTGATCCAACTTTTGTCAGACTTTTTGATTGTATTGCTTATAAAGGATATTAATTTATGTGTGATGTCACTTCTTTTCAGGCATGAAAGGTAACCCTGGATTAAATGGAGTACGTGGACCAAAGGGTGGTCCAGGAAGATCATCAGCTGCTGGGGTAAAGGGTGAACCTGGACTTCCTGGCACAACTGGACGAAAAGGAGGAGAGGGCTTTGAAGGTAGCAGAATTAAGCTTTTCTTTGAAGTGGCTGATATCTAGAGTGATTCACTGGAACTAGAAGTGTATTTGGAATATTAGAAGAATTGCAGTAACTTATCTTTAGCGCCTTTGTGAGTTTCTTGTAAGGCGCTATGTAAATGGCCGTATACATACATCTAGGGGCGCTATAACAAGTGTTCAAATACAATACAATACAATCTAATTTTGATGTGTAATCTCTACATTCTTTGTAATATCCTAACCCTTTTATGATGTGCATATGACAAGTTGAATTAATTTGTTTGATGTTATTTGATATACCTTAAATGTTGTTTTATATGAGAAACAGTACTGTAGTTGATCTAGTCCATACTATGTGATCCATCTAACAACATGTCCTCTTCATCTAATCCATGCTATATGTTGTATGTCTGTCGCCTGTAGATGTGGATCCGTGTGTCTGATGTTCTTTATCCCATCTACTGTTATTATGTTTAACCATAGTTGTAAAAAACGTTTTTTTCGTTTTTTATTTTTGTCCAAAAAACGTCGTTTTTTCGTTTTTTATTTTTCGTCACGTTTTTTTTCGTTTTTTATTTTTTGTATGTAACTTTATTTATTTACTGTCTGTTATTATTTGTTTAATTTAATTTTTGTCTGATATCCCTTACGTTGTCTCCCTCTTTTCAAGGATTCATCTAGTTTAAGTCACTATTTAGTGTCATCAGTTGAGAAATAAACAGCAAAGTACAGGAAATAAAATTTATAAAAGTTAATTTCTAAGTTATCCAAAATGCTGTCTTTGTACACAGTAATGTCTGATTTACTGGTAAACTGACTGATATTACTCCATATTAAGTTCTTATATGTCAGAATAAAAAAAATTGTAATTACAATTTTTAATTAGGCAAACTCTATACTTACAAAGTTTAGTTTTTCATTGTTTATGTCAGCATGGACCTATGTTATGTATACAATTTAAATTTGAAAGGATTTCAATATTTTTAATTTCTCAATTTTCTTATTAAACCAAACTTATGAAAAAAGAAAATAATTGTTGTAGATTAATGTTACTTGGTTTTTACTAATAAAGGTACATGTAATTAAGTTATTTACTAATTAAAATTAAATTGTGTAAACAAGGTTTTTAGTTTTAAAATGCAGTAAAAGATGTAGCAAAGTCAAATTATTTTCTTTATCGTTTTTTTCCGTTTTTTTTTTTTTCGTTTTTTATTTTTTTGAATAAAACAACGTTTTTTTCCGTTTTTTATTTTGATTTGATCGTTTTTAACAACTATGTGTTTAACGTATGTATGTATGTATGTTTGTATGTACGTACTACGTATTTATGTATGGCCATTTATATAGCACCTTAGGAGAACGTCATGCAGGAGCTAAAGAACGTATCCTCTCCTTTCTAGCTGCAATTCGCATTTTGTGATTTTGATTTGTGTAGTGATGTGAGTTTGTGGGCATTCATATTTTATGTCATCAACTTATAATTGTTAATATAAAAATTGTGTTATTTATAGTAAGAATATCTCATCTGATTCTAGTAATAATAGTAATAATGGCAATCTATATGGCACCGTAACACAGACCAAGGGTGCCTCACAGTCAGCTAATAGCAGGGTAGACCTTAGAAAAAACAAATAACCCTTGAGTCCAGATTTGAAGATTTCTTGAGCGTTCGTTGTCGCAACCTGGAAGTGGAGGAATGTGTCCCGATACAGTAGTCACACAATTACTGAGGCGCGGCCCCATGAAGTGACTTATATACCAGTAAATAGATTTTAAACTCTACACTATAATTCTATCTATTATCACATCTATTCCATCTAATCAAATGCATGTTTGTTTCTCATTTCCTGGATGTTTGTAAATAGGTATCACAGGAGGAAAGGGTGAGAAGGGCTTTCCAGGTCTTCCTGGATCCGGCCAGCCAGGTCCAAAAGGTCTACCTGGTGATCCAGGCCGAGATGGATTTACAGGGGGTCCAGGATCTTTGGGACCTAAAGGAAATGATGGACTTGGTGGTTTTCCAGGATCAAAGGGTGAAAAGGTAATGGAAATTGTCACACTTTCTTGGCATTCTTTTACCAACGTGCAAATGTGTAGGTTGGTTGATAGACGTGTGATGTAGTAGGCGACTGTGTGAATGTGTCCTGAGAATGATGATGCTGTTTATGCAGACCTTGAGGAAATTGTTGAGACACAGCTTATGCCAGCAGTTGATGCCTTTCACTAGATGCATTGTTAATCTAAGAAATAAAAAGGAAAAATTAAGAAATGGGTCAGTTAATAATGGTGAGTTAGTTGTCGTCGGTTTACTGTGTGTTAGGTAAATGGGGGTGGATTAGTATGGGGTTTGTTTGGTAGGCCAGTGAATTATAAGAATTGTTTTGGCTAGCCGTAACTGTGTAAGTGTTTGGATAAACTTTTCAGAAAACTACCGTAAGCAAGTTTCTGATTCTCTTCCACATCAAACAGTAAATGCAATGCATTGACTTATAATATTTTTCTGTAAATAACTGTTATTACTAAGAACACAGTTTTAGATTAAGCATCAGAGGTGTGATGAGTAAGTAAGTAAGAATATCCTTTAATAAACCAAGGAAGCAAGGCATGTAGCACATGACCTTTATCGGTCAGAATAGCAGAAAAGGTGGAAATTATGCGACTAAATGTTAAGTAAGTTTTCAGTAGGTTATTCCTCTGACCAATTGTCAATTTGTTTTCATTTTAAATTGTTTGTGACATTTTTTCAATTCTACAGTGCGCTTGTCAGTTTTAACCCTTTAACGACGAAAGGGATCAGTTTTCCATGCATGTTAGTACACGCTTGCTTATTAAAGTTGCTAAATTCTTTTTTCAGGGACTGCCAGGAATGCCTGGAGCTTCGGGAAATCCAGGTGGTCCAGGAATTACAGGAATTAAAGGTACGCGATGAAATACAAGCAATGAACTTGTGTTATTATGAATACTTTTATGTAATTGTAATTGTAATTGTAATTAGTAATTTATATAGCGCCGCTCACAGCCGAGGCCATTCAGTAGCGCTCCCAGTGCAGAACCCCGAGAGAAGAAATATGTTTTAAGGAGAGAGAGAGATGAAGACAATGATCCAGAAAGGAAAGTCTCACGCAAAGTGAAGTGAAGGGCATTCCATAAAGAGGGCCCAATGATGGCAAAGGATCGAGTTTGAGCAATCGTAGTCCTAGCTCGTGGGACAAAGAAGTCAGATCGGTCCAGAGATCGGAAAGGCCGATGAGAAGATGCAGAAAGAGGAGGACGAATGACATCCCTGAGGTATTTTGGAGCAAGTCCCAGTTTGGATTTGAGGACCAAAGCAAGGACTTTAAACTGAATGCGGTCAGAGAGAGGAAGCCAATGCAGTTGGTTAACCATGAATGATGATATATGGGAGTATTTAGGAAGGTGAGCAATCAATCGAGCAGCAGTATTGAGAACAGATTGAATAGGGTATAGACGGACCTTGGGAAGACCAATAAGTAGGGAGTTGCAATAATCAATTCTGGAACAGACAAATGCATGGACAATGGATGCCATGGTACAGAGAGGAACAGATCTGCGAATAACCCTGAGACGCCGTAGGTGAAAGTAAGAGGATCGTGTAAGGTTGGTTACATGAGCAGAAAAAGTGAGAGCGCTGTCCAAAGTGACACCAAGGTCACGCACACAAGTAGAGAACGTAAAATTGGGAAAGTTTTCAGAGAGAAGCGAAAAGTCAATTTTCAGAAGTTGTTGGGGTGCCAAGCCAAATAAGTTGAGTTTTGGAAGAGTTTAGCGAAAGGCGATTGGAAGACATCCACAAATGCAAGTCATTCAATACGGCGAGCTAAAGTGAGTTGAGTAGACGCAGGACCATGAACATATGCCTGAACGTCATCAGCAAAAAGGTGACCAGTAGCAGAGTAATTTGTAAACAAAGAGGTAATATCAGCCGTGTACAAAATGAAAAGAAGGGGTCCAAGGACTGATCCCTGAGGAACTCCTAGAAGGACAGGCACCCAGTTAGACCTGGAATTACCAGCTATAACCATTTGGGTGCGACCAGACAGGTAGGATTGAAGCCAGAGAAGAGGGACTCCCTTAAGACCATAGGAGGATTCAAGGCGTGATATGTAGTAATAGTAATAGGGCAGCCTGGTGTAATGCCTTTTATCTACATTTTCCTTTAGACAACATCTGAAAAGCAGACTATGTGAAATCTATCATCTCACATTTGCTGGGTTTGAAACGTTTTAAAATAACAAGTTTGCCATTATATATTCAGTAGTTTACCTTCTGTATCCACTTGGCCCACAACTACTTGTGGCTGAAGCTCAAATCTGAAGAGGGGTCTCGCTCAGAGCCTGTTAATGTAACAACAGGTCACAGCCACAGAGGGTGCATAATAATTAATATGAGTAATTTGTGGGGGTTCAAATGTCGAAGTTATACCTCTGGATAGATTTCTTTCATTGTCTTCCATCTGGTGTAAAGCAAACTCTTGAATAAACATGCTGTTTATTTACTTATATGTTAAGTTTTGAAGCTGTTGTTGAATTATTATTTTTTTAATGGTGGCTACACTACATTACAGAAACGAGCTTCTTGTTTTTTAGGTTTGAAAGGAGACAGTGGAAATCCTGGGATTCCAGGAATTAAGGGAGAAAAAGGGAAAAGTGATAAGAGAGGGTTACCTGGACCTACTGGAGAGAGAGGAGACCCTGGTTTGCCTGGAGTTGTTGGACCTCCAGGACCGAAAGGGGACCAAGGGCAGCAAGGCACATATGGAAAACCAGGTTTGTTTGAGATCCTTGGTGTTGTTGTGTCTCATGTGTGTGAACAGTGTCACCATCTTGAGAAACTTTTCTGATTAAATATATTCTTCTGTGACAGCCTCACACGAACAAAGAGTCGTTAGTTCTAAAGGACGATGACATCGTCAGTTGAAACTGTTTGTTATGCTGAGGTTTGGCTTATGTCGTGCTCATGACGTACACAAGTCATTCATTTCATTCATATCAGATATTTATATAGCCTACCCTTCAAGATTTCTACTCAGAGGCACTCCCGACTAGTAAGCGCGGACACTGAATCGGAGTTTCACGCCGCGCATGAGCAAACGCAGTGAAGGACTTGCCCAGAGTATTAAATCACGGCGGCTTGAGGTGGATTCGAATGTCCGCAACCCTTCGGCTGCAAGGCACCGAACATACAATGTCAGACATCACCAAGTCATGCTCATTTCATGCATCATACTTAGATTGTTTTCATATCCTACTGTTTGTACTTAGATCATGTTCATATCGCACTCAAGTTAGGCTTGGTTTGTACCTGTATCATGTAAGTCAGGCTTGGTTTGTACATATATCATGTTCGAATCATGTTGAAGTCAGATGCATTTGCAGA
The DNA here is from genome assembly GCA_020284085.1 of Aporrectodea caliginosa. Taxonomy (NCBI): domain Eukaryota; kingdom Metazoa; phylum Annelida; class Clitellata; order Crassiclitellata; family Lumbricidae; genus Aporrectodea; species Aporrectodea caliginosa. The sequence continues at coordinate 671,507 of JACEVL010000042.1, forward strand.
TCATGTTCCTACTCAGTGGCGTAACGAGGGGGCAGCCGCCCCTGGGCGCAGCACCAAAGGGGTGCAAAATGAGCTTTCAGTGGTACACAGTACTATGAAAAGAACGATTAAAAGTGAGTAAAAAATTAAAGGGGGGCGCAGTCAGCAACCCTTGCCCCCGGGCGCTGAAACCCCTCGTTACGCCACTGTTCCTACTCAAGCCAGTTTTAATTCTTGCTTAGTAAGTATTGTATTGTATTCAAACATTTATAAAGCGCCTCTCATAGGGTGAACCATTCAGAGGCGCTCCCAGTGCGCAAGGCCACAAGAGAAGAAAAAGGTTTTGAGAAAAGCAAAGGTGGAAGAGAGGTTACTAGCTAGAATTCGAGAGCGAGTAGATGGAGACAGCGCATTCCAAAGAGAGGGACCAATTGAGTTAAATGAATGGGACTGGGCCATAGCTGTTCTAGTATGAGGAACTAAAAGGTCAAACCTGTTTGATGAGCGTAGTGGTCGATGGGAGGAGGCTGAAAGAGGCCAGAGTAATACATCAGCTAAATATTTTGGGGCAAGACCCCTTTGTGTCTTGAAGACTCAAATGAGGATTTTGAATTTAATGTGAGCTGAGAGAGGAAGCCAGTGCAGTTGTTCAAACATGAAGGCAGAAATGTGAGAGTACCGTGGTAGGCGTGCTATTAATTATTATATTATTAGTAATCAAGTAAGTATATTCTTAATAACCAATTGCTAATCGCACTTTGGTGTGCACTGCTGTGCAGACATCTTATAAACACAGTTATGAAGTATGGTATATATAGCATCCTAACATTAAATGTTTTTCACATCAAGTTAGTTAGTAAGTAAGTGAGATCATGTTGCAACTCAAGCCAGGTTTAGCACATGCTTAGATTATGTTCATGTCCTATATAAGTCATGTTCATGCTGCTTACCGGTATATATATATATATATATATATATATATATTCTTTATTGATTATTGGATGTCACACCGCATCCAGGTACAAGTTGAATAAAAATTAGATAGTAAGTTCGTTGCTATCATTGTTCTCATATGAAAGGTTTATTTGCTACTTTCTATATAAAACTCTTGGTATATAGTTTTTAACGTCAGGTAACGTCAATGTTCAGATCCTATTGAAATTTAGGTTCAAGCATTATATTTCTTAAATTAAACATTGACTGTTTGATTGTTTAGTATTCAAATTAACTAATTAATTTTGGACTTCTAAATTTCTGTAGCTCAACTTTCTACAATTTTTTTAGTTATTTTTCTAAATTTTTTAATTCCGTAAAACAGGTTTTCCTGGATTGAAGGGAGAATTGGGGCCACCTGGTCCAGATGGCTTTCCAGGTCCGGATGGTATCAAGGGCTTGCCTGGTTCACAAGGGTTTCCAGGTTCATTCGGTCGAAAGGGACAGCCAGGATTTCCTGGCCGTGATGGTGCCGATGGGTTCCCAGGAGACAATGGTGACAAAGGTAACGTCAACCTTTCTGGTCTATGTTGTGCTGTGGATGATATTATTTTTATTATTATTATTATTATTATCATCATAAAAAATATTATTGTTAGTATTATTATTATTATTATTTTTATCATTAGGCCCTATTATTATATCATTGTTGCTACTAAAGTTGGGATTAATGATTGTTGCAAGAACTGAACTATTTGTTCGCTTTAATTCAGAAATGTAATGACTATAATACAGAAATAGGGGCCTAACTCTATATAAGCGTTAGCTTTTGTAGGGCTCCTTTTGTACTTGACTGAGATTATGCTTGTTTTGATGTGATCAGTGGTACAATAAAGAATATAAAAAAGCAATAATACTATGCAATGTAATTTATTATTACACCTACATAACAATCACATAGCGTGGTGGCTGTTTGTTAGAGCACCGTTTATCAGATGGCTCCCACACACAGAGTCCTACCACTGGATTCCTTTCCAGAGTAATCAATCAATCAATAGTTGACACTATGTTCCAAGTTCCAGCTGATCGTGATGCACTGACAGTTTGGCCCGTAAAACTTTTATTATTAGGACCTTTACTCTTAACCAAAACACTGTACACTGCACAGTTTGAAGAACAATTGAAATTAAAATGTAACATTTGAGCTTATAGGCCATTGTGGAATGTAAACCAAAATGCGGTTAGCAATTGGTGCAAGAAAGGATATACTTACTTACTTACTGTGGATGAGGAATGATGACAACGGATACAACTTTTATTTGTTGTTGAGAAATTTAGATTGACATTTAGGCATATTTCAGACAACTTGGTAAAACTGCTATGTGTACATTTGAGTGTTAAATCTGGCTAATTTTTAGGCAATGTTGGACCAGCTGGAGAACCTGGTAATACAGGAAGATCAGTTCCAGGTAGACCTGGTGAGCCTGGAGCTCGGGGACCTCCGGGAAATGATGGACAACCAGGATTTAAAGGCGACAAAGGTGAGATTAGTAAAAAAATTTAATTCACTCAGTTCTTTATTGTATTGTATTTGAACACTTGTTATAGCGCCCCTACCAGATTTCCCATTCAGAGGCGCTCCCGACTACTGCGCCGCACGCTGAATCGGAGTTTCACGCCAAGCGCATGAGCAATTGCGAGTGAAGGACTTGCCCAGGGTCCCTACGCAGTGACTTTGAGGTGGATTCGAACCCGCAACCCTCCAGCTGCAAGGCACCGAACATACCCCTAAACCACCGCGCCCCAGTTGTATTGTGATGTGTTGTATTGTGTGTTGTATTGTACTCCACGTTTATAATGCGACCGAGCCACCCGCAGTAAAGATCCGACAAATTAATCTCTGATAAACCGACCCGACCGGGAAGCGAACCCGGGGCGCCGGCGTGACGAGCAGGCTACCAACCCACTCGGCCACTTAGGATTGTCATTGAGGTTTAAACAGACCTGAGTAGTTAAACTGACAGATAAAAAGAGGTGTACCTGGGGCTGTTGTTTGTTGATAGAGGTGTGTAAAATGTAAGGAGTTGTGTACGTTTGGCCTAGTCAGGCACAGAGAAACCAGTTTTCGGCGTTCTTGTAGGTCAACACAAAAAGGTGTTCCTTTTTTGTCCAGGGTGTACTTGTGGTCTGTTCATTTTGAGGCCAACACAACCAAGAAGGCTAGAAATTCCGTTTACTACTGCTGTGAATATTGTTTTGTTTGTAAATTTGGAGCCCTATTGTTTCTATAATATGTATGTGGATGGACCCTTGTCTAATTTGTTATTATCAAATGATTTTATTAATGAATAATTTACTTATTGTGAAAAGTCACCGTAGGCTGATTTACTGAATATTGTTTGATTGTAAGTTATTGCCCGATTGTTTCTATAATTTGCATGTGAACCCTTATTTACTTATTGTGGAAGGCTAGCTAGGCTTATTTACATAAACTGATCACTGTTGGTTTCTGTTTTTGCTTCTTTTTACAAAAGAACAAAGCAATGCAAGCCAGAAAACAATTTCAATTTTGTTTATCAATACAGCATTACATGGTTTCTCTTGGTCATCTGTAGTTGATATATTTCATATGTGTTTGATAGGAATGTTTGGTTTAGCGGGATTAGCGGGTCAGAAAGGTGAGCCTGGACCTGACGCTGGAATCGGACCCAAAGGAGAGAGAGGCTTGCCTGGGCTTATTGGTCGACCGGGTAAGACCTGTGGCTTGTCCAGAATATTATAACGGTGGGTTTGTGCCTTAGTATATTGCACAGGAACTATGACTATAATTGTATGGCTGCTTTAGTGCCATAACTGCGGGAACTCTGCTGCCCTACTGTGACTGTTCCGCATCGTTGCTCATTGCGCTCAGCAGTGCAAGCAGAGTTCCTTGTCCCCCGTGCTCAGACTGCTATCCAACAGCGCCGCGCCTTCTCTGTGGCTGGCCCAGTGACCTGGAATGGGCTTCCGGTGGCACTGCGTCTGACCTCAATAGGACACTGCTCAGTTCTTCTCTGGCCTTAAGACTGTCCTGTTTGACCGAGGTTGGGCTGGGAGTGCTCCTGAGTAGACTGTCTTGAAGGGGCGCTTTATAAAACTCCTGTAATAATAATAATAATAACTATAATGTGCGGACTTTCAGTTGGTGATGCACAAATGTCTACTGGACAGGTGGATCTTAAATTGCGGGGAACATGAACATAGGGTTCTATTTCAGAATTAACCCCAAACCGAAGGTGCTATATAACTGTTTGAGTACATACATAATTATGCACTTGCATGATGTCTTTTTTTATATACATGCATGAGATCTGGTGCCTGCAGACATTTCCTCCAGCTAGTACATTCTTCTGTCTGGAGCGCTTTAACTCTTGCATCAAGTGCCAACTGTGGATGTTTTTTTGTCTGGTTAGTCTACACTCTACATGTGTTTGTACTATGTGATGTTACCATTTCGAATCGCCCACACTGAGGTCATAGCATGTTGTAGCATCTCTAAATGGTTGTTACATGGTGCCATGTAGTGCAGAGTACAGTGGTCTGCTGTTGAGAAGTTGTTAAAATGTCATTGTCTTTGAAAGTAACTGGTTTCCTGGTTTCTGTTCTTAGGTCTTCCTGGTAACGATGGTTATCCAGGTAACCCTGGTCAGGCGGGATTTCCTGGATTGAGCGGTGACCCTGGAACACCTGGTTTACCTGGATATGATGGCATTGGGGGCCCAAGTGGACCTCCTGGATTAGCAGGTAATGGAAATCAGTGGTTATGGGAGTTACCTTTGTGGGCTTGTTGATGCTTCATGACTTTTGCTCTGTTTTACTGTTTGACGATTTGACAGTTTGTTGGTCTTGGTAAGTCAATAGATACAGCAGAGAATTTACCAACTAAACTGAAAGACCGACTTTTTGTACCTTCTTTTCAAACACAGCACTGAAACAATGTAATTTTCTATTAATAAAGTTCTGCCATGGTCATTGAGTAGTGTGTACTCATCACGTGCTTTAAATCCTGCCTTATCTAGAATTCAATCTATAACAAAGTACGTGTTTCGAATGTGACAACGTAGTTCTTATCAAACAACAGTTTGTGTAAATTTGTTGTGAACTTCAGTGTGGACATCTTGAATTGCAGGATTTCCTGGAGAGAAAGGAGATCCCGGAGATGGAGGTCCACATGGATTGGATGGATTTGAGGGAATGAAAGGAGAAAGAGGAAGGGATGGCAGACTAGGTCCACCAGGACCAGACGGTAAAGTTACTTTCTACTCTGTGCTCTTACTGGTTTGTGCTTCCTGTGAATTTGCTTTTAACATTTTAACGATGAGCTACTTTTGTTTCCCAGTCGTTTTTAGAGATCCTTGGCATGTCCTTCACGGATTACTCCCTCCTATCTGTGAAACCAAATACTTCCTTAGACCTCGTTCACACAACTGTATAATTCTGTACTCTGACCTTCTGACTAGGAAGGAATTTATCACTAGGATGTTGTGCAGTTATTAATCATGCTTCAAAACATATAACTGCACATTATTATTAATATTACTACTTTGATGTTTTATCATTATCATTATATAACTGTTGTCGCGTTTGATACTGATGTATTAAAGACCATACTTAATTACTTGCTGTCATCATTAACATGTTAGAGGTCTTCTAAAGTTATTTATTGATGGACTTGGGTATCGTTCTGATACTCTGATCTAAAACTGTTTTTAAACTGATTAAATTCACTTTTCAATAAACCACCAACATACTCTCATCTGAACTTTTATATTCTGTACAGCATATTTTATAGACTGTCAAAGTATTGCATTTTAACTGTTTTTAGGTTTTTTCAAAATGTCAGATTTCTTTTTCTTAGTTTCTAGTCTGTTTTTTATAAATGTAGTTTGTGTCCTTATTTATTTTGAAATGCTCATAAATTTGCTGTTTTAATTCTTCACTTCTCTTTTAAGTAAGAGCCTGTCTATGTTTCTATGCCTAACGACCTCTGTTTCATGCAGATTAGTTTCTGATTAGCATAATGAACTTTCACGATTAACCCTGGATGTGATCCCTGTCTCCATTTGGTCGCCGGGTGGGTTGATAAATCTATTTCAGGCTTAAGCGCAAATGTGAGAGCAGCAGACTTACAGAGAAAACCAATTTGCATCGTAGCCGCGGATTTGAACCTCGTGGCTGCAATAAAATTGCACCTCATTATTTTTACATGTATAGCATCTCGATATATATATATATATATATATATATATATATATATATGACAAGTCTCATTTGAAAGAGCTAAGCATTTGTGCATTAAAAATTTGCTCACTGACTTCCATGATCTGTAGCTACTCCCCATTTTCTCAATTTGTATACCGAGGACAAGGACTTTCCTTTTGTTGCCGACCCCAGGCTCTGGATCTCTCGTCTTACATATGTTTGCTCTGCAGAGCCTGTGTTAAATTGCGATTGAAATCCATCTTTTCAAGTTGTGTGTTTTTTTATTTCCCTCGTGACTTTTGATTGGACATACCCTGAAATTTGGTGTGCACACCAACTGCTTTGCAATGATCATTGACTAAGGCATGGAACAGTATTACAGAAGTGCTTTAGAAATTATTGGATTAGGAATGTTATGTCTGAGTTGAATCAAACCTGGACGATCTTTGTAACAGCTCAAGCACTCGATCACCTGCGCCACAGGCCACGCATAACTACTATGCGAAGAGTGACCTGTCATGCATAACTACTATGCGATGAGTGACTTGTCATGCATAACTACCATGCTGCCATGCGACAAATGACATGTCATGCATAACTATCATGCAACCATGCGACGAGTGACTTGTCATGTATGACTACCATGTGACGAGTGACATGTCATGCATAACTACCATGTGACGAGTGACTTGTCATGCATAACTACCATGCGACGAGTGACTTGTCATGCATAACTACCATGCGACGAGTGACATGTCATGCATAACTACCATGCGACGAGTGACATGTCATGCATAACTACCATGCGATGTGTGACATGTCATGCATAACTACCATGCTGTGATGTGAGGAGTGATCATTGGGTAAATAGTGTTCTGTTATAAAGCTGCAATGGACATTTTTAAGTTATCTTAGAGAAGGTCAACAGATATTATTACATGTAAGTGCAATAGTTTACTAAGGAAGAAAATGCCATGCTAAGTGATCATCCTGTTGCTGCTTTCTTTGTTAACAGGCCCTTCTGGTCCCCGTGGTCTTAAGGGAGATTTAGGTCCTCCGGGGCCAACTGTTATACAGCCTGGAGGGCCAAAAGGCCAACCGGGAGGCATTGGACCACCAGGGCCTCCGGGCACTCCAGGAACCCCTGGCAAAGATGGATTTCCAGGGCAATCAGGTAAAGATTTATTTCTACTCCAGGTAGTTTAAATTAAGGCCTATTACTTGTATTTAAATGTAGGGGATTCCAATCTATGGAATATTCGCTTCAGTGACTTCCGTGATGCTTATATCATGCTATGCGAATGGCGGGCACTGTGCAATTAGAGCTAAAAGTTGGAGCAAATTAGCATTTTGGTCTGTATTTGCATGCCTACGAAACTGAGCTATTACGAGTACGTTACATTGCCACATACGAACTGAAACTTAGCACCATATTTATTCATCATTAGCTGTTGATTCTAATTCTGAATCAGCTGATAGTACTGGTGACTGTGTAAAGTGTATTCCGTTTGAAACTGTTTTCTATGTTTTCTGTGTTCAGGTTTAAAGGGTGAGCCTGGATTTCCGGGTGAGCGAGGTCTTCCTGGTCTTCAGGGTCAGGGCGGACCTTCTGGGGAGAGGGGCAGGCCTGGAATTACAGGAATCAATGGAATAGATGGTGAGTTAAGCACTCTGCCAGATTCTCAATGACAGTCTTAGTAAGTCTTATTATATATTAAGTCAGGAGGAGAGGTAACAGATGGTAAAGCTAAAATAGAAAGCAGATGTGAAAAGGAAGTAAGGAAGAGTGTGGGCTGAGTATGCTCTTCTGACAGGTCCCAAGGGGACTGCTAGACAGAAGGAAATTGAAGTCGTAATTGGATTCTTAAACTCTGCTTTTCGTCAATGCCAAGAAAGCTGACTTCAGGAGACCAGCTTATTTACAGACAATTAATCAGGACGAAATCGATGAGGCAATGATTCATTGCTTTCAAAGATTGTTCTATTCCTTCGGGTGTCAGAGAAAAAGACAACTATACTGATGATTTTTGTAAGAAATAAAATATATCGAAACATGAAAATAACCCTTATTAACAAATGCGTTTTTAGAAGTCACTGCAAATCCAATCTATATAGGTTATTGCCTGACATATTTTTAAAATTTATTGTATGTATTTGACAATGGCGTATATACCTTAAATTCTTTCTAATTTTGAAGCAATGTAATTGCACTTGTATTTTTTGCTATCATACTCAAGGTTTCCAATGTAGATGGGAACCTATTGGTTGCATGTAGGCCTAAATGGGAACCTTTTGGTTGGATGTTGATGGGAGCCTGTAGGTTGGGCTCATGTTTGTGCAAGTCTGGCATTGTATTGGTGATGTTTCTAGTTGCCTCAGTATTGCTTGGTAACTGATGAACGTTTTCTTCACAATGACATTTAAAATCATTCACAATGACATTTAAAATCATTCACAATGACATTTAAAATCATTCACAATGACATTTAAAATCATTCACAATGACATTTAAAATCATTCACAATGACATTTAAAATCATTCACAATGACATTTAAAATCATTCACAATGACATTTAAAATCATTCACAATGACATTTAAAATCATTCACAATGACATTTAAAATCATTCACAATGACATTTAAAATCATTCACAATGACATTTAAAATCATTCACAATGACATTTAAAATCATTTCAGCTAGCATAAAGAGTGCCTCTTATTACGTGCCCTTGAAGCAGCTCTATATAAATGTGTTATTACAGTTACAAAATAACTGAATTTCATGAAAACAAAATAACTGCATTTCCTGAACAGGTTCCAAGGGTGGACAGGGTCCGCATGGTCATACAGGACGTCCAGGACCCATTCTGCCAACCGGGTTCATGTTGGTCAGACACAGCCAGACAACTGAGATACCAAGATGTCCGCAAGGAGGAACGAAGATGTGGGATGGCTACAGTCTGCTGTACCTCGAAGGCAATGAAAAGGCGCACAGCCAAGACTTGGGTAATTTCTAATTATATGTTTATGTATTGTAGGTATATAAAATTTATGTGTGTTTAGCCCCAGAATACATCAGGGAGTTTTATGATTGCGTGTCGAGTTAGTCAGGTTGATACATAGTGTATTCTCCTGCTTGTAGGGACCTGTTGGTTCCTGCGTGTGGAGACCTGTTGGTTCCTCTCTGTAGGGACCTGTTGGTTCCTGCGTGTGGGGACCTGTTGGTTCCTCTCTGTAGGGACCTGTTGGTTCCTGCGTGTTGGGACCTGTTGGTTCCTCTCTGTAGGGACCTGTTGGTTCCTGCGTGTGGGGACCTGTTGGTTCCTCTCTGTAGGGACCTGTTGGTTCCTGCGTGTTGGGACCTGTTGGTTCCTCTCTGTAGGGACCTGTTGGTTCCTGCGTGTGGGGACCTGTTGGTTCCTCTCTGTAGGGACCTGTTGGTTCCTGCGTGTTGGGACCTGTTGGTTCCTCTCTGTAGGGACCTGTTGGTTCCTGCGTGTGGGGACCCGTTGGTTCCTTCCTCCTTTGTGACTAGCTATATAGACGCTAAACAATTCGGATATATGCATACATACACACTTGTATACATGAATACATACATACATACATACATATATACATAATGTATATAATGGCTTCAAGAACTAGCAAGTATAGAAAGTGTGCAAGTGGAGTACATTACCATTTATTTCTGCCATCACTTATGCACTTCGAATTATTCAGCTATGCATTTATGAGTGACTAGTAATTCTAGAAACCGTCTAGAAGCATAGCTACACAATTTAAGTTGTATTTTTGAAGTGCTGTTATACATGGCTGTCAGCTGGTACTTAATGCCTTATTATGCAAGTCATCAGATTATACGATTATTTTCGCTTTCTGAATTATTCATATTCTATTATTTCAGTGTTCTTGTATGACAGGCTTAAGAATTGGGAGATGTAAACGACTGACAGAAATTGTTTTCAGAATTAGGTAGACATTAAGGAAAGTATTTAGATTATTTGTTTTTTTTATTCATTTTCATATTTTTTATTGTTTCGAATGACGTTCCTCGTTGCTGATGCGTCGCAAACATTCTGTCATGAAAAGCTGTCATACTTAGTTGTCTTGAGTCTGATTATCGATTTGCCGACTCTTTCATCGTTTGGCGTGTGTGTGTGTTTTGCTGTCGTCAGGATGGCCGGGTTCGTGCTTGCAGCGTTTCAACACGATGCCGTTCGTGTTCTGCGATTTCAACGACGTCTGCAACTACGCCAGCCGAAACGATAAATCCTACTGGCTGTCGACGACTGCTCCGATTCCCATGATGCCCATTGCCGGCCAGGAGATTACACCCTACATCAGCCGATGCATTGTCTGTGATGTACCGTCAAACGCAATCGCCATTCACAGCCAGAGTAGTGAAGTGCCTGACTGCCCCAGAGGATGGAGGAGTCTCTGGATTGGCTACAGCTTTGCAATGGTCAGTGTGTGAAGAGAAGTTATGACGCTCTTCTCTGGCAGCTGCTTAATAATAGCTGACGTGAAGTAAGGTAACGTAAGAGGTTTAGGTAAGGTAATTGCTCATTTATTAGACATGTGGTATGAATCAGATGTGTACCATTCAAACTGAAGCTTTGGAGCAGTTGATAGGGGCTAGCATGCTTGAATGACAATCCAGAGGTTAGGGGTTCAAATCCTTGCTAGGGCAGATACGTGTTTCAAGATTTCTTTACCGTTTACCCAGACTTGAGCACTCGGCTATAAAATAATTGCACTGACCTTACACAGTTGTTGGGAAAGTCAGGTGACAAGGGAAAAGAACTGGCCAACCACCCTCAAATGTTGATGATAAGAAAAATGCATCCACCAGCGCTTCATATTAGGGATGGGCCGAAATAAAAATCTTATCAAAAAATGCCAATCATGCCAATCAGCTCATCCCTACCGGTACTTCATATGGTAGCTGCCTCTTAGGATTAACATCTGGGACAGTTTGAACAAGTTGAAACATCGATCATCCAGCAGAAGCGTCATTTTGGAGGATGTTGAAGACACAAAAGCAATTCAAAAGATGAAAATTCTTCTTGGGAACCTTTCCTGGTAACCTTGCCTGGTATTCTTACCTCACTAGGTGCAAAAATTGTAGTTGCAGTCGCTTCTAATTATGTATCCTGCCTCCCAACGAAAACTGCTCAAAGGTGACAGAGAAAAGCCAAAGGTCAAAAGTATTGACTGCTCCATGTAATTGAGGAGTGCCATCTGTTCTGATCTTCTAGCATCTACTTCACCCGAATTGTGATGTAATGCTCGATAGTGTAGTGGTTAGCGTGCCGGATTGTGAATCGAGAGGTCAGGGTTCAGATCCCTGCCAGGGAAGAAATCTGGTTTGAGATCTCGGCTCCACCTGTGTTCCCTAGCCAACTCTGCTATATTGAGTACACTGACCATGTGCTGTTGGTGGGAAGATGAAATGGTAAAGGAGAGGACTGGCCACCTGCCCTCGTATGTCGAGGCTAAGAAAATGAAGTCGCTGACACTTCATACCCATGGCTGCCTCAGGACTAGCTCTGTAACAGATTTAACTTTCTCATGTCAGTGATCTCAGTTACATGGCTTTCATTGTGATAAAACCTAATAAAACAGACTAATTTTATTATTTTACCTCTTAATGGTTAAGCACACCATTTACAAACTTCACAGCCCAGTAATTGGACGTATTAGTTATTCAAGTAATCTTTCAACACTTGCTAATAAACAGCTAATTAATAATTGGAGTCTGGCATTCAGAGTCTTAGGAGGTCAAACGGAAGGTAGAACATCTGCTATCATCATAACTCATACATTTGCATACTGTGTTAAAATGCACTTGTTAGATCTGTTTGATAGTCGTAAGTACAGTGCTTCTGTGAGATACATAATTGTGCTATATTAGGCATCCTGAGACAAAAAACTCATTTCTCAATATTATGCAATGTTGCTTGATCAGTGGTGCAGACTGCAGACGTTGCCTGAGGCTTCCCTCCTTTAATTGCATTCTTTCATATAGACATGAAATTGCAAATGAGACATAAAAATATAGGTATGGACAAGGATACCTAGGCAGAGAGGCAGAAATAATGGCCAATGAGATTTGAAAACATAGGCATGGACACGGATAGATAGGCAGAGAGGCATAAAAAGGTTGTTAAACTATAATTAAATTCCCTTAATTTTTGCTCTTCATAAAAGTTGCGTAACCGCGAAGGTGTATGATCTAAATTGCGTTTAAGTGACAGTCTGATGTGTAGGTGACATTGTAAGCTTTCATGAATAAATACATTTTCTAAATTTAAAACACACATGGTTTTTTCTAGCCAGCCACATTAAGAGGTTCATTGTTTATACTAGTTGCCTTAATTTTTAAGAAATTGGTAATGCCATATCTAAACTACATCAAACGCAAATTCTCAAATCCCTTTCGCATCCGTAATGTCACGGTCCTCTATATTATATAAGGTCCCAAAAACTGCTTGTCATCGATAGACCACCCACATGTAGGCGACTAGTTCCTGGCGGATTCCTCAGTAGTCAATCGAAAATTATTGATGCCACGTTGGCCTTACTTGCTACGTAGCCACCGCCGCCGCGCTATGCGTCTGCCACGACAACCGCCGCCGCCGCCGCCGAAGAGCCCCCGCTGCAGCTGCTGCTGGACAGGCCACTGCAGCTGGTGCGGCGGCGTATCGAGTCGCAGCTGTAGACGGCTGCGGGCGACGCCTCCTTCGCCGGCGTTTACTGCTGTATACGGTGGAAAACAGGTCAACACTGGAAGAGGAGGAGGAGTAGGCCTGTGGATGTGCCGACGGACGGACGGACGGACGGCCAGCTTCGCGGCCAGCGGCGGCGGCGGCACCGCCTCTGCCGCATCGTTATCTGTCGCTGTTTTGATGAGATGCGTGCATGCAGAGGGCGGGCGGCGCAGACGTTGAACTGGCAGCAGCTGGTGAGACGGGCGCCCTCTGTTACATCAGATCTAGTCAGCATGTCGTCGTCGGCGGCGTCAGCTGCTGCTTCGAACCGTACAGTGACGTGCACTGAGGAAGGACGAACCACGCTCCGGTCGTTGGCCAAACTCGATTGAATCCCACGAGAGCAGCTGCTCCCTAGTAATAGTCTCGGCCGATCAGGTAACGTCATCAAAACTATCTGCATTCTATACATACATAATATTTATTTACGTGTGTTAATCATCCGCATTGAAACACGAGAACAGCAACCGGCACAAAAGTGGCTTTGCTGCAGTTGCAAAGGTCATCATATATAGACTGCTGAGAGTGATTTACGGCGCCACTGTCGTTTTCGGTGGTGCCAAACTCTGCCACTGCTCTTACTCTGGCAGTGTCAGTCCCAGGCCTGTAGAAAGGAGGAGGGCTACGTCAAGCATCTATGTTTTGATACGGTGTCCTTAAACAGCAACTAATCGGTAGTGCCAACCCCAAGCCGTGTGCAACGGTGGCCGATTGGTTAGAGCGCTTGACCAATGACGTTGAGGGCATGGGTTCGAGTCTCCACTCAGGCGGTTACTGTGCAAGGACCTTGAGCAAGTTCTCACCACACAGTTGCTCGGCACCTTCGATGTTCGATGTTCTGTCATATGCAGAGATGGGTAACTGATCGATTTGATTCTAATCAGTTACCTACTCGATTAGACAAACAGCTATATCTAATTCTAATCAATTAGCTGTCGCCTGATCGTAATTCTAATTCTAATTGATTAGACATTTTTTAGCTAATTCTAATGGTAAAACGATTAGCTGTTTGATTAGATCAACTTTTCTCTATTATGCTTCTCACAATGGCTGTGCAGGTGACTGGTGATAAAAAATTATCCTGAATTTGTTTAAACATTCTTTAATAATATTGAGATAAAAGTGGTATCTGAAAGAAGAGCAAAATTAATAGGGAAGTGTAAAAGATGCAAAAAAGATGAAGTAAAATTATCCATGGTAATTGGAAGCCAGCTTAAGAATCGTCAAAATTCGTCAGTCACGTTAAGATGAAGTTCAAGTTGACAAACCAATTATGGACCGACTGCATGGCACATTATTCTAATTGCTAATTGTTGGCTGCTGCTAATTCTAATTGATTAGCAAATTTCAGTAGCTAATTCTAATTGATTAGCAGTTTAACTAACCGTGCCCATCTCTGGTCGTATGGTCGTGTGCATTTCTGAACTTTGGAAGGAGGGCAATGTCAAATACAGCTGTATTTGTTGTATCTAAGATCGGATATCCTTTAAAATCTGTCTTTCGATGTTGTAAATAATGTCAGGTTATGCTCCACCTTACTTGGTCACACCATGTGCTGCTCTTGAGTCAAGACGTGGATTACGTTCAGCTTCAAAAGGAGAATTTGTAATCAAAAGAAGAAATCTGCAATTTGAAGCAGAGTGTTTGAAGTAGCTGGTCCAGCTGAACCAGAACAATCCAAAGACCATCCTCAATTAATAAGTTTGTTTAAATCTACGCTTAAAATTCATCTCTTCTCTAAGTAGGCCTACTGTGATTAGTAACTACATTGTAACGCGTCCTTTGCGTAGGGGCCTAAGACTCTAGTTAAAATCTAAGGTACATTATAAATACAAGTTGTATTGTATCAGAGGCGCCGTTATGCGCACTTACGCAAATGCGTACAGCGCTGAAAGGCTAGAAGTGAAAAAAAATTGCAAATGAAAAAAATTGAAATATCTATTGTTGGTATTGGTTGCCCAAATACCTAGCCACGCCGTTCAATATAATGTCAAGAATGATTTTACCCACCATATAGGTCTATACTTGGCTGAGTAACTGTAATATGTAGGCCTAACTGTTCTTATGCATATTTTTGGCAGTGATTTAAAAAAAATTAATCCCGGATGTTGAAGAATTAAAAAAACTAAAAAATTAATATTCGTTGGCCAGTTTTAATATTCGTCAATATTAGTCAATATCTAAAAATCTTAATATTCGTAATATTCGCATACTCGTTCTATGCCTCACTCCCTTCCAGGTGCACTAAATCACGGGGAACGGACATTGTTCCCCTGGACATGTGCCCCCCCCGGACATTGTTCCCCTCGGACATTGTCCCCCCCGATTTTATGTAGGACATTATCCCCCTGGACATTATCCCCCCCCACCTCTGTGTAAATAGCCTATAGTCTGCATGTCATTGATAAACCTTAGTTGCCGTTTTTGTTGGCTATTTCATTCAGGTGTAGGCCTAAGGAGGTCCGAAGAAGATTACACATAAAGGAAGATCTAATACAGTCAGTAATGAGAAGGAAATTGGGTCTGTTTGGACATATATGCAGAATGGACAATAATAGAAAAATAAAAACTGTCATGATGGGTATGATGGATGGAAGTGGACGAAGAGGAAGACCTAACAGGGAATGGACTGATGACATCAGGGATTGGTGCAAACAAGACCTACACAGTTTGAGTGTATTGGCGCAAGACAGAGGATTATGGAAACGGATGACGAAATTTGCATTGGACACCTACGGGCTTTCGGCCCATGGATCCCTGATGATGATGATGATGTATGCCTGTATGTTAACCCTTAAACCACCGCATACTATGTGGGGTTCATGCACCCCGGACGCCAAATACTTTTTTGTTGCAATATAGGCCTACTTCGAAACGTCACAACTCACTGAGAAACCATATATATACATATTTACATATATATAGATACATACATATATATACATATATATGTATATATGCATATGCACACATATATATATACATATATATACTTAGATCCAAATATGTATATATATGTGTATATATAAATACATATATATACAAACATATTTACATATGCAAATATATATATATCCATATATATACATATGTATGTATATATATATACTTATATATACTGCATATATATATATATATATATATATATATATGCATATAAATGTATACTTACACTTACATATACAAAAATATATACACACATACATATACATATATATGTATATATACATATATACACATATATATACATAAGTATATATTCATATATACATATAATGTACATATACCTGTACATATACACATTTATCTATATACATATACAGTACATACATACATATACATATAGATACATAGTATTACATACACATATATACATATATATAAGTATATATGCATGCAAATATATATATATATATATATATATACATATGTAAATATGTATATGCTTATATATATATGCATATTTATGTATACTTACACATACATATACAAAAATATATACACATATACATATACATATTTCCGCAAGAATATTATACGATTATTTCTTAGACTGGGGGGGATAATGTCCTACCCTGGGGGACAATGTCCAGGGGGACAATGTCCAGGGAGGACAATGTCCAGGGGGACAATGTCCAGGGGACAATGTCCTACACACCCCTAAATCACTTACTCAACATCATCACTCAGATTTCAGCCTGGATGACCGCTAACCTACTATATCTTAACCGTTCAAAAACAGAATTCTAATTATTTTCTAAGGCATATTTTCTAAGTCATATTTTCCAATTATTTTCTAAGTCATATTTTCTAATTATTTTCTAAGTCATATTTTCTAATTATTTTCTAAGTCATATTTACTAATTATTTTCTAAGTCATATTTTCTAATTATTTTCTAAGTCATATGTTCTAATTATTTTCTAAGTCATATTTTCTAATTATTTTCTAAGTCATATTTTCTAATTATTTTTCTAAGTCATATTTTCTAATTATTTTCTAAGTCATATTTTCTAATTATTTTCTAAGTCATATTTTCTAATTATTTTCTAAGTCATATTTTCTAATTATTTTCTAAGTCATATTTTCTAATTATTTTCTAAGTCATGTTTTCTAATTATTTTCTAAGTCATATTTTCTAATTATTTTCTAAGTCATGTTTTCTAATTATTTTCTAAGTCATATTTTCTAATTATTTTCTAAGTCATATTTTCTAATTATTTTCTAAGTCATATTTTCTAATTATTTTCTAAGTCATATTTTCTAATTATTTTCTAAGTCATATTTTCTAATTATTTTCTAAGTCATATTTTTCAATTATTTTCTAAGTCATATTTTCTTATGACTTAGAAAATAATTAGAAAATATGACTTAGAAAATATTTAGAAAACATGACTTAGAAAATATTGACTTAGAAAATATTTAGAAAATATGACTATCGACTTATAAAATTAGTCTATCGACTTAGAAAATAAGTCTATCGAATTAGAAAATAATCTATCGACTTAAAAAATAATCTATTGATATTATATGGTATAATGACATTATTTACTATTATAAAATATGATACTATCATATAGGCCTAATAATGAGTATAATCTACTGTTGAAATGATATGTGTACAAATATTATATTTGTATACCTAAATGGCTTCTCTCGAGTGCTATCTGTCAAATTTCAAGATATCAAATTTCAAAATGTTGTGTTCCTTGAACATTTAGTAAAACTACATCGTTAGGCCCTACCTCATGGCTTCACGATTCGGTAGTTGAATCCTTCTCGTTTGGATTGTGTACCATTTATAAACTATTTATGCTAATTATGTCTGGTCAGCAATATGTTTACCTTAAGGCTTATAGCGCTCTTAGAAATTGAACGTATTTTCTAGTTTTTATATTAAATTCAATAAGAGTCTGGTTTGCTAGTATTGTCTGCAGTCAAACGCGACTCAAACTACATCTTAGCAACGAGTGACATCTGGTTCCAACAAGCATTGAAATGATGAAGCAATTTTGTTCCGATATCTGCTTAAAATTACAGTGTGGAAATTCAAAAAAGTTTTAAGTGAGCAGGGGCACATCCCCTCCCCAAACCTCTCCCCTGCTCGGCGCTGCAGGCTACAGCGATCGTCCTTCGGACGCCCGTTCATCGTATCCCTCCACTGACCTTCGTCCCCCGGGCCCCGGCCTACGTGTCGTCTCCGGGTTATTGTGCGTACACAGTTAAAATCCTGGCGGCGCCGCTGTATTGTATTGTATTGTATTGTATTGTATAAGCCCGGCTGAAGGAGGAAGGCGACGTTGTATCATTATTAGTTGTATCATTATTATGACACGGCATCATTAAACTAACCAACCAACCTATGGAGGAGTACTTTCCCGACCAGAGATTTTTTCTTAAACGCGTTTGTCTTCGGGCTGTGTGTCCTCAGTGACGCAACAACTGTACCGAATCCAGAGCTTTACTGCGACATCGCAGGCTGGAATAAATCAGATGGTTGAACCAGTCGATAACCGCCCTTGTTGAACCCAATCATCTGTCCATTCTTTGGTGACGTTTAGAACCGAGAGAACTGCTTTGATGCAAACGTACGTGGTCATTTTTGTTATCGTGCTGAACCTACACGTAGATATGCATCATAACGAACCCCAAATTCTGCATGTTGAACTACAAATAATAGAAAAAAAACGATAAAAAGAAGAAGAGGAGGAGGAGGAGGAGAAGAAGAAGAAAAAAGTTGCTCAGTTATAAATAATTTACACAGAACTTCTAAAAGACTTCTACGTATAGCGTTCTGTTAAAAAAAAGAATACCAGCGTCGTATTTAAACGCGCCCTTCAAATCAACGTAGACCTATGCTAGTGATGTGAAATGACTTTTTACCGGTAAAAATCCGGATTTTTACCGGTAAAAAATCCGCATTATATTTTACCGTGGTAAAAAATGGTAAAATATGGTAAAAAATGAATAAAATGGTAAATGCTTAAAGTTTTATTTCTTTTCACTTAGGGCCTATTAAATAACATAAATAATATTATTAGTATCAATATTCACTTAAGGTTTTCAATGTCAGCTTCATTCACAAGATTGTAGCAACTGATCATAGGCTTGATTGTTGCTCAGATATATTACATGTAGGCCTATACCTTATGCGCTTTGCTGTGTAAAATTCTTTCTTTCTGTTCACGGGCTCATCACCCGTTGACAAGTAATGTAGGATGATTGCTGAATTATGTTGAAATAATACTCGGTTAGTTCTTCCAAAATTTCAACTAGTTTTCATGCACCATTTTCTGTAGCAGAAACATAGGCCTACCTATGAAATCTCCCAGCAAGTGGCAAGTAATATTAGGCTACTGTGGAGCCTATAGACAGCTACACTGGAGCCTACGTATCTTCTATTTCTCTAAATTTCTACCTACTAGAACGGATAAGTTGTAGCTTTTGAAAGTGAATGAGACCTGATATATAGGTCTACCAAATATCAGAAAAGTTTTCATCTGGGCTGAATCACTTACAACAATTATTGCAATTTGTGACAGTGGATGAAAACTCACTTTGTAATAAAAATGTGTTTTTCTCAAACAAACTATCTATTTAGCAATTCAATAGGACTACTAAGGCATTTCAATATTTCGTACCCCTAGAACTTTATAGCTCTATGTCCACTTTTGCGAAACGGAGAAAAACGATTTTTAAGATTTGCTGACGAAAATCTTTTGCTCTGTTTCATTAATGGCAATTAAATTAAACTTTTTGGAAAACAAAGTTTTCCCTTAGTATGATTATATGTGTATTTCGATCATAATGTAAACCGATTATGAGTAATTTGGCTATAATTATGGCAGGGGTGACTATTTTTTGAACATAGATCTGTATAACATTATTGATTGCAGACAAAGTGAGTGCTGTAGGTTACAAGTCAAGTCACGTGTTCAGATCTCTCACTGGTATTGGCTATGGACATAGCACCGTATAATTCTTTTTCAAACCTCACTCGATCACGGTTATATCTCCAATTCACGTGATACAAAATTAATGATTTTATTGAATTTGTTCCTCTATAGCTTTGAGACACTGTCCAAATTTGTGGACATAGAGCTTTATAGCACTCACAGATAGAGCTAAAGAAAGCGTCTCCAGTTAAGCTAGACTGTTCAGGACATAGCCCCTGTCATCCCGGTAACGGATATAGCGTTAGGTTGATTTTTCAAAAAAGTGGACATAGAGCCTTATAGTTCTAGGGGTACGATTTGTCTGTAACTGATAAATGGCTAAACGCACCGTTGGGGAACACAACCAAGATATTACATCACCTTAAATCATTTTTTACCATATTTTACCAATTTTACCGGTAAAAAATCTGGATTTTTTACCGCAAAAAATATTTCACCGGTAAATTTACATCACTAGCCTATGCCATCCACAGAATGCGGCAGACTCTAGCGGGTCTCGACGATATTAGGCTATTCTAGGTGAATAGCGTCGGTCAATTTAAAGTTGTCTGAACAATTCAACGTGAAAGAAACAGTAGGCCTTAATCGTGTTATGATTCTTTCTTAAAACAATATAGTGTTTTAACTTGTGTTATAATGTAAAGGAAGAGAAATGTCATGAAATCATAATGTCAGCATTTCTTTTACTGTCTTAAAGACTCGTTTGCTTAGGGCAGGCCTGGTGGCGCCACTAAAATCCTACATGTTCTGAAGGTCTTGATAAACTGGACTAATTTCGCATGCGGCACATGGGCCCGCAGGCCTGCTGGATGATTCGAGTTCAAATCCCCACTGGAGCGAAATTTCTTTTGAGCTTTCAGTTTCTCAGTTATAAAGGGAACATTGGCCAACACTGTCAGCGTGAATATCACAAGGCAAATTAGACAGCTGGCCGCCTGCCCTCAAATGTTCAAGCTTAGACAAATGAAGATGATAACAGTTCTCACCCATTGCTGCCTCATGGCTAGCTTTGGAACTGTGAAAAAAAAACAAGTATAAAAAGGTATTTGAACTCTTAAGAGAAGCTGGAAAAATCTATTTTCAAAGCGATGTGCTTGAAAACAAGTGCAGCAGCACGTTGCCATTATGCCATAATGATCGTTGGCTGTTGGCTGATCGGATCGAGAGTAGCCAATCCTTTCTTTTACTGATTCAGTGTTCTTCTATCTACTCACAGATATAAATTGTAACAATGTAATGAACGGTGCGAGGGTTACACCATTTCCATCTTTCCACCACAAACTCTGGAGTAGCAATCCTGCTAGACTACTCTATCTACCCTAGGTCCATGAGATTGCATGTAATGTCTGACCTCTGGAATGCCTAATCTGTTCTCGTTCAGAGATAAACTTTAATAGTGTCCGAGCAATGCTGTGCAAAAATACTCTCGCGATTGCGGTTTTAAAATATATGATGATAGGACCAAAACATTTCTCAGAAAAAATTGTCCAAATTTAGAGATGAACAGCCTCTGATTCGTTCACCCAGTAGATGTAAAAGAAAAGGAGATATCATGCATTAGCGGGAATGTTGGTTTTCTGCTTAGTTTTAAATGATCAGATTCTTTCTTTGTCTTGTATGGCAATGGTCTCTCACTGCTTTATGTAGATTTATGTATGATTTCAGATTCAGAACACTCTGCATATTTGATGTAATGAAATTGAACAACTTTAGAGTGATTTCTAAGTAGATTGCTTTTAAACTCGTTTTTATTACATCGTGGAATTTCTGATAACTTGGTGCACTTCAGACTTGGTAACCTGACTCAGATTCAAATTGTGGATTCCTGACTCAGACTTCGGCTCAGAGAATTAAAGACTCTAGAACTCTCATTCTGTGTTGACTAAGACGTGAGGCTCCAATTTTCTTTAAAGATTTCTAGCGTTTTTTATAAATAACAGCTGCAGTTAAATCCTGGATGCACGAAGGCTTCACACGCATGCGTGAATTTGCCATCTGCGGCTTTGTTAACTAAGACTAAGAAAACAAACATGGCTGCTTTGATTCTAAATTAGTAGACCAAACGATATTGATTTGTCTTCCTTTGGTTTCAGCCGCTAATTAAGAATTATTGTCTGCACAGCTCTTTCCTTCCTGTTTGAGAAGGGGGATGTGTAGCATCTTGATCAAAGGTCACAACACTCTTTACCCAGGACTGGTTAACCTTTTAAACTGCTGCTGTTGCAGTTGTGGCTGGAAATTTATAGGACGACTTCAAGAGAAACTGATCATAGGTGCTCACTATGATAGCCGAAATAAAATTAAATAGGCCTATCATAAAGTAGAAAGTTAATCAGTTAGCAAACAGTGTTCAGACTGCTAGAGAGAGACATGGACCGTTTATCACACCTGGAACAGCCGTCTCACCCAGTTCTGACAAGGCACAGGTGCATTATTATCATTATTATTATTATTAGTAGTAGTAGTAGTAGCAGCAGCAGCAGCAGTAGTAGGAGTGGTGGTGGTGACAGGGGTTGTGGACTGGTGGTAGTGGTGGTAGACTGGTAGTAATATTATTATTATACCACACACCATTTGGATGGACATGCTATGGTCAGTGGTGGCGTCAGAGGGCTAGGGGGTGCTTAGCCCCCCTAACTGCGGTTCAGCCCCCCAAAAGGAAAGGTTTTAAGCAACAACAAAAAAAGGTCGTCGCATCCCAATGGGAATAACTTACCATGGCTTTTTGAGCTTTAGCCCCCAAAACCTGAAATCCTGGCGCCGCCACTGGCTATGGTTTTAAGTACTGCTCTAAACTGTGACCTGCATTTACGGTGCAAAATTTACCAGTAGCCTAATCCCCATACCTAAGTAAGATTAACGTGAAGAAGAGCCAATTTAATTCCCACGTCCAAGACCTTTGCGTCTTTATAAAGTGTTGCGTACTGTGCATAGCAGTGCAAGCAATGCCGTCTCTTCTTCAGCACTAGGACTTCGTATTGACTTTCTTTCGAACCGATTCTGACATTGGCTTGGCTTATTCGCAGCCGCAGCCGTTTGCTTATTAAACATCTCATGCTTGCTCTCTTGCCACATGGTGTCTCAACGGTCTGGTGGCCTGAAATCCTACTGGTTCGTTTCAAGTTACTTAGATTTAGAGTGCCTCCAATCGATTCCAGTGCTGTCTGTGGACTGGTGCTTGTCCTCATATAGGTGCTGGATGTGATTACAATGATTTCAGTCTCTTGTATCATTTCAGTCTCGGCTCAAGACGTACATTTTAGTTGGCTTATCGACTGTATGCTCTCTCCTGTCTGTCTGTGTGTTTATCTCTGTCTATGTCTCTGTCTCTGTCTGTCTATCTCTCTCTCTTAAATCCACCACTGCCTGTGCTCAGGCAGTGCCAGTCCCAAGCCTGGAGAAAGGAGGAAGTCTACGCTAATCATCTTTGTTATGACACAGTATCGTTAAACAGCAAATAACTTCTATATATATATATATATACATACATAACGTATATATATATATATATTTATATATATATATATATATATATATACATAACGTATGTATATATATATATCCTCTGTGTCTATGCCTTCTGGGTATGACTTGATTGAGGTTTGGTTTCGGTATAACTTACCATTGGTTGATGCCTTGCACATCATTATAGAAATGTCCGATGAATAGTAATAATGTCTGGCTGAATTGCAGCGTTATCCTGAATTGCAGCGTTATCCTGAATTGCAGCGTTATCCTGAATTGCAGCGTTATCCTGAATTGCAGCATTATCTGTAATGATCTGTCATTAGCACAAGAAGCGTCTACAGTAAATCACAGTTGGGCTTAGTTTTATGTGTAATCTGTTGCTTGTTTTAACTGTATTATACCAGGTGCACAATCGCACTAGTTTATTGTGGAGTGCTCGATCAATTAGTAGACCTACATATAATGTGTACAGGTCTGTCTGGCTAGGCAAAAGAACAGATTATTATTTCTATAATTAGTGGCAGATTTGCATTTTAAGACTGTATGCCTCAGATTTGTTATTTTGGCGTTAACAGAAAAAAGTGGAAGCATTCAAAGCACTGGATTCATTTAGAGTAGTTTATTGTTAATATCTATTATCCTGTTAATAGAGAGTGCCTTTGTGCATTGATGATGAGGTTATTTGCTGTGCTGGGTAAACATAGGCTCATGATGTTGAATTTGCCTGCAAAACAGCAATGTTTCGGCTCTGTAATAAATAAAAGCGCCTGTGTTCAATTCTACTGAGTGTCCTCCAAACTAATTGCATAAGACAGGTCATTGCTTTAGGAGTCCGTTAAACTGGAACACTAGAAGCTGCGACCAAATAGTTTCAGATACTGTGACACATGTAATGAACGTATCCCTCTGATACAGGACCTGAATATATTTCAGATTTTGGGTGCATTGCATAACCATTCTAACCATGTACAGCATACACACTGAATTACTTAAGACCATGAGGCGGATGCTTTAACAGTGCTTTGGGTAACCTTTGCGTATACTCATACATACCTTGTACATAGCAAACATGGAATGAACCGAACCCTCTGTTCTGTTTTGCAATCACACCCGATGCCTATTTGATCATGTACACGGCAGCTGGATCATGCACATCTGAAATGACCACATTACTCTGTTAATTCTTGCAACAATGGAGACTATCAGAATGACTTTTCCAGCTGCATCTCTGGCTCTTGGTTGCCCTTGGGAAGAGCCTCCATGGGACTGTTAGTGCCAATGCCATCCGATGGTCAGATAAATATCGTGACAAATAATATATTATTTACGTGTTTGCAGGAAATTGTTTGGGAGCAGTGTACGCAAAATATAATGCAAACTGACATTAGGTATATTTCTTAAAAGGAAATCAGCAGGTTGTAAAAAATACACTGCATGAATAATGCATTGGGAAACAGCGAGACCGACGATTAGCGTGGAAGATTCTTTAGCCAGAAGCAGTTCAGATCGATCCATCATCCTGGACAAGAAATCCATAAACACTTCTTCAGTCAACACATCTTACGGTCCTCATGGCTCATCGGGTAGCATACTGTAATAAGGGTTTTAAGTCCAGAGGCCATTTTCTTGCTCTCTTTTCCAGTGGTCTTTTATATCTCATTTTTAAAAGGAGCCAGAAGCAAAGCCCCTTGAATAACCAAAGTATATACATCAGAAACTCGTTATAACTTTGTCGTTGAAAGTCATAACGAGAAAAAACGTATTACAAGACTTAGGCTATTTTCTATATCTGAACTAGTTTTGGGATTCTTAATCTTGGCTATATTATAATTATAATTAGGATTCGGGTTATTATGAAGAGTCTTATAAAGAGTCTGGTGTATATAACATTTACATGCTTCTGTGTAGGCTAGAACCTTCTAAGTATTCTATTCTGCGAATCATGTACCAACTATCACCGTTACGCACTGCACAACATGGGTGTGCTACAGAGAGGTCATTTGTTAAAGCTGAATTAAATCTATAGGATCCACATTACCAACCCTATCCCAGATATATCAAAGTTCACCTTTAATATAATGAATGGAGTATAGCTAGGGTCTTTGTGCCCAGGGACAAGGACAAACTCTGTGCCCCAATGTCCAAAGTCTGGGCTATAAATTAAAAAAACATGCGAAATAGCCATTTTACTCCTTCAGTTTGCACCCCTCAGCCCCGCGTCTGGGTACAGCTGTCCCTTCTGTACTCCCTTATAACAATTTGTGCTGTCTGGAAGTTCAACTCTTGCCTCCTCTTGAATTGAAGTGTCGTGTTTCGTTGTTAGGCGCCTGTGTTCGAGGTCAAGTGGTGAAGTGGGAAAAAATGATGTAATGACTAAAAAAAAGGTCATTCGAGGTAAAGTGGGAAAAAAAGGTCAAATGACTAAAAAAAAGGTCATCGGATTTTTAAAAGTCTAAAGACTAAAGGAAGGCATCGGAGTTTACAAAAGTATAAAGGTGTCATCGTCGGAGTTAAAAAATGTAATGTCTAAAAAAGGTCATTGGGAAAAATATGCACTGGTCTGTGACGTGTGAAGTTGCCTCCTCTTGAATTTAAGTCTGGCTACGCCACTGCTCTATATCATATGCTAGTGTGTACTGTTTCTCGAAAACTGACGGCAGCAGCACTTGTCTGGATGGTTTGCTTTTTTCTGTCCATGTTTTCATAAAAAGTTTTCTTTTTTAAAGCAATAGGAGTCAGACACCATGCTACCAGTACACGTTCTGAGACAAAAACCCCTTCCCTTTCCATGTTTGATCTGCTGTATGAGCAATGAGCAGCAACCACATCCATACATGATGATCAATTGAGAGATCAAATCAATCAATCATGGTGTCTTCAGTGAGCTGGTCCAAATGTGCACTTTCTTATTGACATGTAGGCTAAGTTAACATTTTTGCAGAAATTTCACAATTTTACCTGTTGGCTGGCTGTTACTTTTTCCAGTGCCATTGTTGATATCTGCGCATGCAGTTAGTTGATATTAATTATTATTTGATATTAATTTAACATTTTATTAGAACTTCATTGTTGAAAGAAAGATAACGTTTGAGATGGACGTATGAAAATATGTTGTTGGTCATTGTTGAAGTTGTCATTGTCGTCGTTGATGCTGTAGTAACTGTCAATTTTGTTGAACACCTGTTCTTGTTTCATTGTAATCATTATTGTCTCTGAGCCTCTCAGTAGCTATAACATCACATGTAGGCCTAGTGTGACATAAATCTCTCAAATGATCATCATGACATTGTATGGATGTGGTTGCTGCTCATGCAGCAGATCAAACATGGAAAGGGAAGGGGTTTTTGTCTCAGAACGTGTACTGGTATCATGGTGTCTGACTCCTTGTACTACTATAATATTTCAATTAAAATTTTTAAATTTTAGGTTGTCAGCACTGGAAATTGTCATGTACAACTGATCCTATATCACTGCTTGGGGTGATTCTGCCTAGTGGGACTCTGGACCCTTTTAGATCTCCCAGCTGTTTCCCTTCACTATGTACCCAATAAATTTGTACCTACTCTCAGGCACGTAGCGAGACTTAAATTCAAGAGGAGGCAACCTCACAGACCATTGGCAAAATCCTGGTCATTGGGGTCATTAGTCAATGGATGTTCCAGTATATAAACAAGCAAGAGGAGTCAACTGCCTCCTCGTGCCTCCATGTAGCTACGCCTATGCCTACTCTTTATTAATTGTTTGTTTTCAGAAATGCTGTACTCATGGACTGTAACTAAAATTGTGAAACAATAAAGAACGATTTGATTGATTGATTGATTTTCAGAATTCAGACCATCAATGGGAAACTTAAAACTGTTCCGTATTGTATAAAATTGGCTTTGTAGTAATTTTATGAACAGGCTTAGCTATTTTTTAAGAACAAGCATCCTTTTACTTAAGACATTTTTGTTCCCTGACGCAGGCACTGAAGCAGGTCGAGAGCGCTGCTGATTTTTGAGCAGCGCTATATAAATGTTCGATTACAATTACAATTACAATTACTGAAATATGACCTACAAGGTTAAATCTATAGTTTTACGTTTAGACTGTTATTTCAAATTTTCATTGTGACTGTTTAGTTATTTGTGATCTTTAAGGTACACTATGCTGGATAGATAATATAAATAAGGACATAGCATCACTTTGACTACACTAAGGGGAGCAATGAACTTGACAAATGACTATTTCATACCCAGGCCAAATGGCTGGCGTCAGGAACTTATGATGATGATGATGATGACGAAGATGATGATAAGACTTTCGGGGGCCCTAAGCCAAGGGCCGGGTTAAGACATCCGGGGCCCTAACCGGAAAGCCATAATTTATTTAACCCATCGCCTTCAAATGGCTGGCATCAGGAACTGATGATGATGATGATGATGATAGTCCAGTGTGGATTCGTTAATGCAAAGCCATTGGCCTCGTAATACAGTGTGCAAACCAGTCCACGTGTTGAGAAGCATAATGCTGAGAAAGTCAATACTTTTAGTGCTACACTGGAGTTCTTTTATGGCACAATAACCAGTATAGCGTGTTAAGTTAATAGTTTTGGGAGACATAATACCACCTCACGACGAAGTTCACGTTAAGCAGAATGGCACATAAACCAGGAGCGCCTTAACGAGTCCATGAATGCATTTCTCCACTTATTTACTCTAAAGCAGTTTGAGAATTTCCATAAGTGCCTTTTGCAGTGGCGTCTACCAATAGGGGGTTTGGGGTTGGGAGAACGATCTCCCACGGTTGCGGGAACTGAGGGGTTTAACGTTTTGGACATAAACTGGGTTGTTGATTTACGATTAAATACAGGCCTGGAATAAGAAAATTAATACAAGTCCGCCAGAATGGGGCTTTGTTCTCTCATTCCTGGTGGGGTGAGGTTAGATGCCACTGTCCTTTTGTTAGACATTCCTTTTCTTGTTTAGATAATACATTTTATTTTTAATGTCCATTTCTTATTTTGGTATTAAAATCGATGGGCTAATAACAATTTGTATGATGTATGTTACAGAAAACTGTTGTCTCTCTCCAATGAAGTACGTCTGCTGCATGCGCGATTCTTCCAGGAATCCATAACTATCATCACAGGAGCAGCATGGGAGACCAACGATGTGCAGCGATGGCCACGTTTATCGCCGTGTGCACATTTGCCCTGAGTGGCACGCTGCCTCTAAGGGCGATATGGATTGAGATTCCTGCCTTGTCGAGGCAAGTTCCCGAAGGATCTAATTTATACATCTATGTGCTCGTGATATCGGAGTGTTCAAACATCGCTGCAGTCGTGTACCTCCTCACCCAGAAGTGTTCAAAGCAGGTCTCAAGCGAGGCGCGCGTCATCTACGGCTGTCTCATGCTCGGCATCACGTCAATGGTCACGCTCGGCCTGTTCTGGCGGGACATGGTTCCCGGTCTAAAGACCTCCTTCAGCTTCACGCTTCTTCTAAGTGTCCTCCTAGCAGGCATTGTATCATCTGTCTCAACCGTCACCTACATTCCATTTGTCAGCCGTCTAAAGGCGTCCTACATGAACGCCGCAATGGCCGGCGAAGCGCTGTCGTCTCTCATTCCACACGTCCTGGCGACCGTCCAGGGAATTGGTCGGGCGCCGGACTGTTTCGCCGGCGGCAGTTCAGAGCCCCCTGTGGTGACCAACGCTTCTTCGGCCGCGTTGTATAGCGTGCCGAGACCGACTACGACGACACAGGCGGCGGCGGCACTCAGTCAACGCACGACCGTCATTCATCTCACTAGACAACTGTCGCTCCAGTTCTCCGAACAAGTGTACTTTCTTGCGCACGCGGGATTCATCACGCTAAGCCTTCTGAGTTTTATCGTCGTTCGCTGTACTGCGTCGTTCACTGTGACTGGCGAGCAACCGGCCGCAACCAACGTGGACATACGAGGCCAGCGAAGCGGCGTCAAGAAGGTCCACGGCGCCAAGAACAAGGAAGTCTGGCAGTCGAAGAGAACTATCGGTCGGCCGACAACCGTTTTGGACGACGGGACCATTCGACAGGGTAGCATTCTCCTTCTTCACCCCGCGAAACATCCCGAGCGTTCTTGCACCGCGGAACAGGCACCGCTGACGGGTGGGGCCGGCGGGGGCGGCGCCGCCGATGCCCCTGTAAGCCACTCGGACGACTGCGAGACAGCATCGGAACTTAACAATCAGTCGTTGAATAGGGCGTCACACCCCGTCTCCAAGTTTTCCGGTGTTGCCCCGCAGCGACGCTACTCTCGTGTGGCATCCACAGACCGCGGAGTCGTGCTGAAGGCTGCTACCGGGAAAAAGCCGAAGCTGTTTCCGCTGCTGATGGTCATCGTACTCTGGAGCAGTTACCTGATGAACGGTCCGCTGTCGTCGGTCTACTCCTACTCGTGCTTCTCCGTGGGAAACAACGCCTTCCTCGTGGGCGTCATCCTTTGCGACATCTTCACGCTGTTCTCGTGCCTCCTGTCGTCGAGGACCACGGAGATGTCCGTCGTGATTGCATTCACCTGTCTCGGAACCATTCTTCTCACCTACTTCCTCGCGCTGATCATTTTCTCACTCGAGACGCAGGCCAAAGAATTCCCGCCGTTCAACAACACGGGAGAGATATTAGCAGTACGCTCATCTGGTTTTAATTATTTTTTTAACTACCAATATTTGATTCATACTTAAAGTAGGCCTAACTTAAAAGAAAGACATGATGTAGGCTATGTATGTATGTATGAGAGTACTTGATACTAACTTAAGTTGCAGATGTATATGAATTGAAATGGGCCAGTTAAATTTCTTTGATAATTTCTACTACCGGTAGTTAAAATCCGAGGCTTCTACTGTCAACTTCCTAGACGTTTATTTTAGGCATGTGAGGATGCGAGGATAAGCATAAGTTTATACAGAATATGCAGGATCGAATATTGGGTGGCACAGTCACCCTTCTGGCCACCTCTTCAATAATGTAGCTGGAACAGCCTAAAATGGTAAGCTGGCACAAGCAAGTAGGCTGAGAACCCGACCACATCTGAAGTCCTCTCAACAATTATATTTAAGCTTATATATGCCACATTCCTGGTCAGTCTGCATCGAGGTGGGTGGCATCAACTACCGGATGCGTTCACAGCACACATTGTTGGTCACTAAGGGCTTAAGCGGTGCATAGGAAATGCATTGTTGTGCTTTTGTCATTCTAGTCTCTTAAGATATTAGGCTATTGCAATTCATACAAAAAGAGAACACAGAAAAACCATTACTGGCACGACTTTGGCAAAGAGCATTCAAGCAGATTGGATAAATCGAGAATCTGAATTTACTTCGCATTTTAAAATGTCAGTATGGAAAATTACATAAACGTAATAAATATTAAATGTGTGATTATGGTGAACTAAAGCGAAGGAATTGTTTGTTTTCGACATTTTCCTGTCGGCATACCATTTGCAGAGAACTGCAGTTCATTGCACACCAGATAAATAATAAATGTGATTTACGTGCTGATGTATTTAATAATTGATCAGTCTCCGTTGAAATAATTGTGATGATATCCATTTTCTGCGCAGATGTGTATATGGGTGGCCATCATTGGACTGTTTTCGTTTGCTCGCCTGCGTATTGGCGTTGAATGTCAGACGGCCAGTATGGAGGCCGTGGTATGGTACGTCTGGATTATTCGTCTTGGAGACATCATTGGGCTGCTGACCATCGTCAGACGAATCAATATCTGTAGAATATTCCGGATATTTGACAAACCCTGCCTCAAGTGACCGGCGCAGTGAGTGATTTCCAGAGACGAGCGAAGAAACTGAATAGACGACCGGCAACTGTAGACTTACTGCTACGAAGACCAACACGGCCAGATGCATCCGCCAGCGGGTGAAAAACGTGCGGACGCGTTGTCCCCGGATTGAAAATATTCTTCAGACGTATCGGAAGCTGTAGAACATTCCAGATATTATACCTTTTCTCAAGTGACTGTAGTGAATGATCTCAAGAGTGGCATGGGAGAAGAAAAGGATTACCATATTATGACCAAATGTAGACACCACCCACATCTCAATTGCGGTAGTCATTGAGTGACACAATCTGCAGATGAACTGTTCCAGATTGAAATCATTCCAGTACGATCATTCAGTGAATAATAAGACCTTCAGTGCTTTGTATGGTTGGAAGACAGAACTATGGGTAGTGCTTATTAATTATTTAGCTTATCGAAGCAATTCAAAATGCCCAGCCAGTTCACTGAGAGCGTATTAGAGTGAGCCAAAATTTCTTGTGATCAAAAATATGAGCACTGCAACACTTAGAGTTAGAAAACAACAAGCATGGGTATGAATTATAGAGGAATAAGGCAATGTCAGCAATAATATCAGCACTGCTTAGAACATTGTTTTTCTATACATGGATCTTAATTAAAGACCTGGACTGGTGGTCTTTTTGTACTGGATTTGATGGCATTAAGTGAAGTGTCCTCGACATGAAGATTCCACAGTCAAAGATCGGAAAGAAAGTTATGACGTGATCAAAGATGACGTCCCTTATTTCCAACTGGCATCTCTTATTTCCAACTCACATCTCCAACTTCTCACACACCTGCTTCATGCATGTTTGTTACCTTCACCATATACGATCTATGTTCAGTATTAAAAATGCCTCTACCAGCGCTACTCCATTGTTCATTCGAAGCTTGACTGCCACAATTACTTGTTTCTGAGCCTTAAATCCCATCAAATAAAGTGTCTTCAACTTATCCAAAATTTCACTTGACCAACTGGTCACCAGAACATGTAAGCATCTCCATAATTCCTATTCTCCATTGGCTGCAATCTCGTAATGTATTAACTTCAAAGTTCTCTGTTTAACCTGCAAATCCTGAAATACTGTCGGTTTACATGTGTTAGTAACCACTTCACTGAACAATAATCTCACTCTACCCTATCACACTCTTGCCTCACTTTTGCCCATTCCTCAATAACTATTCTTCTTTAGTTCTCGAACTGATCCTTGTACCACACTGCACCTCAATTCTGGAACGACTTTCCTGGATTCTACAAATTCTCTGTTCCTCTACCCACTCTGTCTTTCGTACACCATCATTTGTCTCCAGCTTCTATATCTATCACTCCTGAGGCATTCCATTCAGAACTACAATCCTACCTATTCAGTTCTTCTACCCACTCAGATCTGTGTTTCATACACCATCATATGTCTCCAGCTCCTCTATCCATCACTCTTCAGGCATTCCATTCAGAACTAAAATCCTACCTATTGAGTAAATCCTACTCTAATCCATCCAGTCTGCCTTATCCCAATCTCTCTCAACCGAAAGGCAACCATCCGTAACATCTCCTGTCTTCTTTTTTCTGGTCTTCTGGCAACCAGAATTTGTTCTTGAATTGGCATCATCAGACAACTCCTCTGACTTGACGCAGCATGTGTGAATAAGCTGGTGCACTATGCTTAGCTTATAAGCAGTGCTTTATAAATTTCAATCTTGCAATTGCAGAACAGATCGTTAAATAATTGAGTGGATTAGTAGTTGGTGAATCAGTGAATTGGACGTTAAATAAATGACTTTAAAAACTCACAGAAAGATTCAGTACCAGTTAAATAAGACACCTTCTGTAATTAGAACATGTGATGCAACTTATTATGGAAGAAGTATTCAACATTTGTGATAAATAACAGGAAATAATTATATCAATAATATTCTTAAAAGAGGTTGCATCATTATGTGGTTACTGGTTTCTGTCCTTCGCTGCTGAACGACAAAAGAAGGAATCTTAAACCACTTTTCAGCTTAACCTGACCTCTGGTCATTTGGTCAGCTTGCCCATGGCCAAATGCCAGCTAAGTGAACCTGTCATATCTGCGACAGTGAGGACATGGACCTCAAGCAAACGTATTGCTAGCGAATCTATATGAACTGTAGGTCTGCTCAGATGTCGATATAGTCGCGTTCCAATTTGAAGAAATAAATTTTGTTAAAATATGTTGTCGATGACATGTTTCTTCTTGGCTTGAAATCTTCGTACCGCATTTGTGTTTCCATTGTCCACTTGGATATTTATTTACCGTCTCTTTGTTCCACGAGTTATGTGTAAATGCTTGGAAACTACCAACACAATACAACTAAAACTACCACATACACAGGATGTTGCTTCCTGCAACATCTTCGTTACTTCGTATCCACAACAATGGGGCCTACTGGTGTTGTTACTCGCACATCATAGTCTATCCCAAGTATTGTAGGGTCAACCTCTATTGCAACTTGTCCCATTTATTGTGAGGGACATCTGTATTGACTCGTGCACACACCCCAACGACTAATACAATGGCAGCACAAGTGCAATCTCTATGGAAATTCTGTAATCAGCTTAATGCCATAATCACAAAGTTCCCTCAGCTGCTCGGAGGTGCGTGATGGTGTAGTGGTTAGCAGGCTGGACTGTCAACCGAGAGGTCGGGGTTCAAATCCCCGCCATGACAGGAATTTGTTTACGGGTTTCTGTTCCACCTGTGAGCCCAACTCGGCTATATGGAGTACCCTGACTGTACACAGTGGCGGTGCCAGAGGTGGACTGGGGGGCTTAGCCCCCAAGAAGTGGCTCAGTCCCCACCCCAAAGGAAAAAGAGGGAAATCTCTGCCACTGCTTGCTTCATAATAAGCCATCTAAACAATGACAAACGGCAATGAAAATGAAATCATCAACTATCTCAGGCAGATATATTAGTTAGGCCTACTTGATTACCAGATTACCAGGGTCTATTTAATTTTTAACAGGCCTGTAGGTCGTGGGCGTTTATTAGAAGTTTTACGGAAATTACGGAAATAACGGTCGGCTAAGTCGTTAGCGATGAATGAAATCGACATTCAAACGGCGTTGACGCTAGACCAAACCTGTAAGCAACAAATTATGAACAGAATTTCAGTCAGTCTGCACTGAACGCGAAGCAAGGCGTTTTGTGCCAAAACCATGTATGCCAATGCAATCAATTGGCGAACTTGGCGACGGCGAGCAGATGTCAAAACCGATATCACGAGGGCTGGCTGTTGCGAGCTGTGATGCGACAGAACACGCACGTCCTGCTCGACCTGTTTCCACCAAAGGTTCACAGGCCATAATATAGTCTGCGCCCTCGCCCTCATAGCTTTGAGATTCCAAGAAAGGACGACAGAAATTACATTTCCCGAGTACTGTACAGACACTCGACCATGGCCCCCACTTTCTGACTATGACCGATCAATTCTTTAAACTGTTTGTTTATTTGATTTTATTTATTTTTATTAACTTTCTAAGACATTTCTTCTCTCGTGTAAATGGCTGCGGTAGGCAATTGAACTCAATTAAACGAATATATAGGCCTATATATCACAGTAACTGATTGTAAAACAACTGAAAGGTTCTACATCCACATCGTCCGAACAGGTGACAACAACTAATTTGCGTGCAAACAAATCAAAACGTACCGTACGTCCAGACTACCGTTCGCGTTCAGCGATTTTCTTGTGACCGAACGAATTCCATCTGAATCTGGGAGTCTGAGTCTGACTCAGCCTATCGTTCCTGCTGATTGTCCGGGTGAAGAGCAAGAACAACGTCGTTGTAGGCCTATACTATATATGAAGTGAACTATGCAATGAACCAGGAAATGTGCCCGTGAAGGAGGATGATACACTCCCAGAACACAACACTCCGGGAGTGTTTTTATACTAGTCTAGACCTATAGGCCTACTGCAGAGTTAATCGATAGGCTACTAGGAAAAACACTCTACCCTGTGAATAAACACTATGGGAGTGTTTTCGTTTGAGATCGGACCAAATGACTGGTAGAGTTTGTTCTTCCTATGACAAACTGAATGGGGAGTTGATTCTTCCTGAGACTATATGACTTAGTTGTGGAATTGATTCTTCCTATAGGACAAATCGAATGGGGAGTTTATTGCTTTTATGTTTTTATAATCGTGTAATAGTGTGCTAGGCTATAGAAGAATCAATTCCCCGATTCAATTTGTCCTAGGAAGAATCGACTCTACTGGAGTTTCTATTCACCATTCTATAGTCCTAGTAACAATACACTCCACCAGTCAATATGTCCTAGATAAATAGACTTCTCGAGTGTTTAATAGGGAGAGTCTATTCAGCCTACTTCGCCGGCGTTTCTCTGGTTTGACATCCAGCATCACGCTCGGTGAAGCGTGCGACCCATGCAAAGACAATTTCGTGAACGCGGATCTCTTGCAGCAAATGGCTCGAAACTATGCCATAAACGTTGATGCAATGCGCGCTCAAGCGGCAAGCATTCGATAGCGATTGTAGTCAACGATGACGAAGACAAAAAGCCTAAACAGTCGCAAAAGTACCTACTGAGACTGATTGGATGTTTTATGGCAGGTTTGAAGAGGTTTGGCGCATGCTTCTGATCGCTATCACTGTCCCCAGACCCCAGTCACAAGCGCCGAACAAGCGACCATTTTCTGTCATGAAACGTATAAAATTATAGGCCTATCTGCGATCCACGATGTCGCAGGATGGATTGCGCAACATTTCCATACTAGCGAATGAAAGGGAATTGTCGGACATATCGGCTGTGAATAATTATTGGGTAAAGGTACTTTGACAAATTCAGCCAGGATGACAGAAAACTGCATCTGCGCTATGACCAACAGTAGGCAACTCTTGAACACAGTTGCTCAAAACTGACTGTGACTAATAAACTTACTAGTATACTACTAGCGCTGCAAGCAGTTAATGCCAGATATGCAAATACCGTTTTTTTCACCGGACGTGCGCTAAAACGCACCTACAAGCATCTGGAACCTGAAAAATTCACCCGGAGAAACCCTTGGAAACCCGCTTCAAAGGGCTATCGCTTCGCGGAAGGGGTGGGATTGTAGGAGGAAGGAAGGGACTAGGAAGAGGTGGAGGTAAGGAAAAGTAAGGGGAGGCAAGGAGGAAAAAGAGGACGATATGGAAGAGAAGAGGGGTGATAGATAGAAGGAAGGAAAGGGGATGGAGAAGAGGAAGGGGAAGGCGGAGAAAGGGAAGGGCCTGAAATCCTGGTGCCGCCACTGGCTGTACGCAGTGTAAGTGGGAAGAGGGGAGGGTGAGGGAGAGGACTGGCCAGCCGCCCTCATGCCGAAGCTAAGAAAATAAAATCACTACCTCTTCATACCCATGGCTGCCTCTCAGGCTAGCTTAAAGGACTGCACTAAGTCTTCTTTGCTCAGCTTCTGCTCAGCTTCTTTGCTCAGCTTCTTTGCTCAGCTTCTTTGCTCAGCTGCTCAGTTGTAACTTGTAACTGGCCTTACAAATGTGCGAAGTCACCAGCCTTTCTATCACTAGTACGGTTCTTGTGTATGCGAAGACGAAGTTATATATTATATGCGGGCTACAATAAAGACCTAATAAGGGGACGGGGGCTAGGTTACGTTCTCTGTGTGAGAACGCCTTTTAAAAACGCTATGCATCGGTCGGCAGACCTCAGTTACCTATTAAAAAGGACACATAAGACCTCTTCAACAGCGAAATAAACACACGATTGGCGCTTTAGACGTTTGTAGTTTACGATTACGATTACACAACCGTCTAACGGCCAGATATGTATACGCTAGGCCTAAAAGTTCTGGACCCTGTCACACAAATCTGAGACCGCTTCGGGAACAGTTCCAGTCTTCTGGAAGTCAACAGCGACATCCTTAACGACCAGGTCCTGCCCGGAAGTACACAAATCACGGTAATTTCACACTCTTCTGTCACTTGGGTGTAGTCTATTATACGCGGGCACCTTCGCCGAGCTGGAGTCAACACTAAGTTTTCTTCCACTTCCAGGAACTAACAAGCCACCGTCTAATTTTACATGGCTACTTCTGATTGGTTGCGAGACGGTGGTTGAGGTTGGAATGAATCTACGGATGGTTTTAATACGACGCAACTGGTAAAAATAACCTCGAACAAGTTGACTAACATGGGACGTCATGGTCATACAGCTGCTGTCAAAGTGGAAACCAAAGTTGCGGATGGTGTCAGCTGGGTGGACTTCTGCATCACCAAGAGCTAAGGAGCCTAAGGTAGGACTAGGCCTACTGCCGTCAAGTATATGACGACGCCGGCCGAGGATGGTGCACCATATAATTATGAACTCAGACTTTGATGGATTGAGTTTTAGACTTTAACATTATTTTGATCACGCGATATTACACCTTTTAATTAATAAAGCAGAGAGAAATGTTGGTCAAGCATGACTAAGTAAGTATATATATTATTCTTTATTAAACCGGTTGCAGAAGGACCGCAGTCGGTGTACAAGCATCGTAGGACAAAAAACAAAATCAATAGTAGGCCTAGTGCAACCGCATTCTTCCTGTAGGCCTAAATGTTTTCCTCGTATTGTTGTCTACGAGAGTCAGACCAAATGTCAATAATAAATAAGAAACAAATCGAACGCATGGAAAGAAGTAGCCAAAGCTGTCTTGAACCAGACTGCTGCAAATAAAGTTGTTTTGCTGATCGTCAATCTTATTTGCTTTAAGTGTTGTGTTATCCAAGGACCTATAGCTTTGGGGCTTGACTCGCATGCGAAGTGGTTCTAGCCTCTGGGGGGTGCCACTAACAAACGCCTATAGCACATTACACATTTGGTATGTGACCCGTATGTCAGTCGAAACATTAGGCTACGCCAATCGTTTTGAACGCTTAATCCAGAGATAAATAATTAAGCTTATATCTAAGTTACAACTCTGCCACTGGACGTCTGTGCCTTTACGACCAGTCTCAAGCGTGGATGAAGGAGGAGTGCGACACTATAATGATCTTTGTAATCACACAGTGTCGTTAAACTGAAACTACTACTAGGCCCTACATAGCCTATCTAATTTACAACCATGCAGCAAGCCTACGAATTCCTAAAATATGAAGAATATGTTAACGCAAACATTCAGTGACGTTGTAAAATCAGCAATCTAAATGCCAAGAACGTCGACTGACAACGATGACTGGTGGAAAAATTGTCATCTGGAGCATAATGACGAAGGCAACATGGAATCGCTTTTAGTACGAAAGGCTGTCACGGCGGGAACGAAAGATAAAACGATTCAAACGAAGGGTTTCCATCGACGTCAAAACCGCAGTCATCGGATCCGTAGCCTACGTTAGTGATAACATTTTGATGGTTTTGCCAAGACGTGCATCCTTAATACGTATCTTGATAAGACATAGCGAATCATAGGCTAATGACCATGTTGACCTTCTGTACCGTTAGTACATGGCCACCAGTGGACAACATTCAGCATTTCGGAAATCTGTTTTATTAGAGTTTGTTTGGTTCTGGACGTGGGATGGCAGGGCCGTTTAATTATGCTGGATTGCGACGAATTATTGGATGTGTTGGGTAGGTCAAAAAGCAGAGGTTTGCGCTCAGTTTCGCATTACCCAGTTCATGACCTTATTACGGGGTGCGATATGCTGCTGGCTCTTGCATCTTGCATGCACGCAATTAGCCAGAAGACCATGGATACCCAATGCCGGGAACGTGATATGGCGAGTTCAGGAAGCCATTAAGTAAGCCTCCCCCACTGCCGACTTGGTGATTCTATGAGGACATTCACCCTAGATATCAAATCGGAGGAAGACGGCAGCCTTGTAATGGCGTAAAAGATGCATGCATCGAATTGCCCGGCCGTCCCACCCGACGCCTGCGTGGCAAGTGGCTTGGGGAATTTCTTTATGCCAATGTATTGCAAGGATGTCGACGACTTTTACGAGGAGAGATAAGCGTTAACGGGTCTGTTTCTCCAGACGAGCAGTCCTGCATCCGGTAGGAGGGGCGGCAGAAGCCCCCGGGTCGACATCCAATGAAATCCCGGAAAACGTCGGAATGCATGCGAGAATGGGGACAGAGGGCTTGATTTTTCAGAGAGAGGGGGAGGGTTGGGAAATGGCTTCATTCGAAAGAGACGTTCAGCGGTCCTATAGAATGCTCTGGTTTGGCCCCTGGAAGGTAATAGTATATTACCATCCAGTGTTATTTTAGCTTAGGAAATCGTTTTTGTTATAGTTTTTATTTGGTTCCGATCTGATCACTTTAGTTTAAGTTCAAAATTAATTTTTCAGCTGCAGTCAATTTTGCATGAGTTCAATTTCTACTTACCAAATCATTTTAGTTTTAGATGTTGTTCTGATGTAACAATGATTTAAGTTTTAGCTATAGTTGTAGTTTCAGTTCAACATCTGTTTTAAAATGCTGCAATTAAGTTTCAGAAATACAACTTATAAGAACTTATACAAGTATCTCCAACGATTTAAAAAAACAAGCTTAAAGGCTATAAACTAGGAAAAGCTTAAACCTAGAAAAGAACTAATTAAGTGTGATAACTAAATGTGAACGAAATGCAGATGATAACCAAATCCACAAAGTTATTCTCAGTAATTACTGGCCCTGGGGTCGAATCTTTTTCAACCCCTTAATGTCTTCAATTAGGATCACAGCCGAAGGCCATTGCAACAACTGGTCCCTTGGTCATAGTAGTTCCAAAGAGTGCAGTCTGATGGCATCTCAATTTCCAATAAGATATTTTTGGCAGATGATGCTGCCATCAGCAGCTGTTTTATGGCTGACTGAGCTGTCCACATGGATTTTTATTTCGTTCAAATTTTCTTTATCATTGTCATTTCTGTTTCATTCAACACCATCTTCTTTTTGTTTTTATCTAGTTTTAGTTTGAACTTTATTATTTTTCATTCTCATTTTAGTTCCTGTGAACCTATAGCTAATTTGTTTCCGTTTTATAGTTTGCATTACAAAAATGACACTGGTAACATCAGACAAGCAGGGTTTCTCTTGCCCTTAGCAGAGAGGTCACAAGTGTACTGTTCCTCTTGCACCCCTTAGATATCCTTAGGTTTACGTGGTTTCCTATGATAGCTACTCAAAAACGGAGATTGATCATGTCCTTGTCAACAGCAGATGGGTTGTTACCAGCTGCAAAGTTGCACACAGACTGGGCATAGGACCACTGGAACTAGACTGAGTCTAGGTCTGATGACTCTGAAATTTGGTGTCCGTACAGCATGGAGGAATGGTAAAGATAGAACAGTTGGCGTCTCATCATTGCCATTCCTACGCACAGCCGAGTTAGTCACCAGAAGAAGAGGAATGTGAATGCAGGACCTGCTTGTAGGACTATTCTAATTCAAATGCATCCAGATGGTTGGATCTGTATGTTTAAATGTTGTGCACGTATCCACAGTGTTAATTTTAAAGCATTGAACGTATGTATACCAGTCAGTTAACAATAGTGTATGTCCCAGTTTGGGCTTTAAACTTACACATATTTGTATGAAGATTACGTTTTTGATATATATTATACATATGCTATGATAGAAGATTCCTGAGGGCCAGAGATTTTCTGAATTTAGGAAGCTTCATTATGAATTCAGGGGAGGAAGATGGCTAATGTGACTGAATTCTCGTTGCGTAATTAACTGCAGGTCCATTTGGTGCATGACGCCTGCCATGAAACACCCATGAAATGTCCGCGATACCAGCAGAGGGCAAATACGCATTATAGGCTTAATATTTGCATGTCGGAAATGGAACTGTCCTCATTACCCGCGTCCAGACGCTGGACGCTGTAAAGCCTTGTGGAAGCTGCAATGCATGACAGCTGCGAGTGATCCAGTACTCCATATCAGAGCAGTGTTAGCAGAGACTAAAGCTATGAAGAGTTAGTGAGTTTTGCGCTGGTGCATGTTTTAGCAGCAACTGCTGTCTAGAGCGACGTGGGATTTCAGTGCTTCTACAGTTACTGCATTGAATATAGAGAACACCTTGTTGTACCAGCAATGTCTGTGACCTGGTTGAATAAAGGTAAGACTGGAGGAAAAACTGGTGGGGGGTCCATAGTGTAGTGGTAACATCATTGGCATGAAGAGCAGTAGGTAGCAGGATCGCTTCCCGTACCCTCCCAAAGGTCAACTCAGCCTATCATTTGCGAGATGGCGAGTTTGTAA
Source organism: Aporrectodea caliginosa (assembly GCA_020284085.1). Lineage (NCBI taxonomy): Eukaryota > Metazoa > Annelida > Clitellata > Crassiclitellata > Lumbricidae > Aporrectodea > Aporrectodea caliginosa. The sequence continues at coordinate 712,890 of JACEVL010000042.1, forward strand.
AATGAAATGTAGGACGTGATGGGCGCCTTGCATGGCTGCCATATACGGTTTAATTCAACTCCTGTAATAACTTGTGATCATCTGTTCATACTGATTTCTAATCATACTGCGTAATTGTCAGTTTGAAAAAATTAAACGAAGAAGATTATTATTATTATTAGGTATCAAGGACCCCTCAGGTGGCCTAAATGTATTTTTTTTTTATACCCGAGGTATCAAGGATCCCTTCAGGTGGCCTAAAAAGTCCGGAGACTGCTGGAGAAGATTATCATTCTGGAATGGTGTTGTCAGTCGTTTTGTCCGAAAAGGTTCCCCGGAACGCGACGGCATTGAAGCGTTGGACGTTTATTATTATTGTTATTATTATTATTATTATTATTATTATTATTATTATTATTATTTTATTATTATTATTATTATTATTATTATTATTATAAGACAAATTTATTTCTTCATAAAACCAACAAACTTATTACAGACTGATTAAAAATGGCTGTTTCAATAAGTTTAAAAGCCGTCATTCAGTCCTGGGCTACTGTTGTTGCAGTCCACGGTGGCTAAAACAGAGAGAGAGTTTCCAATCTGTAGGGCGACCGATAGGCGTTGCAGCAGATGACTGGTCTCACGCTCGTCGCCTGTCGCTGCTGAGATCTTGTGTCCTAGTTCTTGAACAAACGTCAGTGAATCTGCATGCCAACTTCCTGAAGTTTCGACGGCAACAGGGACGAAATGATGGGACTGTGAGATAGCGGCATATTTGGATTCCTTATTGCGAGCTGCTTTTTCCGCTGCCGCACCTGCGTTTAGTGATGTTATATGCTCGTATGATGCAGCGGAAGTGTCTGGCACGGTAACATCCCACGCCAAGCAACGACCTCTGTACCAAGGTATGATGGTGACTCCGTCAGGCCTTTTGCCGTCAGATCTGGAGAGGCCATTGGGCTCTTTGATGGCCGGTATTTTGACTCTGGTGAAGGCCCGCCAAATCACGTCGTTGATCATTCCATGCCGTTGATGTCTTCCCACTCCTTTGATGCAAGAGAATCCATGATGGCCGTTGGATTCTACTATGGCACCACATTTGCAAGTGTGTTTTTTATTATTATTATTATTATTATTATTATTATTATTATTATTATTATTATTATTATTATTATTATTATTATTTAAGAGTGTTGTGGATTGCTAGAGTTCAATATTTTATTAGCTATGTATGCATGAACTCCAATTTTAAGTTAATTCGTTGCTGAACAGGAACTCAAGGTACAGATGTAAGCACAGGGGTTAGCTGTTCATAGTTTGACATAATCAATCAAATCAATCAATCAAAGAAACTTGATATAGCGCCCATGTAAGATATCTACTCAGAGGCGCTCCCGGCCCAACCTCGGCTGAAAAGAGTAGTTTTCAGAGAGGTATAATAAGTCGTGAACTCTAGCTATAGGGTTTCATCATGCTGACTGTGATACCAAGACGAAGCAAGTTACAGTAAAGAAGGTGACTGGAGACCAGTTCGTTTGTCATAGATGTAATTGAAGACATGAAGACATTAATTTACAAATACCATTTGCGTAGTTGATGATTTCATGTATAAATTTGTCAATGACTTAATTGCTGCCTGAATCATTTTCAAACTATTTTACTAAGGTAGTAGAGAATGTATAGATGCATGGTCATTATACAAGGTCTTCTTCTGGTGTTCTATTGCAATCAATCAATCAATAGCAGAATTTATACAGCGCCTCTTCAAGGGCTCTACTCAGAAGCGCTCCCGAGGCAGGCCTGATCAAAGACGAAAGTCTTCTATAGGGCATAAAGGGTTGTCGAGTGAATACGAGGAGATAGGCGAAGGAAAGATGGCAAGTCATTCCACGCTGTTGGAATGACTTTCCGTATGAATGCATGCAGTATGTGTCATATATGCACGCACTGATTATAATCGTCAATTTTCTATTTGTTGTAATGGTCCAAAAATTTGGAATGCAGTACCGATGAGTATTCGAAATGCACCCACATACACCCAATTTAAGGGCCGGATTAAGACTTTCGGGGGCCCTAAGCCAAGGGCCGGGTTAAGCCATCCGGGGGCCCTAACCGGAAAGCCATGCAAAATTTATTTTCCAGATTTAGAGAAAAACCATGTTTATTACTTTTTTTTTGCTTTTCCATCTTTTTTCCAGAAGAAAATTGTCAGATAGGACCTTTCTACCATCTGATTTATTATTTCCTGACAGTTGGGGCCCCTCAAAACGTTGTGGGGTCCTAAGCCATGTCAAATAGAACCTTTGTACCATCTGATTTTATATTTCCTGACAGTTGGGGGCCCTCAAAACGTTGTGGGGCCCTAAGCCATGGCTTAATTCGCTTATAGGTTAATCCGGCTCTGCACCCAATTTAAGATGCTGTGGAGTAATTACTTGAAGGACTGTTGAAAGATTGACCGTACTTCATTTAACATTGTTTCATTGAATTGTTTACATATTGATCTTAGAAAATTGCAATGTTATTACTTAGTTAAGAACATTATTGAGTTGATGAACCTATCTTTCTTTTCAACCGACTAACCAGCCATATTGAATATAGTTAAAAAGGGTGACCCTAATTAAGCGGGGCTTGTGCCCCTTTTGGGTCTTCCGTGTTCCCTAGCCAATGCACCGATGTGTAATAGTTAAGTTATAATTGTTGTTAATTGTTTGTTATAATTAAAAAAACAATGCACAGGTTGTGAGCAGCATCTGTCGAGCGAGTAATCCAGTTTCAGAGATTTAAGCCATTGAAATTTCGTAAGTTGCCGTGGAGTACCAGCAGTAAAGTCAGGATTTGATGGGTTAAGGATGAGTTTATTGGCTGCCATCCGAGACTGAACCTCATCAAAGGCACTGCACAGCAGCTGCACAAGAGAGCTGTCAAATGAAATGTCGATTTTGGTATTATCAGCATAGAATTGACATCACAGTTATTGACTGACAAGCAGTGTAGTGGCTAGGTGTATCACGTGAAAAAAAGAGGACCATGCACAGAACATTGCACATGTCATAACTGACAACTTTTTATTTCCAGAAGCACAATGCATATAAGAATTAACAACAATTATAACTTGACTATTACATATTGTTGCATTGGCTAGGGGAGACTCAAACGAGGCACAAGCCCCGCTTAATTAGGGTCACCCTTTTTTAACAATAATCAATTATGGCTGGTAGTTAGTCAGTTGAAAGAAAGAAAGGTTCAACTCAATAATGTTCTTAACTAAATAATAACATTGCAATTTACTAAGAAGATCAATATGTAAGAAAGAAAGGTTCAACTCAATAATGTTGTTAACTAAATAATAACATTGCAATTTACTAAGAAGATCAATATGTAAACAATTCGATGAAACAGTGTTAACATAACATAACATAACATAACAAGGTTTATAGTGGCTCAGAAGACTTGCATCTGTGTCAGAGCCGCTCTCTCAAGTCTTATCCAATGCATCTTGACCTAGTATCCAATCTTAGTGAGCCTCTTCTTGAATTCCATCACCGAGTCCGCAGCAACAATTTCCTCGTTCAACTTGTTCCAACTGTTAACTACTCTTGTACTGAAGAATCTTTGCATTATTGTCCCAGCTGTTTCTTTATTAATCTTGTATCTGTGTCCTCGAGTTCTCTTATCAACTGAGAATTTAAATAGCCTCTGTGCTGGTATCTTGTCTCTTCCTGTCACTATCTTGAATGTCTCTATTAGGTCTCCTCTATTTCTCCTTTTCTCCAATGTTGTCAGCTTGCATCTCCTCAGTCTTTCTTCATATGCCAGGTTGCCGAATCCCTTTATCATCTTCGTTGCTCTCCTTTGTATTTTCTCTAGTTTTTCTAAATCCTGTCTCAGGTTAGGACACCACACTTGCACACAGTACTCCAAATTAGGCCTAACCAGTGATTTGTACAATTCGAGCATTATTTCCTTTTCCCTGCTGACTAAATGAAGTGTTAAATGAAGTATGGTCAATCGTTCAACTATTCCAACTATTCCACAGCTTCTTGAATTGGGAGTATGCAATGCAAAGCATTAGATGAATAATACATTTAAATATATTGACTGAGTGCAAGGAATAAGGTGTTTAACAAACCAATTCAGTACAGGACCAGAAACTCCAAAACCAGTGCTGGAGGTGTTTCAAAACAAGATACAAAAAATATCAATGATTCAACAATATGAAAAGCAGTGGATTAGTGAAGAAAAACAAGTGCTGACACCTTACCCTTAATAACCATAGAGCACATGCTGTCATTATGCATAGCAAGAAGCGCAGATGCTGTTAAGTGAAGCTTAACTGTTATGAAGATGGAGATATGGAGATGAGTGAGTTGGAAGATAGGTGAGTTTGAATTATTCATAGCTACCATTCCAGAATTTTAGACTTGAGATTCAAAATTCAGATGTACACATGAAGGTACTGGACACAGTGCTAACAGTATATGTGTATATATGTATACATGCATATGTATATATATATAAGTATATATATATATATATTATACATGCATATGTGTATATATTTACATAGAATTATATTCATTTTAATGCAACTGACATTGTGTTATCTGGCTACTTGTAAATTGACTTTTAATGCCACTAGGGCATTATACATTCATTCACTCATTTATTCTGAGACTTTATATAGCGCCTCTTCTAGAGACCTACCCAGAGGCGCACATGGCAACCTAACAGCTCTAAAAAGGTGTGCCTTAACATGTTTCTTGAGCTGCCTGTGACAGAATAGTGAGTGCACTTGTTTATACTGTACGCACGCACACACACACACACACACACACACACACACACACACACACACACACACACACACACACACACATACACAACACACACATAATAATAATAATAATAATAATAATAATAATAATAATAATAATAATAATAATAATAATAATAATAATAATAACATAACACATGTAATTATTGAAGCGCCTGACAAGCGCACTGCGTAGTACATTTATGTTATGCAATTACAACAAATGACAGAAGACATAAACTTGTACTAACTGAACAGAGCCTGCAATAGGTTCATAATCCTACAAACCATGTCCGCCCAGAACTCGGTACCTCTCGCTCTTTGCCGCCCTCATATGCCGAGGGCCCGAGGCTAGGAGGTACTAACACTGCATACCCACGGCTACGTTTCATGCTACCATAAAGAACTGCTCTTCTTCTTATAGAATATTATCAGTCTGTGGTCCAGCGTGTGACATGTATGCATTGTCCATTGCAGACCGCGGCCACAAGCATTGCCAGCTACGGCTGTTGAAGTCGCCTGTGCTACTGCTGCTGCTGGCATCGGCTGCGACGGCGGCGGGCGGCTCGAGGAGGAGCCAGTCGATCAGTCATTGAAGTTGTGAGTGAAGTGAATGAGCGCAGGAGTCAGATGTAAACGCCGACGAAGGACGTTTGATGCATTCGCTGTTTGGCGCCTTGATTCAGGAGGATGCGTAGATTTGCATCGAAGACGGACTTCTTACTGGATGAACGGGTTCCGGATAGAAACGGTCGTCGTAAGTACGTGGATGGCCGCCGTGTCAATCCATTGCTTTGCGGACTGGAGCCAATAAAATACACGTGGCTGGGTCGTCTTTGTCTCTGCCTCTTTAGCCGGAATTGATTTCAGTGTTTCTTGGAGATATTGGACGACGACGCGACTGTAAGGGTCTTGTGAGTAGTTTGTGTAGATGGTGGGCAGTAACTTTAGGAGTGGATTGCCGTAAAGGCTATGGTTGCCACAGGTCTTTGGCTGCCTCTACGTGGCACCGCGTGGCTCGTGTGGCTTCAGGCCGTCATGCTGGCAAGCACGCATGGTAAGTCTTGTCACTTATATCTGTTACGGTTTTTGCACTCTATGGCTTTGAATTTCACTTCATTTTTGGGACATGTATGTTAGCCGATTGCAGAGATGGGCACGATTTGTTAAATTGCTAATCAATTAAAATTAGATTATGCTGCTGAATGCTAATCGATTAGAATTAGAATTAACAAAATCTTGCAGCTAATCGATTAGAATTAGAATTTGATGTTTGTCTAATCGATTAGCTAATCAATGAGAATCTAATCGATTAGTTGCCCATCTCTGGCCAATTGGTTAGAGCACTCGCTACATTGTAATGTGAAGAGTATGGGTTCGATCCTCCTCCTCTGAGACGGTTACTGTGTAGGGACTTTGAGCAAGTCCTTAACTCGCAATTGCTCAGTGGCATAGATTGATCATTGATGCTCTGTTATTAGACAGGGTGTGCTTAATTAGTGCGTAATAAATGCTTCTCTATTGGTGCATGGCTATTGTTGTTTTCTCAAAGGGTGTTTCATACATAATGATGATTGCTTTGATGAAAAAGGTGTGTAAAATCAATAACTGAGCATTGGCCAAGAGATCCAAGTGTGTCTCCAATCCACTTATATATAACCTGCAGCAGAATATCCTCACACAATGCACACTGCACTTGTAGGGGAAGAACTGAAAGGCTTGTTTTGAAGCTGTTAATTTGATCTAAGGAGTAATTGAACTTTGGATTATTATGAATGCTTTCATCCATTTGCTGGTAAATTGCTATATATTATACAGGCTTCTGTAATAACTATAGGGCTATTTATTCCAGTACAAATACCCACATGTTCTCCATCAGGTATGCTGGACTTAATACCTGGAACAGAATCCCTGTTGAAACGCAAGGTTCGGATATTTTTGTATTGCTATGTTGGCAAACTGCTAGTCCAATAGCATGATTGAGGTAGGCCTAAGAGCTCGATTCAGGATCTGTGCAATGGATTTGTATTAAGATTGGTTGGCCTTATAGTAATTTCCATATTTTGTCTGGATGATCCTATAGCCAATATGCAGTTAATTCCATATTGGCCAATTTAGAGACCCTAGGTACACAGGGCATGCTGCCCAAGGAATCTTGCACACACAAAACAGACAAAACTGAAACTCATAGTACTTAGCCTTGTTTTTCTGATAACTCACAAGACTGTCCTAGAATGCAGACCATATCCCTGTATTGTCTTTTACTCTCTGTATATGTAATCAGTTGATTGCAACAAATCAACCAACATCAAGGCTTGTGAGGCTTGACCTCCCCAGATTCTGACCTGGCATCGGAACGAACAGAGAAGTCTGGCTATTGAGGACTTGATTTGATATAGCGCCGGCGAATAAGCTGGTCTCCCTGACTTGGCTTTTGTGGGCGCTGAGAAATTTTTGAAGATTTACATTACATTAGGAATAGGGTTGTTAAAATCGGTTTTTTTGGCAATCCGAATTTCGGTTTTAGAAATCCGATTTTAAACCGAATTTCGTTTTTTATTGGCCTTCATAGAAAATGTAATATATTATTATATAACACAAGTTATTTTATATATTAGGTACCATAACGTACGTTAAATAAACACCTTCTTATCTGCCGGCTATATTCGATGAAAACAATCGTAAACACTAAAGAAATGCACGAATTAATTCTTTCTGGCATTTCTTGAAATTTTCACTACGAAAATGATTTTTTTTTAAATTCGAATTTCGTTTTGTCAATAATAAAAACCGAATCTCGTTTTCAAAATCGAAATTCGGATTTCCGAATTTCGTTTAGCATCCCTAATTAGGAAGCAGGAATATCACTGGCAAGATTTGTGACCCGGTTGGCTCTGTGTGATGCCGCGGCTGTTTGCTGGTTGGCTTCCATCATTTCCATGTACCACCCAACACTGTATACGCTGCATGTGGCGTTTATCTGTGTTGGTATGCTTCCCAAGGGATGTGGACATATGCTCTTGTTTATGAAATATTTTATTCATTGGCCAATGTGCAACGCTAACTTGCTCATGCATGCTTTGACGTAACTTTATGAACAACGGGGTCTGAAATGCCATGTAATGCGGGAGCATAGCATGTTGGGAGTAAATCACACCAGACCACTGAAGAGGAAATTGTTAGCACCAATCCTAGTGCAAAGTCGTTTGTTACTTTGCTTTTTGCATCGTGAGTGTCTAAAAACAAAAGCACCAGTACATGTAATGATAAAAGCAATGTTATTTTGCATTTTGCATTTTCAGTGTCTGAAAACTAAAGCACTAGTTTTTATAATGATTAAAGCAATGCTGAAAACTTATCTCTTTTAACTTTTGATGTTAAATAGTATGCTTATATATAAGTTATATGTATACATTGTATGTAGCCTTTCTAGATGTTTGTAAGGCTCAGTATAAGAATCTTTTAAAGGTGCTCCTTGTACAGTATGATGCTAGGATGCATTAAGAATAATAGTTTGTCCATGTGTGTATGATTGCTGAATAGCTGGAAATATGCCTCCACTGATGAGGCTCTTGTACACATATAGAACCTAACAAGACGGTTGCTTATGTGGTTATTGGTAGACTCCACATATGTTTTGAGCACAGAGTAATTTATGTGTTTCAATGTTTGTTGCATGTTTGTGCTTTTCCTCAGTTTATCAGTTTATCAAATGGTCTTTTGGTGACTGAATTGTTATATATATATATGTGATTTGATCCATAGTTGCTTATGGTCCTTTCACTGCAAAAGCAGCCACTGCATGCACTTATATTATGCCAAGCGAGCTATCAATCACTAGCCATATGACTTCTAAGTTGGTATCTTGAAAATGTGCTATATAAATGCTCTGAGCAGATGAATAAATGAATGATCCCTTGATAACGCATTGTGAATTATCATATAATTGAATTTCTTGTCGTTGAATGATGATTTTTTCATGTGATCATCCGATCAAACGCTTACAAGATGGATGGATGAAATGCCTGTCAACAAGTCATCTGTTGCTGTGAATTTCTTTGAGAGCTTGTTACCAGAATCTAATTTGTAAGATTCAGAGTTTGTCTGAAGAAGCCTTGTGAGGGTCATTCGTCATGGAATCTGCCCAAGATAAGAGAGATTTGCGACCGTAGCCAGCACTCTTTATTACCATTCAAACTGAGAAGATGGCGGATGAGTGATGCCATTTTTCTCTGTTTTATTCCCCATAAGACTAAATGTTTATATGCATATATAAGATTTCCGGACTACTTTATGGCGCAGGCGTGACGTGCACGCGTGTGCGTGTGCTTCGGTCAGTGTTGCTTTACGACGCTGGGTCGCGCTCCTCCGCCGTTTCGGCTGCACTGAAACGCCTGTTTATCTTCAGGCAAAGCCATTGTACAAAACACGAAATCTGTCGAGTTTATTGTGTGGTGAAATGGTCTATGGCTGGCGGGGTCAGTGGCCAGAAAGGTCATGCATGGATTATGACGGCGCAGGCGGAAAGAGATCAGTAAACCCGGAGACCATTCCAGTTGAATGAGCCGACGGTGCATGATGGATTATGAAGGATGCATGGACATGTAGGGTGTGCTCAACTACTCTAAAACCATTGCATACACTGGTCTCTTATCGTTTAAACTGTAAACTGTTTACAAGGGGCCCGGGCTTTATTGCGAGGTAATGAAATAAATACGAAATGGTTCCTCCAGGAGATTCTGTGTTACGCATAAATGTCTTGGCTGTGTTACAGTGCTATATAAATTGCCTATATATTTAATCATCATCATCATCAGTACTGTTCCTGACGCCAGCCAATTGGTGGCGATGTGTATGAATAAATGACCTCCATTGTCCTTGGTCATTTCTCAAGTCCATTGCTTAGTGCTAGTCCAAGTGATGTTATGTCCTTCTCAGTTGGCAAGAGGCGTGAAACTCCGATTCTGACATGGGGTAAGCCCTGCTTGAAAGATTGAACTGTTACTACTTATGCCAATAACAAATCCAATTTTTTCTTGTTTTGGAAAATTATTTATGTCGCACACACAGGAGAAACCAGAGTATGGAATCTTCTTCTTCTTTTTTCTTTGTCTTTTGTTCTTCTTTTTCTTGTTTTTTTCTTCTTCTAAAAAGGCAGACGTTTCCAGCAGAAAAAATAGGAGAGCACAGCAGGTTGTTTTGGATTTCAGTCTGGCTGACAATGAGGAAGAGTAGGGCCCGTAGGGAGAACAAACAAAGCAGGAAGGAAGTGGTGGCATATTTTCTTGGAAAACTATACGTGGCTGACTCTTGTGGCTTGTGTATTTTTCACGTGCAAAACCAGGTTTTCTTCTCTGTGAGCTGGTCTCTCCGTCTTTTAGTGTGGTTTCAATTTTATGCTCATGGATAAATAGTTTCGTTTTACAGTAGAGGGGGCTGATTCAGAGTGTTTTGCTGGAGTTGCATGTGTAATTAATACCTGTACAAAATATGTCTGATTATTTAACAATCTGCTAGTGTCCCTAACCTGTGGTTTCCGTGCTGGACTCTTCCGGTGGATTATTCGTATTGATTTATTTGGTAATCCAAAATTACAAATGACAATTACACAGAGGGGGTTCAACTTAATTAAGGTCACACAGGAGACAGGGGCCACCTGAGAACAGTTTGTTATAAATAATATTATGTGGCCAGCAGTAAACAAAGGAACGAAATTATGTATAGCTTAACTATTAATTAACTAATAACTTAACTAATGACGCAGATAACACAAATGCACATCTACTGTACATTTATTTCATACGCTGGAATAACTAAAGTAAGGATGTTTCTGGTAATTTGGTTATTTGTTTGAAGATCAAACATGATTTCAGGACAGCTGGTTCACTTAAAAACAACCATTCATTGATGCCCTGTGCATTATTAAAGTGACACTATAGAATCATATGATCAGAGTAGAAAAGGTGTATGCCATATTTGCTTTAAATTCGTGCCAGCGGCAAAAATTAAAACAGGTGATCGAGCGTTGGCCCGCGTGCCTGGGACAGTCTTCCTGCACCTGGAAAACCTGAACTTTGTTCTCTTAAATAGTTTTGCATTTCTTTAAAAACCTTTCGATGAGAACTCAGTACTTGAGAACAGCTACCCTCTGCTTCAGGATCCAACCCGTCCACTCTATAATCAACATTAGAAACCTTACAAAAACACAATGCTGTGTGTACACGGCTGATACTGTATACTAAGTGGAGCAATTTATTTGAATATATGATGAGAGCGTGAAATTACATCAAGCGTCCTCACTATGGCCGTTTATTGCCTTTCTGGGAAGGACCTTAAAGCTGCCTATACACTACAATAGGCGGAGAAGATATCAGACGTTAAGAGTGTGTACAGGGATCGCAAGAGAACACATCAATGTCCGCTCGTCTACAGCACTACGATACCCTGGGCAGACGATAAACGGGGCATTGTCTGCTTACTGTGATTACCCGATATAGAGCACGAACTACAGTATTATCCCCCCTCTGTGTAAATATATGTATATGTACATATAATGTATTTATATATACATGTACATATGTTATCCTATATATATATAGATATATATGGATATATATATATGTATATATGTATATAACTTAAGACTTGTTAATTAACACGTGTTCACTTAAAATTTATATGACACTAACAAGTCTTCACTTAATAACTGAAGAACCGATTGACAGTAACAAGTCTTTGGTTCAATTAAATAAAAACTTAAATTAATCAATGCAGCTTCTATTTACGGAAACACTTAAGCATCTTATAAATCAAACTTCCATTTAGGCCAACAACTATTCTCATCATTTTCCTGCATTTCGGCAAGAATATTATACGATTATATCTTAGACTGGGGGGATAATGTCCTACCCTGGGGGGATAATGTCCGGGGGAGATAATGTCCGGGGGATAATGTCCGGGGGGATAATGTCCTACACTCGGTCGTCTACAGCACTACGATACCCTGGGCAGACGATAAACGGGGCATTGTCTGCTTACTGTGATTACCCTATACAGAGCACGAACTACAGTATTATCAATCTGCTTGGCCGAATAGTCAGAAAGCACCATTGGTCTTATATATATATATATATATATATATATATGTTCACCATGATAGCCAGAAATCACAACACAGTAAAACATGTAGTTTCTTTTACGCATGATTGTGCTTTTTCTTGCCTACCTACCTACCTACCTACCTATCTACCTACCTATCTACTTACCTATCGACCTAATCTAATCTAAAACTTCTATAATGCCATGATCATAATGCCCAGACATGCATACAACAGTATTGATACATCGTACCCCTAGAATTATAAGGTTCCATGTCCACATTTTGCAAAACCTAGAAAAACGATTTTTTAGATTTGCTGACGAAAATGTTTTGCCCTGTTTCATTGATGGCAATTAAATTAACATTTTTGGACAACACTGTTTTCCCTATAGTATGCTTATATATGTATTTCGATCATAATATAAACCGAGTATGGGTAATGTTAATTTATTAATCATTATGGCAGGGGTGACTATTCTTGGACATAGAGCTGTATAACATTATTGATTGCAGACAAAGTGAGTGCTGTAGGTTACAAGTCCAAGTCACGTGTTAAGATCTCTCACTGGTATTGGCTATGGACATAACGCCATGTAATTCTTTTTTCAAACCTCACTCGATCACGGTTATATCTCACATTCACGTGATACGAAATTAATTATGCTGTTGGATGACTGAACTTGTTCCTCTGTAGCTTTGAGACACTGTCCAAATTTATGGACATAGAACTATATAATCCTCACAGATAGAGAGCTTAAGAAAGCATCTCCAGTTAAGCTTGACTATTCAGGACATAGCCCATGTCATCCTGATAACGGATATAGCATATAGGTTGATTTTTGAAAAACGTGGACATCGAACCTTATAGTTCTAGGGGTACGACATATTTACATGGAAACACACCTTCATACGCACATATATTTATATAGCACCCTTGAGAAACCTCATAAAGGCATATTGTTTTAAACTGGTGCACACCATATTAGTGTGTGTAATACGTTTATTTAACGACGCCGCCATATCGACGATGATTGGCGTTGAGTGTGAAAGTTTGATTTTTATATTGGGACCTTGACCAAGTCCTTAACACACGTACCACCCTCAATTCATACCATGCTGTCCTCCTCTCAGCTCTTTACACTCTGGGTTCAGCCCCAGAAACCCAAACTGATCGATAAACAACCTGCCTTTTCAGATGTTGTGAATAGGTTCATCTCAATGATGTGGCTTTGTGTGGTGCTGAGAAATTGAAGGGTAACATTTACATTTGCATTAAATAAATAAGAATGTATGCTTGTGTGCATGTATGTTTGTATGTATGTATGTTTGTATCTATGTGTCTGTCTGTCTGTATATATGCATGATGTATTACCGTATGTATGTATGCATGTATGTATGAACGTATGTATGTGTGCTTGTGTCTGACTGTCTGTATGTATGTGGGTATGCATGTATGAACGAAAGAATGAATTTAAGTACTGATAGAATGTTTGTAGAAACGGGTCTGTGTATGCATGTACCAATATATATTTAAGTACTGTATGTTTGCATGTATCTACATATGTGTGTGCTTATGTGTGTCTAGTATCTGGAAATTTATCTATCGCCATTTAGAAACTTTATGTGTTTTTCTGAAGAGGTGTCTCGTCATAAAACCTCATGAAGGGTTCATATTTCATGTTTGCCGTTCCGTAAGAAGTCAAACAGTTGTTTACTCCTATAGCTATGAAAAATACGTCAAAACTGATGACTTAAGTCACTTTAATAGGTGGGTAAGATGTCAATAGCTCCTGTTGACATGGGCCACTGCCATGCCTCTTTGCAATTCAGCGCGTGTTTTCGGCGTGTGTTTCAGTGGAATATCGCCACAGTATCTTCGCTGATGTTGGTTTCATGGCTGTGTCATACACTTAAGATTCCTGCCATGATTTCTTATTATTCTCGAGACCACTCTGTCTCTTTTCTTCGCAGCGTCTTGTCGCTAAGATTGATAACCTGGAAATTTCGTGTCAGATGGATCCAGTCGGTTGCTGTGGTGATAATGTCAGTATATTACTGTTATCTGTCAGCATTTCGCATAGATACTGCAGTAGGCGGACGATTATGGTGCGGCGACATCATGTTGTTTTGAAAGATGCCGGCATCCATTTTTTTATATAATGGAAAGCCAGACGACTTGATTGTAAATACATCGTGCACTTAAGTGAGACAGACAGACAGACAGAGAAAGAGAGACGGACAGACAGACAGAGAAAGAGAGACAGACAGACAGACAGAGAAAGAGAGACAGACAGACAGAGAAAGACAGACAGACAGACAGAGAAAGAGAGACAGTGGCAGAGAGACAGACATGCTGAGATAGAGAGACAGAGGCACAGAGAGAGAAAAGAGAGATTTATTGAGGAAGTATGAATAGACATTGCCGAAATAATAAGGATATTGGACTGTGATGTAAATAGCATTGGCATAAGAAATTAGCACCTTGTTGAATGTTGTTGTGGAGGGAAGATTAAAGTATTTATATTGCAGACACACACACACACATACACAAACACACACGCACACACACACACACACACACATGCACACACACACTAGGTGATCTTGAAGGGGTTCTATATAAATCTCTTACATGAAAATGAAATCAGTTAAATTACCGGCTGTTTTAAGTCCATTCTATTGATTCTGCTGCAAATTAAATCTGCAAGAGTGTGACTTGGAATCAACACAGTTGGCTGCCGTCTGGGTCACAGAAATATGCGAACATTCACAAAGGTTTTGTTGACACATTGGACTCGTTCTGAGCAGAAGCCACGAAGAGCATCAGCTGCTGGTCATCAGCCAAGAATTATGATCGTTTTTTGCATGTCCAGTTATTATTGTGTGCAGCTTGACTGGCCTAATGGCTCTGAATATCAAATGAGACTCAATGGATCAGAGGCGTTGACGCCAGCGCCACGGCTTTACAGGACAAGGACCGGTCCATGGGACGGGGACCGGTCCATCCGGCCGATTTGCATTTAACAGGATATGTCCGACTTGGTTTTTCTAGCGCCCGCATAAACCATCTGATCTTTGAACGGCAAATCACTGTCGTCCCGATGCTGAATTGACTCGGAATCATCTTGTGGCTAGCCCTGAATTCCAAATGAGATGTGATGAGATAATTCTTCCCGGCTGTCTTAGGGGGTGCAGGGGTAGCGGTGCGTCATGATCCTTGTCGATATTGCTCCAGCCGATCCATCGTCTTCACTCCAGTGCTGTCCAGGGATTTTAATATTTTAATTGAATTGCATCAAATGGATCAAGAGCTCTCTCTTGTTTATCCTTTATGCTGCGTGCGAACCTAGGAGGTCGTAGTGGCGCCTTGGCTGCCATTACCCTTTGACTTTGGAACCATGGTTCTGAGAAAGTACTCTAGGGGCATCTAAACAAGAGCATTACTGTCACTTTTACCCTTACCATTGCCATACAGGCATCTAAACAAGTGCATTACTGTCACTTTTACCCTTACCATTGTAATGTAATGTAATGTAATTAGCAACTTCTATTGCGCCGGTGTCTAATGCACAAGGCATCAACCGATGGCACACCAAAACCAAGCCGTAATCAGGTCAACATCCAAAAGATCAGTCCGTAAGAGACAGAGAGACAGCCTACGGTGGATAAGCAATTTTGAAAGAGGTAAGTTTTCAGCCATGAACGAAATGACCCAAGCGACTGAGCACAGCGTACAGACACAGGAAGAGAGTTCCAAAAAGTAGGTCCAGATACTGAAAAAGCTCGTTTGCCAAGAACAGTTCTTGATTTTGGTATGACCAGACAAAGATGATCAGATGACCTCATTGAATAATGATAAGTCTGGGGAATAAGAACTGATTTTAAATATTGTGGTTGGCCAGAATTTACAGTTTTATATACTATGAGCCCCAATTTGAAATGAATTCTCTGCTGAACAGGAAGCCAATGCAAAGATTTAAGCACAGGGGTTATATGTTCATGTTTGGATGTATTAGTTATGGCTCTAGCCAGAGAGTTCTGAACCCTTTGCAGTTTAAGCAAGTTAGACTTATTGATGCCAGTAAGAAGTGAATTACAGTAATCCAGGCGACTGGAAACCAATGCATTTGCCAGAGATATTCTTGCAGACATTGCTATACAGGCATCTAAACAAGTGCATTACTGTTACTTTTACCCTTACCGTTACCATACAGGCATCTAAACAAGTGCATTAGTCTTACATGTTACCTTGTTCAGGAAGGTATAGGCTACTTCTACATGTGCTTTAAAAGAAGTATGGCCAGAATGAACATCTATGGATGTAAGTAGGCTAATAAGCTTATTGTCAGGTGACAGATTGCTATCATTTGGCTTAAATTCTTAGCCAGACACCTAAAAGCTGTTTGAATACTGTAAATGGCCAGTTTTTCTGGCCTAAATTAAATGCTTTTGTTATGAGGAAGTTCATTACTAATACCTCTATCTGCAAAACTATCCTAAGAGATGTATTCCTTGTAGGATTGTTTGACTCGAAATCAAGATGACCTTGAACCAGATATAACAGCAGTTCTGTCAGATATAACTCCCGAGCGACACGCTGTGAAAGTATTCTGGAAGATCTTTGCTAGTTTCAGTTTTCCTATGACTTAAAAAAGCGCCAATGACTCGCCCACCTGCACCGACAGTGCTCAGTATTACTGTAAGACGCTCCAATGTTCCTGTTGTCTCTGGCACGTGGTTGCCCTATGCAAATGAGCCAATGAAATATTGACAAGCCAAGATTTCCCATGCGATGTGCTTATTTATGATACGGCTGTATTGTCGTGATGGTGACTGGTGGACCGCCAGATATAGCTGCCAAGGGCGGCATAGACCCGTTTGGCCGACATGCTGCGCCCAAAATAGGGTAAGAAATGGCAGGAAAGCGGCGCCCTGTGGTCCGTGTCGCCCGTCCATTAGCCGCAAATGGGTCTTCTATGACACTGGCCAGAATCTTTGAGGTCATGCATTTTCCATGTTTGTTAATTAACCCTATAAAACTAAGAGGCCATGCAAATGAATGAGTTGCACGGGTCACCAGGTTAACTCGTTTGGATGTAATTCTGACGATGTGCATGTAGCCTATGTGTGTGCGATAAATCACAGATAGGGTGCGGACCTCAATTGGTTTGCAGGGACGGGGCAGAAATCAAATCTCCTTAAAAATGAAGGCAGAGACATACACCAATTTGAACATTCATCTCAGAAAGTAAAAAAACCACCCAAACACACGCACACGCACACATGTCATACACACACACGCACGCACACACACACGATATGCAAGCATATATAAATTGTCTCAGTATGATATGCATGCATATAGCAGTATATAGATATTTGGTTTCAAGGTTTCCATTTGTTGTGGCCATGAACCTGGACTGTGACCATTGAGCTGTAATAAGTCATCTAATCCCTGCAAGTGGTTTAACACTTGCATGTACATGCTACTCATCATCATCATCATCATTTCCTGACCACCAATCATTTGGCAGGGATGGGTAGGAATAAATGATCTCCACTGTCCTCGGTCATTTGTCACGTCGATTGCTCCCCTTAGTGTTATTCCAAACGTTGTTATGTCCTCATTTAGATTATCTGTCCAGGGTAGTCTAGACTTGGTCTGACTTTGTTTCTTTTTCCTTCGTTGTGTGGAATTCGGTCAACTGGCATTCTCTCCACATGTCCAAACCTTGGGAGTCTTCATTGAACGACTTTGTCTAGCAGAATTGTTTGGATACCTAATGATTGTGTTATGTCATACTACTATGTATTAATAATATTCCAGTATGTAAGTATTTGAGCACTTATGTTTAATGGTATGTGTGTGTGATTATACAGATGTACTGGTATCTTAAATGCTGCATTGTACATGAATGCATGAAAATAGCTGTATGTCTGTAATGTACCAAGTACTTGAATGTACATGTACTTGTATATATGTACTGGTGAGTATGTGTATGTGTAATTGATATTCAATATTGAACATTCAGCTCAAAAGGTAAAATAAAATACAGCCCGTAAAAACAAAGTTTTTTACTATATCCATCTAGTATCCTATAACGTGTACTCTGAAAATAGTCCCCGTTCATTTTACGACATAGCGTGCGTTTAATGAGGCAGCGCGCCCGTTTTTGTTGCGGCCAATGGCAACGCTGGCCAATGGCAACGCTGCGTATCGGAAAAGGGGATTCCCCGATTCGAAAAGTTGAGTCCCCGATTCTATAAGCTAGCCTTTTTGGGGGAGCTGAAATTTTTATAGAATGAAGTGTCTGCGAGGGCGAGTCTATCTGCCAAGTTTCAGGACGATTGAATGATTGTAAGTGATCGAATTAGTCATCGCAAGATTTGACTTTTTAGCCTGTGGCTCAAACAAACAAGATTTCCGTAAGTTAAACTAGATGGATAATAAAATACAGCCCGTAAAACAAAGTTTTTACTATATCCATCTAGTATCCTATAATGCGTCTTACGAAGCAGTTACCTCTACAAATATATAGTCCGCGTTCATTTTACAACATAGCGTCCGTTTAATGATGCAGCGCGCCCGTTTCTGTTGCAGCCAATGGCAACGCTGGCCAATGGCAACGCTGCGTTTCGGAAAAGGGGATTCCCCGATTCGAAAAGTTGAGTCCCCGATTCTATAAGCTAGCCTTTTTTGGGGGAGCTGAAATTTTGATAGAATGAAGTGTGTGCGAGGGCGAGTCTATCTGCCAAGTTTCACGACGATTGAATGATTGTAAGTGATCGAACTAGTCGTCGCAAGATTTGACTTTTTAGCCTGTGGCTCAATCAATCAAGCAACCAAGCAAGCAAGCAAGCAAGATTCCCGCAAGTTAAACTAGATGGATAAAAAGCACACACACATATGCACGCATGCATGCACGCACTACCATGCACATGAATGATATTTAATATCAATATTAATATCACAATATTCCTGTGATTTCCGCGCCACAGTTTCACATTTCGATGTGACCAACTGACCATGCGTGCTTTACAAATTTAATTATTATTAATAATAATAGTTGCATTGGTATATATCAGGACCCTTAGAATGGAACAGTCTTCCAGCTTCAGTTCGACAGTGCTTATCTGTTGCACAGTTTAAAACAAAATTAAAAACTCATCTGTTTACCTTGCACTCTGACTAAGAATGTAGCGAAACGCGCTCTCGTGCAAGACTTTGTCTTGTTAAAGCGCGCTATAAATTTTCATTTGTATTGTATTGTATTGTATATATATGTGCCAGTCAGCCTGTAGGTTGCTTATATCTGGACATTTATATAGCGCTATGCATATATCCCTATTCTTTAAGTCTTGTAGGATAAAATATGGTGGACTAAGAAAAGGTCTGTTGATCGGAGGCGAGCTAATTTTCTAGAAGACATGTTGCTCTACTTCAGTTGAGATGTCTTTTCCATGTAAGGGTCTCGACTGATGGATGAACCATTTGAACCGGGACGAAAGCCGATTATCTGAGTTATTTCCTCTCTTCTTTGCTTTCTCCATTTCCACATCACTTGGAACTGATGCAGTCAGGCTAAGTATGTAACTTCCAGTCTGGTTGCTTTCCCTCTTCCTCTCTGCCTGTTTGTTTTGTTATCTCCACAGATCGGTTTAAACATCAAAATAATTTTCTAGAAATCATCTCAGTTTAATATACCAGTATGTAAATATTTTAGCGTGTTTGTTTAATGGTAGGCTATGCTCGTGATCATACAAATATGTGTATAGTTTTTTCTGATATGCTACAGTGTACATAAATGCGTGGAGATATTTGTGTATTTTGTCTCTCAACATTTTGTTCGTTTATTACTGTAACTCTAAACACCTTACATCAGTGGTCCTCAAAGTGTGTTCCACAGACCAGCTGCAGTCCTCAAGCATAACGCTCAGGGTGTTTTGGGAATATTGCGCAGCTTGAGTCTGTGAATTACTCAATATTCCCTGAATGTCCTACCCCCCTCCCCGCTTGTGCTACAACATTACACTGTGTTGTCTCAGTCTGATAAATATAATTGACATTCTAACCTGTTTTTCTCCAATGCTGTAACTGTTCATTGGGTTTGGTGAGTCTTGTCCATGCCTTAGTGAAACATTTTTACAGGGACAATAATGTTTACAAGTACATTTCTAATGAAAACCGTCGGTACTTCGCATATAAGGTTCTGTCGTAAGTTTGACTCCAGTAAAGTGGTGCCCAGGTGAAAACGACTTCTGTACACAATAGTCATGAATGATGGTTTCGGACCTGTGGATTTTGGCTCTCACCAATTGCTGAACGAATTTTTTGTGTTTGGTTTGAGTTTTGCTTCTGATCATTAGGACTGTCAATCGAGAGGTCGGGGTTCAAACACCCACCAGGGCACGAATTTGGTTCAAGATTTCTCTTCCACCTGCGCCCCTAGCCAACTCAGCTATACTTTGAGTACACTGACCGTACATTGTTGGTGGGAAGATGAGATGGCGAGGGAGATGACTGGCCGCCTGCACTCATATGCCGAGGATAAGAAAATGAAGTCGCTAACACTTCATACGCATGGCTGCCTCATGGCTAGCTTAAGGGACTGCTCTTCTTCTTCATTAGACCCTAGGGACCAGTGATTAAAGCGTCTGTTTTGATTTCTTATTTGGACAAAACAGATTTGTTCATTTTATGATCACAGTTATGATAGACATTAACATTTGTGCAATAACGGTCATCCTACAGCAGTGCTTCCCAAAGTGGGGACCGGTGCCGGTCCACGGTCCCTCAGTTGCTGTTCAGCAAAATGAGTCAAGAAACTGGTCAAATTGTCTCGGAATCAAGAAATGGCTATTATAGTTTTAAAAGTCATAACAAAAAACAATTATTAGGCAAGCATTTAAGGGCAATAGAGTCCTAGAATTGGCTAAACATGCATTTAAATCAACTTTAATACATATTTGAGGAATTTATAGTAGGTGATCAAAAAAGAGAAATAATTAATAAATTGGCACCGGTCCTCCTGCAATGGGAAAATTCCTGCCGGTCGGTGACACTAAAAGATTTATTCATTCCTGCCGGTCCGTGACACTGCAAAGTTTGGGAAGCACTGTCCGACAGCATGCTGTTCAGTGTTCCATGTATTGTTTAAAAAGGCAATGTTATTATGCAGAGTGGCGCTTTATAAATGTTCGATTACTGTTACAATTACAATACAATAATTTCGTTAATTGCTGTGTTTTTCACTCTACTAGGTGTAAGTGGTGTGTCAACAGACATGATGTTTCCTAGAAGTATCTGTATGACTGCTGTCAAGTTGTGTGCTGTTCGTCTCTATCGACGACATTAAGTGGTGTATCAGTCATCGTGTGTTGCCAAACGTACCAGGGTACTGTACCTTTGAGAGGTTCCATGAACGGTGTTATGTAAACAAGCAGAATTATACATGATATGTGAAATACAGCCGGAAATAACATAATTACTGCATGTAAACCACTTTCATAGATATAAGTTAATAACCCATGGTTGTTGTTGTAACTACGTCCTGTGGGATTCATATAATTAGTCCTTGATCTTTATTTCCTTCCACTGAAACCCTTGATTGATTCAGGGATGGGCAAATTATGCGGAAAAATGTAATTGAATTACAAATTAAAAAATATTTTGGGACATGAAATATAATTACAAAATACACGGGAAAATGTAATTGAATTACAAATTACAACATATTTTGGGACATGAAATATAATTTCTAATAACAAAATACACGGGAAAATGCAATTGAATTACAAATTATAAATTACAAATTGCGTAATTTCAAGTAATTTCAATTACGTAATTTCAATTAGGCCTACTGCCCATCCTTGGTTTGATTCCTGATGTCACAAACTGGAACTCAGTTTATGGAGAGTATGTTTTGTTAATTAAGTTTGTGATAACCTTGAAAGTTAAGGTTGTAACTCCATAGCTGAAAGCGTTACAAACTGTTTCCTTGATGTTTTTGCCTATCTCTGCAGTTTCATTAGCAACTGGTATTATTCATGGTTTTTAATGTACCAACTGCTTACGGAACTGCAATCATAATGACTTTATGAACAGTTTCCGTCATTGTGGCAGACAAGTGCACTTGAGAAGCGAGTTATCCAAAACTATATCCAAAACTATGTAACCTAACATCGGTAATGACGCCTTGCCAACGCATCCGACATTTCAACCAAGATGGCATGCAGGTGGAATGGTATAGTGGACTGCAAATCCGATTTGGAATCCCAGGGCAGCGGCATTACCCTCGACGGATATATATGGAGAGAAATGATGCCTACGTAAGCTATGTGCTCGTTAGACGGCACGTCCGCCTACACACACACACTAATCACGAGGAATTATTTATCTATGTGTCACTGAACAAGGAGCTGAGGAGCAGAGGCTGGAGCTGTACATATCTCGGGAGGATACTAGGCAAAAAGGCTGTTGATCAACTCTGTGCACTCTCAGATGCCTGGCAACCAGGGCTGTTAAAGGCTTGTTTTTTAAATAATAAAAACCCAAAACCCGACAAATTTGGTTATTTAGTTTTTTTACAAATTTAGAAATTATAAATGCCAAAATGGCGTCTCTTCCTCTTTCTTGGCAATGTTTGTATGGTCTTTGTTACTTTCGTTAGGCCTATAGACTATGGCATTCTATGGCTCTACTGTTCTAGTTAATTTCATTTAAGCATCTGATTAATTTGAACGATATTATGCCATTTTAATGATTTTTATGATTCGAAATTGGAAAGTCTTAAAAACAAAATTTAACCAAAAAACAAAAAACTTTTAATTTTGAAAAATCTTGGTTTTTTGCACCTCTGTTGATCAACCAGGCCTATGTGCACTCACTCTCTGGTGCCTGGTAACGGTCATATCTTTTTTCCCGTCGATAGGCAAAAATTCCCGATCGTTCAACCGCATCTGACGGTTATTTATTTCATTTTCTGGTCATACCCGGTCATGATTAGTTCTCATTTCTTGTGACGAGTGTCATGTTCTTCTGTGATTAGTCAATCAGTTTACAATCGTGGTTGGCGTCCTTTCCACCGTCCGTCGCTCTAAGTCTCTTATTTGATTTGTCTATTTCATTTCTTGATGTGCCATTTGCTGCTTTTTGTGCCACCGTCTTCGCCGCCGCCGACGCAGTGACATTAATACGTGTTATCACCATCGCGACCCTTGCGCCGTTCCGTCTCCCTTCGATCAGATTGGAAACGGTTTCGGCTGCCGATTGCGCCCGTCCCTAGCCCACCCTACCCGCCGTTCCTAGCCCACCCTACCCTCCGTCTCTCTGCCTACCCGTCCCTCCGTGTGTCCGTCTGTCTGTCTGTCTGTCTGTCTGTCCATCGTTGATGGTTTATTCAGTCGAGTACTTCTAGCGTTTGACTGTGCTACGTGAGTCGCTTATCCATTTTCCGATGGTCTGGCGTTCGTAGGGCAAACATTTAATCGCTTTATCATCCATCCCTTTCCTGTCTACAACCTCCGAAGCAGGTTGTCCTATCCCTCCTCCCCCTACTCCTCGTCCTCCGCCAACGACGGACGACTCCGGGAGACGACTCTTCGCCGCTGCCGCCCATCGGTGATGCGGCCACCGCTGCTGCCGCCGCCGATGCCGCCGCCGCCGGCGTTGAAGGCGGTTCGACCGACGTAGCGCCGCCGCCGCCGACGCAGCGGAATGCATTATTGATTTGGATGTGTCTGTAAGCTGTTCTGGCCGACCGGTCGTTTAGTGACGCCATTGTGGCTGTTGGTGTCGACATCTGGCGATGAGTCGGTTGTTACCTTTTGTTGTCGTCTTACTGTCCGACCAGGTGACGCCGCCGCTGCCTCGAGGAGGCTGCTGCTCTTTGACGGCTGAAATCCGTGTCGAAACGGAGTCTGATTACCGAAAAGGACTTCGGGGCTAATGGACCGAAGAGAGGGCTTCATGAAATTAGTTGGATGTCAGGCAGAATCAGGAGTTAAAGTGGGTGGGAACGCGTGGGAACGGCGTTCCCACTGCTCTCTAAATTCTTTGCTTGCGTTCCCACTGCTCACCATGCAATGGAACCCTGGTAACGCATGCATTACAGTTCCAATAAACTATTATTTGGAGTTCCCACTGCTCACCCAAGCCACTTTAACCACTGGGTAGAATGGTTAAGACTTTAGTCACTGGCGGAAGAACAATCATCTGTGAATTGATAGCCTTTCAGACTAATCAGCTAATTAGTTAATTTATTAATCCACTTGAATGAAAATCATAGCCTATGTGAATCTTTAATTGATCATCTGTGAATCTTTGATCATCTGTGAATCTTTCATAATTAAACTTAGCACAAACTAACTAATTAATTAATGAACATTATGTGTGTGAATAACTGTTCAAACTAGTCAACTAATCTAACAATAAGCTATATAATTGGTTATTGAATTAATTAACGGATCTCCAAGCGGTTAAGAACAGAGAAGTGTGACTGTTGCAGATTGGCTAAGTGTCTATGACAAGTAGCTTGTTCGCTGAGCTTTTGTCTTACCATCTTCATCCGTGTGTTGCCATCACTTGCTGTCAGATGCAAACGCTGAGCTAGGGGGCTTCTCCGGGTGTGATGATGGTGGCATCGGGGAATTGTACTGGAGCCGGAATAAGTGGATCGATCCCGTGCAAAGCGATGAAATCCCCTCTGGCCCGACTTTTGTCCGCCGCTAAAGAGTCTTGCTCTTTGAACGGACGCCGTCATCAGCTGTGCTAATCACAGCTGAAAGGCAGTCTGTGTGGTCAGTCCTCGCCATTTTCCGCTTCACCATGGGGTGGTGTCGGGGGTCAGAGGGGGGGTCGGGAGGGCTCTTTGCGCATCAGAGGTCCCCGTCGACTGAGCCTAATTCTGTCTGTTTCTGACGGTTTCCTCGGGGGTTCTCTGTTTCAGTGCCGTTTGATAGATTTTGTGTCACGCCGGCGATGTTGTTGATCTGGGAGCAGAAACGACGAGCATATAAGAATCGGACTCTTCTTGTCAGTGAGGACGCCGCCCGACCTTCGTGGTGCTTCTCTTATCGGCGGAATATTGTTATTGCTATTGATCAGGCTGGTTATTGTGCCCCATTAGAATAACAGTAAAATGGACAGAGACAGAGCAAGGGACAGAGCAAGAGATAGAGACAGAGAGGAGGGAATGAAAGAAAGGATGAATGAAGGAGAGAGAGAGAGAGAGAGAGAGAGAGAGAGAGAGAGAGAGAGAGAGAGAGAGAGAGAGAGAGAGAGAGAGAGAGAGGAAGGATTTTGACTGGATCGTTGGCATGATCTTTAGAGCTTCAATCATCTTGCAGCTCTAATGCTCAAACACTGCTTATTCTGCCTTGACCTTTAAAGTGATCTTTATCTAATTGCGGGGGTGGGAGAGTGCTTGTTTGTGTTGCCATGCAACTACGGCCCAGGGTCTATTAATCCATGGTGGGGTGGTCATGCATGTCCAGTTTTATATTCTCCCATTTGGAAGAAGGAGCCGGTGTCCCGAGATATTCTATCCCCCCTAAGGCATATCCTCTGGATGGAATAAACCGGTGTAGAGTATCCGGGGGATAAACCATTCTATCCCCATCGTCATTCGCATCACGATAGCCAAGACGAAAATCCAGTCAAAATCACCAAAAACGAAATAAATTAATTTCAGGTCGACGTACAAACTAAAGATACGCAACTTAAAATATTTTATGTGTACAATAAATCCAAACAGTACGACTGAATACACTTAGAAACCGCCAAAAATGCAAACTAAACCGAATACTCCATTTCGCTAAGGGGGATACTCTGTATGGGGGATACTCTATTTCGTGACACCGGCATTAAATATTACAGAGTCTCTCTCTTAAGCAATTAAGGCTAAAGTAGTAGATCATTGACGTTAATTATGAAATATCTGATTGGGCTTTCTAGGTATCGTTAGCTTCCTGGAGACCTGCAGCTGTGAGAAACGAAGAATGCTTCTTAACTGGGTGTTTAGTAGTTCATCCTTATAACATTCCTTTTGTGAGGCCTTGTAATGTAATTAACGTGTTAGGCCTAATGAAAAATCTGTCCAGTTGTTGGAAGGTTTTGTCAGGTAGACACTTCAGATCAAAAGATCGTTCAGTCGGAAAGACTGGATGAATGGTCGACTTCAAAGCAGAGGGCAAGAAAGAGAAGGAGTGCGTACAGAGACAAACAGGGATAATTGAAATCACCCAGTTTTATGTTGGCATCCGTCTCTTTTGCATTTTTATTCAGTCTCTGCTTACCGTACAGGCCACTATTAATATAGAAATATTTAGGTCCACAGTCTTTCAAACCGAGACCCCAAAATACATTTCGATTTTGGCATGCACTGCAATTTTCAACATCTTTTGAAAATGTGTATGTGTTTCATTATAACCATAACCATAAATTTTATTGGTTCCATCAAACAAACAAATGAGTTCAAATGAAATACAGTCAGAATGGTGTAAAATGAGGTTATCAGGGAACAACAGGGAAAGAAACCGTAAAAGGACCAAAGAACTGTAATTTAGAGAATCTGTAGTGTGATGAAAGACAGTTGTTGTCGTTGTGTCATGTTTCATTTCGTTTTTCCACTCGGACAACCGTTTCGGTTCCATATATTTTCTGTTTTGTTGCAGCTGTGTTAATTGTGTTTTGAAGCAGTGTTTCTGTATTGGCCGCTGTAAAAGCCAAAACAATGGCCAACGTGTTTGCATGTCAGTTGGACTCTACTGTTCTAAATGTGTTCTAAATGTGTTTGTTAGAACCAGCAAACAATGAATAATTCAGTCAATTGGACCAACAGCTTCAACTAAACAATCCAATGCAGCCCATATATTTTTCCCAATTAGTCAGTCACTGAATCAGATTTATCACTTTTCATAATTCTTCTGGATGTAACCTAGGCCTACACTGTATGTATGTATGTGTGTGTATATATATGTGCGTATGTATGTATGTATGTATGTATGTATGTATGTATGTATGTATGTATATTGTATATATGTGTATATATGTATGTATGTATGAATGTATGTATAATATTATATGTATGTATGTTTGTATGTTTGTAACATAACATCTCTACAGACTAATGAATTCATGTACAGATATGCAAGCAAACAACTAACATTTACATTCAATAATTATTACTTCACATTGATATCTGAAATCAATGCGTACAGCATGCGCTCCTCTAATGACTATAGGTCTATTTATTCCAGCACTAATGCCTCCAAGTTCACGATCAAATGTGCCGGACCTAATACCTGGAACAGAATCCCTGTGGAAATAGAATGTTTGGCTAATAATATTATGTCTCTTTAAACGAAGATTGTGCAACTACTTGATTGATGTGTGTGCACTGATTAATTAGTTAGCTAGTTAAGTTATATCGCTCCCATGTGTAATTGAATAAACCAGCTGCTGCATGACATTCTATAGATACCTACATACATACATACATACATACATACATACATACATACATACATACATACATACATACATACATACATACATACATACATACATACATGCATGCATGCATGCAAACATACGTACATGCGTACATGCGTACATGCGTACATGCGTGCATGCATGCATGCATGCATACATGCATACATGCATACATACATGCATACATACATACATACATACATACATACATACATACATACATACACACATACATACATACATACATACATACATACATGCATGCCTAGACCCTTTGAGTCATAATCAGTGCTATGTTGATCGGTTGGGATAGGATGAGATAAGATTAGATAAGGTGAGGTATGATCAAGCAAGATCAGTTCAGCTAGATTAAGGTAAAATATGATCATATAAGGTCAGATAAGTTCAGTTTAGGTAAGTTCTGTTAAGACAAGTTACAGATAAGCTCAGGCAAGCCAATTTTAGATGGGATGAGATATGAGACGTTCATCTTGGTCAGTTAGCTGGACTTTCATCTGATCAGTCGTATTACGTGAAATACATTCATTGCAATTTATTGAATTAATCATCTAGTCATTCATTCATTGACCTCTTCTGATCTCTCGATTGGACCCTCAAGAAATTATTGCACTGATCATCAATCTCCAATTGATTCGGTAGGCAGCCAAGTATCGAGTGGTTGCTTTAAGTTCCGTTGTTTCACATCAGAAACCGATTACCTGTTGGCAATCAATTTTCCCAATATCACATCAATAAATGATTGCTTTTCTGGCAAATGGAGCGAACCAGTGACTGATGACATCCATTTGTTATGGTTATTTACCGAATTGGCAGACAGTGTTATCAGCAGATGAATTCAAATACTTTGGAGGAGGAAGAAGAGGTTTTGTGCCCTTGTTCTACTTTCTGCTCAAGGTTTACAGTACCAGTTATTGTAACTGGTTTACAGTGCCAGTTATTCTGACTGGTTTACAGTACCAGTTATTCTGACTGGTTTACAGTACCAGTTATTGTGACTGGTTTACAGTACCAGTTATTGTGACTAGTTTACAGTACCAGTTATTGTGACTGGTTTACAGTTACTTTGACTGGCTTACAGTACCAGTTATTTTGACTGGTTTTTACAGTACCAGTTATTCTTGACTCTACTGTTGAAGTGGTGTGACTTACAAGCATTTCCATGGGCAATACTTGCGACCCATGTGGGCTCTATACTGATCCCATAAGGATTATGGGTCCTATATGGGACCATGTGGGACCAGAGTTGGTTTGGTTGAAACTGTTATGTTGATCAGCGTAGTACTATACCATAGGTTATTAGAGTAAATTTGTGTAATTGTAAACGTCTGTAATTGTAAATTTGTGTAATTGTACATTTTGTAATTGTAAATTTCTGTAATTGTAATTGCAAATTTATATGGAGACTCTACAAGAGAGACTCATCATTACTGATCAAATTATTGATGATCTGAGTCTACTATTGCTTCTGTTCACTTTAAAGGAGTGAGAAGTGAACAAGAAATATGTTTTGGTTCTGTGCAAACTTACGTTTTTACAGAATTTCCATGAAGCTGGATACCAGTGCGCATGGAATCAGCTGATGGCGCTCCAGGTTCCTCTGGAGGCCTATGAATAAATTCACAGACCGGAGATATCTGTCCGTTGGGTGCGTAGGGGTCAACCGCTTGCCGACCTTGTGTTGTTCGGATAATTGCCAGTCATATTAAATGACGTAGTGCTGCGTCCAATTTGCTGGGACAACGGCGGTTCCCTTTGGCTGAAGAGATATGCGAATTTCTGGATTTTATGCAAAGTTAGTTTGTTGTTCATCTCTGGGACGTGATTTCTTATGCGAGATTTGACTGTGCTTGTCCAGTGGACCAATCAATGTTTTTTCCTGACTGTCAACTTAGGAGCATTTGGATCGGTTCTCTGCCTCTGTTTCGCTCGATTGCTAAATTAGCTTTGTTTTCATGTATGCATATATATATATATTTGCGATGTGACATGTGCCTTTGTGAAAGGCCAAGCTATGTATTGTTTTGATGTTCCTAAAAGCAATTGCGTGTAGTCTTGATGTTTTAATGATGTTTCAAGAAGACCTATCATGTGTCCAATACACTGTCGTGACAAATGTTCGTTTTCCTGTCTTTCACACGATGTCATATCACGCATATTTTACATATCTTTCGAACCATAGGCTATCACATCACGCATGTTTGACAATTATTATATCTTTCAAACCTTATCATTTCGCTTAAGTAGATTGTTAACGCGTCTGACTTTCACATCAGCTTCTGGAGTTTGAATTCTGGCAGATAATCTGACTGACAACTGACTATCAAGCTCAGTAACCTGTAAGCAAAGATTGACCAGTTTTATTTGAATGTGTGCTTCAGTCAAAATATCTTCCAGACCTAGAACAATCACTGTGCCATGCCTTTCGTATATGTTTCACGCCATGCCGTATTGTGTGTCCGTGTAACTCCACATATGCAAGAGCAGCTTAGCTATCTAATTCTGATATCCTTAAAATAAACTGACTCATGGAATAAAGCGGTTAGGCCATATTCATTTTTGAAACACGGTGTTCACGTTTTCAGTGCCTGGAGTTGACTTTAAACCCACAAGAAGTACCCTATAGTGTAATGATAATCACGAATCTACTGAGATTGAAATGGAAATATATTCTTACCAACCGAGTGTATTCAGGCAAGTCAGAGCATACTCAGTGTACACTTGGGACAGACATAAAATGCACTGCGGTGATAATGTCAATAATCAATAATGACGATGACAGTGACGTTGAAGACGATGGTTATGGTTTTCATGATGATTATGGTGATGACGGTCGCATTGATGAGGTATAAATAGCACCCTCCTTGTAAGACCGGCAAAGAGAGAGAGAGGAACAGTAAAACGTTCAGTGATCTTCGTGTCTGGTTAGGTTGTCCATTTCATTTGTACTCGAGAGATGCTCCAGTAGATTGGAAATGGCCCCCAGTCGACAAGATGCCTGCAAACACTTGACAGTCACCGAGCCACAGCTTCTCCTCCGTTTTGACAACTAATGAATTGCAAGCGAATGTTCTACACTGTTCAAGGTTTGTTTGTTATTGTCTGGAAAGTTCGGACGATGACCTCTCGTGAGTCGTGACGTCTTCTAAATATGCAAATGAGATGACCAGGAAAAACCGCTGCCTTGTAAGATCAAGCCTTATGCTGTTGTTGGCCTGTTTCCTTTGTTATGTTTGGCCACAAAAACAGTGCTTGTTTACAGTGCTTTTTTTCTAGAAAAAAAGGTTCCGGAACTCAACAACTTCAGAACAATCATAGGGGCATATTTTATGCTAATATTTCTGTTTCATATATATCAGTGTCAATAAACACTGAAAGCACTTACATTAAATTTAAGTATGTAAATAATTTTATATAATTTTTTATTAAAAATTTAAATTAACTAAATTATTTTTTAACTGAAAAAAGGTACCGGAACGCCGTTCCGGACCGTTCCGGCTGAAAAAAAGCACTGCTTGTTTCTGCTTGCATGGCCTGGTGGTCAAAGTGGAAGATTTAGATGTTTTGGTTGATATTTGACCTAACATATGACCACAAGAGCTATGACCAAGGCAGGCTGAGATTAGGCTATGAATGATGTGGTCGGTAATTATGTGGTCATTAAACTGGAAAAGGTTGAGATGATGACAGTGGTGCCAGTGGTGGTGACGATGGTGGCCTTTGTTGTCTCTGACCTTTTGAGACAATGCCAGAACATGCAGAGGTACTCAAGAACGGTTTTTAGGCACAAATAGGATTTTAGCTTTTGGCAGAGATTCGACGATTGTCAGCTGCTTTAAAGGTTACACCAATTTGCAACCCCACGTTACGTGTAATTATGTCGGCCAATGTATTCTGGGTCCAAGTTTTGTTCAATCAATCAATCAATTTTCATTCATTCACTAGATCAGGCTGCGAAGAATGTGTCTTGTTATATTGGTAAAACTAATACAGGTTCGTTTGTGGCCGGTTATTAGCTTCGCCTATTGGGGATTAGTCGACATGAAGTTTCTTATCTTTGTTAAGTCAAAATATGTTATCTTTGTATGTATTTGTATGTAATGTATGTATGAGCACTTGTTATAGCGCCCCTTCAAGATTTCTACTCAGAGGCGCTCCCGACTACAGTGCGGACACTGAATCGGAGCGCATGAGCAATAATTGCGAGTGAAGGACTTGCCCAGGGTCCCTACGCAGCGGCTTGAGGTGGATTCGAACCCGCAACCCTCCGGCTCAGGGAGAGCAAAAAATATGAGGCCTAGGACACTGATATTTACCAATAAAACATTGTTTATCTCATCGTCATGAGATGCTAAACAGAAATTATGGCGTATCGTTATGTAAATTATTAATATAGCTATCGTCCTGCACTATCATATTTGTGGTTGAATAAACAAGAATATTAGTTTTGCATCAATTCTTCAACTGAGTTAATTTCTTGGTGTTTTTATTTTTGTTATATATTAAAAATAGGGCCGTAATGTCGCAATTTTATGTTCGTGACTGTTATGTTTCTTGGCCTGATTTCTTTATCTGTATCATGTACATTTGTGTAGTTTTTGAAGGAAAGGCCGCAGAAGCAATTTTACAGGGTGGCTTATAATGACACAGGATGTGTGTCATGAATACAGCTATAGCAGTCATAGTCATACTCTGGAGGTTTCCTCAGTACCCAACAAAAACCAGCTAATTCAAAGGTACAAGCTAATTCAAAGGTGCCAGCTAATTCACAGGGACTTAGTGAAAACAAAACCGACGGATTGGCATGCAGGTAAGGTGAGAATTAGTGCAAGGTTTAGTTCCAGAGGTCAGACTGGTAGTTAGATGGCTATTGCGGATTGTGTCCAGACTTTGAATGGCGACAGAAGTAGGGAGAAAAGGAGGATTCAGGACACGATTTGTGGAAATGAATGTTTTCAGTGTTGAGTGCGAGACCTTTGTGGAGAGTGCAGTTTCGTGAGTTCATAGAATGGATCAGGTAATCGTCATATTATTCTGGTGGGAGTTTATTCAAGAGGGTGGAGCTGCTATGACTATGGAATAATTTCTAAATTTTAGGGATGAGGTAGTAGCAAGCATTCAGGCGGTGGAGGAGTGGTTGAGAAGGTTGGTTAATTGTAAATTATGGGAGGGTTGAGAAGATTAAAGTGCACTGTAGTTAAGTGATAGGTCGTTTTAGTCATTTGGGTCAGATATACTAAGCCATGGAAGTGACTTTAGAACAGGAATGATGTGGTGGTGTTTGGGGATTTAGTGATATAATGTGAGGGCATTCTGGATAGCTTGAAAGCCGTTTATTTAGATGTTGTATATTTTAGGAAACATGAATTGCAGTAGTTAGTTTATTTAGCATTGACAATGGATGTGAGAATAGTAGATGCAGTTTCGAAGTCAAGCATAAGATGGTTCTAATCTAATCTAATCATTATGTGATGAAGGAAGGTTTTGGATGAAGGTCATACATGAGTTGTGTATATGAGAATTAGTAGTGAAGGTCAGGGTGGATGTCCAGGGTAAGGGAAATGAGGGATCGGAATTTTCCTGAGCTGGTCACGCAGGCCAATAACTATGAATTTGGTTTTCGATGGGTCAAGCAAAGGGGATTAGACGTCATCTACAGTGAATATTTAAAGTATGAGATCCCTGCATCTTTATGGATGGCATTTTAGAGTGTTAATTCAATGCTTTTGATGCCGTTGGCTCATGATGTCTTAGCATAGTAGAGCTCTGATGCTTTGCCGCGTGATATATTTATGGCCCACTGGAATTGGCAATACGGTCTATCTGTGCAGTTGTCAGTGTTTGCTCTAGTCTCTCCGGCTGCATTGTTATTGCATTGTCAACTGTTCTCTGGCACACTGACATCAACGTAGTCTACTCTCAATGTCCGGTCTGCTGCCAATTCAGCGGATCGCATGGCAGGCTATTTAGCCGCTTCAGCGCTGTGTGTGTGTTGATGTTGCATGAGAAGTGCGCCAGAGACTGTCACTGCTTTCGGACAGCATTAGTGCCATCCATTCGGAAGGCTGTGCGACTTGAGAGTTTTGACTGGACTTCTCTCCGTTGAGGGGAAGAGGCAGGGTGGTGGCTTTCGACGATTGAATTAATGTCTGTGACGTGGGTGGTTGGCTCTAATTTAATCTCGAGTCTTTTGACCAGTGGACTCTTCTTCTGCGGTCAACCTGTACAAGAAATTAACTTATTTCTATTTCAGGCTGGTTGTGTGGCGTCATAGCTCCTTGTGTTTTTGGTGTGACAAATTTTTTATTTAAAACTGCAAAACAGTGCAGTGATAAATCAATCTTTAATTCACCAAAACGTTGGTAGCGCAACGCAAACAAAATATGAAAAGCAACAAAGAACTCAATCACTTATGGTGTCTGAGAAAAAACATAGAAATCTTACAGTTTAGCACCACTGAAGTTGCAAATTCTATGCAGTGCTAATGTATTTTAGTATATTTTCCCTTCAAGATGGTGTGTCAAGGCTCACAGCTTTAGAAAAGGAAGAAGACCAGTTCTTAAAGCCATGAGTATAAAGTTCTGGCAGCCATGAGTATAAAGTGATAGCAACTTCATTTTTCTTGGCCTTGGCATATGAGGGTGGGTGGCAAGACCTCTCACCGTCTTATCTTCACAGTGACGCTGTATAAGTAAATAAGTAAGTATAATAATTCACCATTTGCAAGCACACTGTGGACAATAATGATAATGATACAACATCAGAGTAATTATATTAATAATAACAGTGGCGTAGACAAGGGGGGGGTTTTGGGGGTTAAAACCCCCCCCATTGGCTCAGGGAAGAAAATTTAAATAAGAAGAAACAAAGCAACTGTTAGTGACAATTGTTTTTCTTACTTTATTCCAGTGCATATTTCAGGTGAATTTGAAGTGGTGGGACAAATACCTGGTGAGAGTAAAAATTGTCATTGAAGAAAGGGTGAAAATTTTTTTTGCGCTCACGTGTGATACATTTTTTGAAATTAGTGGTGGGGCAAATCCGAGCAGTGGTGGGACATTTGTTCTACCACTTAAACAGTTCAAATATGCCCTGCTTTATTCTCTTTATTACTTTATTCCCTTTGCGAGGGGCTTCGCGCCTTCGACACCATCGTTCGTTCACGCTCGAAGGGATTGACCACAATAATTAATAAATATTTCTCAATACCAAAACCCCCCCCATCATAAATTCCTGGCTACGCCACTGAATAATAATAATAAATAAATAGGGTTGTTAATATCGGTTTTCTTGGCAAACTGATTATCGGTTTTAAAAATCCGATTTTAAACCGATTATCGTTTTTTACTGGCCTTCATAAAAAATTTAATATATTATCATATAATGCAACTTACTGAAAACCGATAATCGCTACGTACCGTAATGTACATACATGTATGGCGTTATACTATTACCTCGTTGGCTGTGGAAGATCCGCTTTATATATGAGGCTTTATATAAGAGGCAGTAATACGTTGCTGTGGGGGTTCGGCTATTACCTCGTTGGCTGTGGAAGTCTCCGTTTTATATATATGAGGCAGAATTCGATAATCGTTTTGTCAATAATGAAAACCGATAATCGTTTTCAAAACCGATAATCGGATTTCCGATTATCGTTTAACATCCCTAGTAAATAGTAATATATTTGTGAAACTTGATTATTAAGTGTACAACATCATAGTGATAAATCCCTTCCTAGTAAGGTCAGAGTATCGTTGTGCATCACGGTGGGAGGAGTAATCCATGAAGGACATGCCCAGGGTCTGCCAATATCGATGAGAAGAGAGCTTCGTCTGCTTTGGCACACAACTCTTCAACGGTAGGGGTACAAGTAGGTAAATATCTCTGGCATATAGGCCTAAGTTTTTTAATCAGTGCAGTCATACGTTCTCTTTCCCCCACATTCATAAATCCCCACCAAACAGAGGAAGAGTACAGAAGTTGAGCAAGTGTGGTGGATCGCTCCACATTGTGAAGGCACTGGGCCTCCAGTGAGCCCATGGGCCTCAAGGACTCACAGAGCAAAGAAGGATTGCTTAGCTTTGATGCAGGTTTTATTGATATGCAAAGTATGATCAGTATTATGGCTGAGTTGGCTAGGGGTTAAAGTGGCGCCGAAATCTTGAAAGGAATTTCTGCACTGGTGGGGATTTGACCCCCAACATCTTGGGTTTTACAGACCAGCATGCTAACCACTGGACTGGTGCACACCCTAAGACAGACGACTTAGGCTTTTACACAAATGCGACAACACTATCGATATTGAGTGTCAGATTCCACTGCTAGCATTATCGTTGTCCTTCTGGACCAGAGGCTGTTTTCTGTGTCGTCTCGTATTTCCTCCTGTTTGGCTGCAGGACTCACTTACTTGGCCATTGTACTGACTCTAGCATCAACTGATGACTTTAACATTTTTACAGTGGCAGTTCTAGGATCGTCTTCGTCATCACCATCATCATTGTCGTCATCATCGTCATCTTCATCATCATTAGTGTTTATTTTGTTATCATTATGCGTAATGTGAATGGTAACGGTCCGTTGATGCTAATTCATTTTTACATGCATCATCGGCTATCTGGTGGTCAGACGGTAGTAGTTATCTTTATGATGGAATGACACCCAATTTAGGCGGCTATGGGTACGAATAATGGACCAAAGTTCAAATGACGTCATCAAAACCCACTGCGGCTATGAGGGACAATTTCTATTATTAGCTTAGGTCAAAGGTCAAACGACCACGGCCTCCGCTAAAACCAGACACCCATTAAATTTGGCCAAGGGTTGCCCGGGTGGGGCGTGCCTGTGCCCCTCCCCCCTCCCCTTCCAAGGAGGCCATTTGAGGGGGCGTGCGTAGGGCGTGCGTGTGCGTACCCCTACCCATTCTTCTTTCGCTCTACATGCCACAGCAAAGCTCATTGATTATTCATTAACCACAACGTGGGCAGCATTTTACACTACAGCTGGCCATTCTTTGGTCCATACCACCATTTCTCTTACACACACACACTCCATTTTAGCCTCAAACATACAACTACCAACCCTGCAAGGCGCCCAAGCAACACTCTTAGAATCTTCATTAAGCTCATTTTGCAATATTTCTCAATACATGCAACCACGCTCTATGTCTTCATGCACATTTTTCACTCTTACAAGGCACACATCTTAGTGTGTACACATTGGTATCATTGCATTTGGCGTTTCTACACGTAACCAATGAGCGAGCAAGCACGTGCAGCTCACACAAATTGCGGTATTTTACACTACAGTTGCCCATTCTTTTGCACCATACCACCATTTCACTTAGGCAAGCGGCCAATTTTTACTCGCTAGCCTTCATTGCAGGCCACTGCAACTAGGCTTTGCACAAGCAGTGTTTTACAAGGCTGACTAAGTCCATTTTATTAATCCTTAAATACAAATTGAGTTCTTTTACACAATATGCGTAGGCAAGCTGCTATAGCCAGTGTATTTGCGCTTTTACACCTAGACGCCAGCAATGGCATCCAACCAGTGTATGTTTTAGCAATATCACCGAACCGGAGTATGGTTTAGCTATTTCGCCCATACAGTGTTTTTGAATTTGGGCTACAGCATCTAAGCTTATGTGGCAAGCCCGTCTTTGAGTTTCACATGTTTTACAAGGCTGACCGACACTCATTCACTTAGTGTGGAAGCCAAGGCATGCTGTGTTTGCACTCGCATGCCATTACAGCAGTTGGCCGACCTCCTTTTACACCTAGAGTGGAAGCCAAGGCATGCTGTGTTTGCGCACGCATGCCATTACAGCTCTCCCATTTAGCAATGAATATTTAGTAGTTGACTTCTCTTTTTGGGCGGCCTACAAACTTTTACAACTTAAATTCTTGTTTAGAGAGTTCACACATCTAGTTTATGATTCTGACTTATAATTTTTCTAGAGAATTTGAGGACTTAAGAGAGAGAGAGAGAGAGAGAGAGAGAGAGAGAGAGAGAGAGAGAGAGAGAGAGAGAGAGAGGTTTTTTAAAAGAGGAGAGAGAGAGAGAGAGACTTGTGGTTTTTTAAGGAAGCTCTTTCTAGCCATGGGAGGCTGAGGTTAAGTTGACTCTCTTTTAGAAGACTATGCTTTTCTCATTGTAGAGATGGTGGCAACACCGCTAAGAAGCAGAGAGGCGCAGAGAGAGAGAGAGAGAGAGAGAGAGAGAGAGAGAGAGAGTAGAGAGAGAGAGAGAGATGGAGAGAGGGCGAGAGAGAGAGAGAGAGAGAGGAGGGAGGGAGGGAGGGAGAGAGAGAGAGAGCGATGGAGTGAGGGAGGGAGAGAGAGAGAGAGAGATGGCGAGAGAGAGAGAGAGAGAGGGAGAGAGGGAGAGGGAGAGAGAGAGTGAGAGAGCGATGGAGTGAGGGGAGGAGAGAGAGAGAGAGAGAGAGAGAGAGAGAGAGAGTTACTCGCACTGAAATGTCAATTTTATTCACAGAGAGAGAGAGAGATGTGGTTTTTTAAAAGAGGCTAGGAAGCTCTTTCTAGCCATGGGGAGGCTGAGGTTGAGTTGACTCTCTTTTAGAAGACTATGCTTTTCTCATTGTAGAGATGGTGGCAACACCGCTAAGAAGCAGAGAGGCGAGAGAGAGAGAGAGAGAGAGAGAGAGAGAGAGAGAGAGAGAGGTGTAGAGAGAGATGGAGAGATGGCGAGAGAGAGAGAGAGAGGGAGTGAGGGATGGAGGGAGGGAGAGAGTGAGAGAGCGATGGAGTGAGGGAGGGAGAGAGAGAGAGAGAGATGGCGAGAGAGAGAGAGAGTTACTCGCACTGAAATGTCAATTTTATTCACAGAGAGAGAGAGAGATGTGGTTTTTTAAAAGAGGCTAGGAAGCTCTTTCTAGCCATGGGGAGGCTGAGGTTGAGTTGACTCTCTTTTAGAAGACTATGCTTTTCTCATTGTAGAGATGGTGGCAACACCGCTAAGAAGCAGAGAGGCGCAGAGAGAGAGAGAGAGGTGTGAGAGAGAGAGATGGAGAGATGGCGAGAGAGAGATAGAGAGAGGGAGTGAGGGAGGGAGGGAGGGAGAGAGAGTGAGAGAGCGATGGAGTGAGGGAGGGAGAGAGCGAGAGAGAGATGGAGAGAGAGAGAGTTACTCGCACTGAAATGTCAATTTTATTCAGAGAGAGAGATAGTTACTCTCACTAAAATGTCAACTTTAATCAAGTCGATTACGAGTTGAAGGTTTATTATTTTTAATAGCATGAATTTTTAGCAAACTAGCATGATCTTATCTAAAATTACAATGGCATAGGCTACGACGCTTAGCGGTGAGCGTGTTCGCCACTCATGGAGAATTTGTGGCATTTAGAATTCAATGCAAATGCAGTACTATAACTCTTTGATAACATTTCCGAAACACAATCAGCTTCTTTATTAATCGTATAATGTTGATGCGTTTTTGCCGAGTCGGCTCTCTATGAGTCGACGCTAAGAAAGAACGCGCATCGCTCGTTTCTAGAGAAACATAAAACCTCAGAAGCTTCTATTCACAATGTGGCACCTTAGAAGTTATCGCTAATATTTTAAGTTGTAATAGGCTGTCTTTGCAACCGGTGAAAAATGTAAAACACGAAAACGTTGTGATATTTGTAAGCTTGGCAACTGTTGATGTCTTAGTATAAGACATTGTCGTATTTTCTGCCACTTTCCAAGCTGCCATAGCATGAGAGCGCCTTTGAGGGATAGAGGGAGGGGAGGGGTTTTTCCGCTCGCCCGCCAGCCAGCCCTATACGCTATAGACCAAAGTGGCAGTGCCACTTTGACATAGGCATTATACAATTTTAAAAACAGCCGGTTTACGCTCTGTAGAAGACAGAATCATCACACTGAAATGCATGCCGCCATAAACTTGTGCCCAATCTGTTAATATTTTTCCGATTATAGGATTGAGATGTAAGCTGGCTCGAATGAAGGCATGAAATTACAAGTTTTGTCGGCCATTGCGTGAAATTGTGAGTGTGTTTCTTTAGCAGCAGCTGCAGCTGCTGCCACTGCTGAACGTCATACTATGAATCTAAGAGAGAGAGAATTAAGGCCGCCTTGGTGGCTTTGCATGCATGTCATTGCCACAACTCTGAGAATATTCGCAATCGACGGGTTTTTTCTCACACTGCAAACGTGTTAATCGATAAAAAGTTAAACATGTATCTGCAAATTTTGACTGTGCCTCGCATCTCCAGAAAGCTGAGAACAGAGAGCGGAAAAACCCCTCCCCTCCCTCTATCCCTCAAAGGCGCTCTCATGCTATGGCAGCTTGGAAAGTGGCAGAAAATACGACAATGTCTTATACTAAGACATCAACAGTTGCCAAGCTTACAAATATCACAACGTTTTCGTGTTTTACATTTTTCACCGGTTGCAAAGACAGCCTATTACAACTTAAAATATTAGCGATAACTTCTAAGGTGCCACATTGTGAATAGAAGCTTCTGAGGTTTTATGTTTCTCTAGAAACGAGCGATGCGCGTTCTTTCTTAGCGTCGACTCATAGAGAGCCGACTCGGCAAAAACGCATCAACATTATACGATTAATAAAGAAGCTGATTGTGTTTCGGAAATGTTATCAAAGAGTTATAGTACTGCATTTGCATTGAATTCTAAATGCCACAAATTCTCCATGAGTGGCGAACACGCTCACCGCTAAGCGTCGTAGCCTATGCCATTGTAATTTTAGATAAGATCATGCTAGTTTGCTAAAAATTCATGCTATTAAAAATAATAAACCTTCAACTCGTAATCGACTTGATTAAAGTTGACATTTTAGTGAGAGTAACTATCTCTCTCTCTGAATAAAATTGACATTTCAGTGCGAGTAACTCTCTCTCTCTCTCTCCATCTCTCTCTCGCTCTCTCCCTCCCTCACTCCATCGCTCTCTCACTCTCTCCCTCCCTCCCTCCCTCCCTCCCTCTCTCTCTCTCTCTCGCCATCTCTCATCTCTCTCTACACCTCTCTCTCTCTCTCTCTCTGCGCCTCTCTGCTTCTTAGCGGTGTTGCCACCATCTCTACAATGAGAAAAGCATAGTCTTCTAAAAGAGAGTCAACTCAACCTCAGCCTCCCCATGGCTAGAAAGAGCTTCCTAGCCTCTTTTAAAAAACCACATGTCTCTCTCTCTCTCTCTCTGTGAATAAAATTGACATTTCAGTGCGAGTAACTCTCTCTCTCTCTCGCCATCTCTCCTCTCTCTCTCCCTCTCTCACTCCATCGCTCTCTCACTCTCCCTCCCTCCATCCCTCACTCCCCTCTCTCTCTCTCGCCATCTCTCCATCTCTCTCTCTCTCTACTCTCTCTCTCTCTCTCTCTCTCTCTCTCTCTCTCTCTCTCTCTCTGCGCCTCTCTGCTTCTTAGCGGTGTTGCCACCATCTCTACAATGAGAAAAGCATAGTCTTCTAAAAGAGAGTCAACTCAACCTCAGCCTCCCCATGGCTAGAAAGAGCTTCCTAGCCTCTTTTAAAAAACCACAGTCTCTCTCTCTCTCTCTCTGTGAATAAAATTGACATTTCAGTGCGAGTAACTCTCTCTCTCTCTCGCCAACTCTCTCTCTCTCTCTCTCTCTCTCCCTCCCTCACTCCATCGCTCTCTCACTCTCTCCCTCCCTCCCTCCCTCACTCCCTCTCTCTATCTCTCTCTCTCCCTCTCCATCTCTCTCTCTACTCTCTCTCTCTCTCTCTCTCTCTCTCTCTCTCTGCGCCTCTCTGCTTCTTAGCGGTGTTGCCACCATCTCTACAATGAGAAAAGCATAGTCTTCTAAAAGAGAGTCAACTTAACCTCAGCCTCCCATGGCTAGAAAGAGCTTCCTAGCCTCTTTTAAAAAACCACAAGTCTCTCTCTCTCTCTCTCTCTCTCGCTCTCTCTCTCTCTCTCTCTCTCTCTCTCTCTCTCTCTCTCTCTCTTAAGTCCTCAAATTCTCTAGAAAAATTATAAGTCAGAATCATAAACTAGATGTGTGAACTCTCTAAACAAGAATTTAAGTTGTAAAAGTTTGTAGGCCGCCCAAAAAGAGAAGTCAACTACTAAATATTCATTGCTAAATGGGAGAGCTGTAATGGCATGCGTGCGCAAACACAGCATGCCTTGGCTTCCACTCTAGGTGTAAAAGGAGGTCGGCCAACTGCTGTAATGGCATGCGAGTGCAAACACAGCATGCCTTGGCTTCCACACTAAGTGAATGAGTGTCGGTCAGCCTTGTAAAACATGTGAAACTCAAAGACGGGCTTGCCACATAAGCTTAGATGCTGTAGCCCAAATTCAAAAACACTGTATGGGCGAAATAGCTAAACCATACTCCGGTTCGGTGATATTGCTAAAACATACACTGGTTGGATGCCATTGCTGGCGTCTAGGTGTAAAAGCGCAAATACACTGGCTATAGCAGCTTGCCTACGCATATTGTGTAAAAGAACTCAATTTGTATTTAAGGATTAATAAAATGGACTTAGTCAGCCTTGTAAAACACTGCTTGTGCAAAGCCTAGTTGCAGTGGCCTGCAATGAAGGCTAGCGAGTAAAAATTGGCCGCTTGCCTAAGTGAAATGGTGGTATGGTGCAAAAGAATGGGCAACTGTAGTGTAAAATACCGCAATTTGTGTGAGCTGCACGTGCTTGCTCGCTCATTGGTTACGTGTAGAAACGCCAAATGCAATGATACCAATGTGTACACACTAAGATGTGTGCCTTGTAAGAGTGAAAAATGTGCATGAAGACATAGAGCGTGGTTGCATGTATTGAGAAATATTGCAAAATGAGCTTAATGAAGATTCTAAGAGTGTTGCTTGGGCGCCTTGCAGGGTTGGTAGTTGTATGTTTGAGGCTAAAATGGAGTGTGTGTGTAAGAGAAATGGTGGTATGGACCAAAGAATGGCCAGCTGTAGTGTAAAATGCTGCCCACGTTGTGGTTAATGAATAATCAATGAGCTTTGCTGTGGCATGTAGAGCGAAAGAAGAATGGGTAGGGGTACGCACACGCACGCCCTACGCACGCCCCCTCAAATGGCCTCCTTGGAAGGGGAGGGGGAGGGGCACAGGCACGCCCCACCCGGGCAACCCTTGGCCAAATTTAATGGGTGTCTGGTTTTAGCGGAGGCCGTGGTCGTTTGACCTTTGACCTAAGCTAATAATAGAAATTGTCCCTCATAGCCGCAGTGGGTTTTGATGACGTCATTTGAACTTTGGTCCATTATTCGTACCCATAGCCGCCTAAATTGGGTGTCATTCCATCATAAAGATAACTACTGACGGTCAACCATAGGGGTTTGGATTTCTTGTGTAAAGTTCAGGCTTCTCATCTATAGTTCAGACTTCTTATCTGAGGTTCAAACAGGAATCAAACAATTGCACAATATGTCCTTAACACTCTACATGGATGCATCCAGATTCAAACATAAACTGGGCAGATGTTACATGACACATGCAGTGGATGAGTACAGTACTTACTCATCTGGTTCAGTGTTCAGTGTGGAAGATTGATTCCTCTCAAGACTCAAGACTTTTTATTGACACCAAGCACCAAATTCATCACATCAACAATTCAAACAGTGCATATTCACTTCAGTCCATAGTTAATTATATATATGCAGCAACGTTGTCTACTACAAGATAATCAGTTTCATAGTGTCAAAGGGACCAAGGGTTATCCCTTAAAGGAGTGATAATTCTCTGCTGCCAGGGAGCCCCATTTTCGTCAGTTTCCTAGGTAGGTAGAAAAGATGGTCTAATAGCAGCCATAGTATCTTTAGTGGTATTTCTTCATTATAGTTAATTCATTCCAGTCCAATAAGATACAGTTTAAGTTTCGTTTAAAATATTCCTAAAGCAAAGTGCATTAGTCAAAGGAATCGGCAGCGGTCTACGTTAAGAAATTGAAAACTGTCGAGTTTTGGTACATGCATAATCTTCATTAATCTCCAAATTCTTACCAAGCAGAGACCTTAAGAAACCACTAAATGCGTAATTGCTTATATGCCTTATAAGCATGAGATTGAATTGGTTTAGATTAGGTTAGACATAGGCTGTTGCCTTGAAAAGGCAATAGTTTTGTTACATGATTCAAAGAAATTATATAAATAGGCAAATATTGTCCATGAAATTAGCATTAAGAAATTGTGATGTAATTCTACCCTTTCCTTCAAGTTCCAAGTAATTGGTTTGTAGCTGATGAAAGCTGACTTGTTCGTTCAATAACGTTTCTTGCACTGGCTTCCAATCCTTCCTTCCTTCCTCGATTCGTTTGCTGTCAGATACTTATCCCGCTATTTGTAAATAGTCATACTGGACTGGTGCTTGATGAAAGAGATTCTAGAGGCACAACCATATACGTAGTAGATTTCTCACCGATTGATGTCTCGGAAATAACTCGCTTCAAAGCAGACGAGCCGAAATGAAGTCTGTATTCGGAGTATATATCGCTGAAATGAAGTCCTATATTCACTGTTTCGCAAGTCCTTTATCAGCTTTGATTGATAGCACGAAACGTTATAGATAGAGCTGTCGATTTGGCGGGTCTTCGAGTGCGTCTGGCTGCCATCCTGACCTTGGGCTGTCTCTGCACTCATACGGATTCCAATTGGGCTTGTTTGCGCTTTCCAGCTGACCCACTGTCATGATTCTGTATCTGTTTGTCTCTTTTCTTTCGAGTGCTAGCCTCGCTTTTCCTCGTCTCCTCCGCGTACTGCTTGCTCACACGTCATAGGACTGTGTATCGGCCGCTTTGTTTACTTGGATGAAATGCTTTAGAGTACGGGTAACTGTCACAGCACTGCTACACACACAACGCCTTTGAGAGGTCCTTGAAGGGCGCTATATTAATGATACATATATACATGCCTATGTACATATATACACGATCCTTCATGGTGAAATATCTGGTCTCCTTAAATTTTTCCGGTCGATCTTGGTCTTATCTTGCAGATAGGAAGTGAGCATGCTGTAAGAAATCTAAGGAAAGCCAAATGCAAGACTTGGCTACTTGCATGTATATATATAAAGCATGGACATATTATATACAGCATGGACTTTTCCTTTTTTCACAAATCAGATGTCATATGACTTAGGTCTTACGTCTTCATTTTCATGGCTGTAAATTACAGTTGACCGAATCCCACACAATGCACTACTTGTAAGATTCGAAGGCAAAAGAAACAAAGGTAGACCAAGACTATGCTGGATAGATAATATAAATGAGGACATAACATCACTTGGACATACATTAAGGGAGCAATGGACTTGACAAATGACCCGAGGACAGCGGGATAATTTATTTGTACCCATCGCTGCCAAATGGCTGGCATCAGGAATGGACGACCGATGATGATGATGAAAGTTGCCTTGCTGTTGAACCTTGCTGTCTTTCTTACATTATGTTACATTTCAAGTTACATTCCATTATATCTATATATTTATAT
The DNA here is from genome assembly GCA_020284085.1 of Aporrectodea caliginosa. Taxonomy (NCBI): domain Eukaryota; kingdom Metazoa; phylum Annelida; class Clitellata; order Crassiclitellata; family Lumbricidae; genus Aporrectodea; species Aporrectodea caliginosa. Next base: position 757,748 of record JACEVL010000042.1, read on the forward strand.
ATTGTATATATATTATATATATATTTATATATAGATTATATTAACACTGATATCCTTGCATACAGTGCTTCTGATACAGTGCTTCTGATCAGTATTGAACGAGAAGGAATGGCAAAACAGTCAGCTCAGCTTACCCATAATTCCCGCAAGAGAGCATCATATATTCGTTTAATGTGTTAACAACAGACATAACGCTGTAGGTGTACATAGAAAAAACTACATCTAGATATTATAGTATGAATAAATAATAGCTTAGTAAGAGTTCAGGAATAACATACGAGAAATAAAATTTCGTGAGTCCTTGTCAGAAGGTTAAAGTTATGTGGTCTGACCCTAAGAAAATACGGCGTAAAATGTTGGTTAGGAAATAGGCATCTGAGAGAATGATTCTCATTTAAGAGGACGGCCTTAAAGAGTGAAGTGTCTGCTTTATTAGCTAGAACATTTGTAGAAGGGGAATCTGACGGAATAAAACCAGAGCGTATTAATCTGTTATTCAGACGTTCTATGCGGGATTTGTCCTTTTCGCTCGCCAGACCCCACCAGGCGGGAGAAGCATACATTGTTCTGGCTATGATGGTTGCGCGGGTGATCAGTTGTAGAGAATCTGCAGATGCACCATGGTTTTTGAGTGTTTTGAGGGCGAAGATTGAAGCAGAGCCACTTTTGACGACTTTGTTGATGTGTTCCGTGACTGAAAGTTTTTCATCGATGGTGACGCCTAGGGCTTTTATTGAGGTAGAGCATGACATAAATTGCGTTCAGTTCTTGCTTTCTTGTTGACTTTTCGGATTTTTGTTTCTTGACCTCATTTTCCCAAGGCTCACCTCTCAGTGTCCCCCAACTGTGCATCTCTCGATGCCATTACTGTCACTGACTTATGAAATAAGTATCTGTGTGTATCAGCGGCCATTTTGGTACACCACCCAGCCAACGGAATAACACGGACTTTTCTAGTCTCCTGTGATCTGTGAAAACTGAGAGGCTATAAATAACATGATTCAGTTTTGTCTGTAAGGAACATTCAGACTGTTAGGAGTTGTTTCAATTTCTAATTCCATATGAAACTGTTATTCCGAGAATGTAGTGGACAATATTCTGAACAATGTCAACGTTTGGTACGTGGATGGATCCTCTGGGAGCTAGCCAATCAGAATTCGGCATCAGGGTTTCCGATTGGTCGCCTGTTGGGTTACAAGGTTTAAAGCACAACCAATAAAGAGCCTCTCTCGGGTGAAAATATCGGCATATTTGCCGAACACTCCAGCTATGGATCGCACGTTGTGCGCACCAACAATAAAGCAATACCAGTTTTATGTTGTAAATGCTAAATGTTCGGCTTGTTTGTGTGCTGCTCGAACAACTTGTATATCTCATAACTAATCATTTTCTGCTGCATATTTGTTTTATTGCAGCTTTCCGTTTTTTATGTGCACCGGTTGTGATTTGTTTCATTGGTATTATTATTATCTTCTTTTTTATTACTATTATTACAGATTTATTTCTTCATTAAGACAACAGATTTATTCGTATACAGGCTAATTAAATTGACCTCTAAAGCTGTTGATGATGTTTCAAAACAGTAGATTTTCTAGTTTTGCTGTCATCCGTCACATTATGTGAAGGTTGGAATAATCAACATTCAGTCTCTGACTTGGCACTTTTCCTGATTCCTGGAAGTTTTACTGAAAATGGAAAGCAGTACTGTGAATTTCGTTTTTATCTCTTGAGTCACCTGAATGTTTTTAAATCAATTTTCTTAATTATTATTGCAGTCCACCAGAGTATCTCTACTTTTACATCAGACAGTGTGAACGAATTAAGGAGCTGTGTTTGTATGTGTGACTCACACAGTGTTAAGTTAACTTGTGTCTCATGCACCGGGAAGGAGGAGAACGAAAAGATAGCAGCATCGTGTATGTTTCAGCTAGTATGGAGAAGACTTAATTGTTTGTTTTCCCCGTACAATATGAAAGACTATTGTGAAATTCTCTATTTCAGTCATCATAATGACGTCACTCTTGATAAGCCGGTTACCAACAAACGACTTAAAGCACAGCCGATATGCTGTATTGCTTGGCTTTTGCTTTCCGGCCCATGTGGAAGTCATAGAAGCGAACGAGACTGGCAGCAAACAGCACTTAATTCTGGTTTCCCCTGTGAGATTGCGTCAGTTTTCGTGGCTGCATCAAATTTATAGGTTCGAATTTTTCTATTTGACTGTTGGTGTATGTGTAAGCTCCTAGCAACCTGGAGCAATTTAATAAAGTGACATTCTTGTGGGCTTGGATGTTGGGCTTGGCAGCAGACAGCAGTCTGCTTTTCAAGGTCCTTGGCAGTTTTTGACTTGTGAGATAATTTGCTGTAAAAGCATATCTTAGTAAATGTACATGTATAATATGTTATTAGCAAATGAACATTAAGTTATTAGTTAATGAACATATGTCCAATAATAATTAATAATAATTAATGACTAGTTTTTCCTATTTGGTTTCTCATTCTTTAAAGACGTTTCTTTTCCCCCGCGGTTTTCGTGCTGAAAGCGCTTCTGAATAGTTATTCTGAGAGAGGCGCTATATAAATCTTTAGATACAATACAATACAATACAATAATGTTATTAAAACTAGTTTTTGCCAGGTTGGGCTGGGAGTGGCTCTGGGTAGTTATCCTTGGGAGGCACTGTGTAAATGCTGTGAATGAATTAATGAATTAATTAGTAAATGAGGATATACTTATGTGTCTTACATTATTATTAAATGTACGTTTGTATGTGTCTGAATTTACATACATATGCAAATAAGCCTTGTCTTTATACATTTATGTACATGAGTTTTGGTAAATGAAATTTGAACTTGCATCATAATAATGGCTTAGCGTAACTCAAGAATTTCTTCCATTAGGTTGGATTACTGTATGATAATATGATTGACTGTTCCCATGGGTGTGTTTGAGAGACTGTTGGCAAAGGTAAGAGTGAAGGTGAGGGTGACTATTTGGCTGCCATTGCACTAATAATTATATGCAAATGATAACCCATTGGACAGTTGACCGTGATGGGTAAAGTTTTGCCCTTATTTATGCGAACTATGTCCAGCTGTTCGACATTGGTGGCAATTGCTCTGGGGTTTCTTCCTTAGTGTTTTTCATGAGAAGCTGCAATGAAACCACATATTTTCCTCTGGTTTATGGCTGTCGAGTTACTCCAACGAAGACAGGCGACTGTTTATTGGCTCTTATCCCAGTAAGACCCTGACTTTTTGGGAAAAGGATTTTGCTGTTTGATTCTTTGTTCTAACGTTGATGTAAGGAGTTTTACTGGAAGTTTTAATGTCTGACAATAAACCATCTACTCCCCAAAGAGCACAGTTTTTGTTTCTCACCAGACCACGATGAAGTACCAGACAAATTGAACTGCTTTTTGTCTCGTCTCCATTTTTATTCTGTGCCGCAGTCTGAAGAAATGTGTGACTTGGTGAAACTGTATTAGACACATCTTCTGTTGCTTCAGACGGGAGAGACGGCCACTGTCCCATCCGCTAAGCACAGGACAGTCAACATAAATCTCTTTCCAACATTTCTCAGCCCAACACAAAAGCAGTGTCAGAGAGACCAGCTAATTTACTGGAGCTATATAAATCAAGTCTGCAAGGGAACCAGGTTGTTTGATCAGTTTTGGTGCCAGGCCAGAATCAAAGGTCACGGAAGTGTCACGAACCGACTGGAGTCACTATTCATAATTCTTTGTCTATGCCTGTATGATGCTCTAGCTGATCAGTTAGGTCTAGGGCTGATTGTATGGGTTATTTTTTAACCGCTGTAGTTCATTCACTGTTGGGCATGTAACTGTATTGTACTGTACTGCGTGTCAATTTATATAGCGCCTCTTCCAGGACAAACTACTCAGGGACACTATCAAGGCCGTATTTAGGGGTGTGTTTTGGGTGTTTAAACACCCCCGAAATTAAATAATGTATAATATAAATATTGCAGTTACTAACATATACGGTGTAAGAACTAAGAGCACTCATGTGAACTTAGATGATGCAGCTCTACAGTGCTTTGAGAGCTCACAGCGCTCCTCCAAACCCCTTATAGACGGTTGACTTGGTTGCTTAATTTTTTGTCGGCTTGTTCAAGAACGAGTAAACACCCCCCGAAACAAAATCCTGGCTACGGCCTTGGACACTATGCTGGCTTCTTTCCATCATGATTGCTTACAACCATGAGCTGATGCACTGTAATTAGTTTGCGGAATTGTGTGTGTATTGGAAATGAAATATATTTACTGTCGGCTATTTAATTAACTTTTCCTGACATTAACTGAAGTAGGTGGATTTACAAACATAGGAAAAAAGGAGAGAAAACGTTGATTGAATTGATGCACTTTGACCACATAACAACCTTTCCTTTTTATATACTGGTTGAATTTATGTTTCATTTTCACTCACCAGATGTTGTGTGTCTGACAAATTTGAATGTTATTCAGGGATTGGAATGTTAACACGATTTCTCATAAACTAAGATGAAGAAACCATGGCCTGCATTAACCAGTGTATTCAGTGTTATTGTTTATCTATTTATGCCATGCTTAGTCTAGTAGGATTTTATTTGCCATAGTGATTTATAGATCCCTGCTGAGGAATCCGAAAGAACCTTAAGCAGGCTACTAATCCTGACTCCTGGTCTCTCGTGTTCCTGGTGTGTTCCGTTGCTTTGACACATGATTACTGGAGATCCGGTCTTCTGGAATCTTTACTTTGATGGCTGAGTATTTGAGGATTAGATGGTTTAATGAAATGTCTACATGTGGACAAACAGGTGGAATGGTGGATGAATTTATTTTGTGAAGATGTCTGAACTAAGTGGATCTTTGACTCAACTTTGTGGTTTACCCTGCAGGGGAAGGAAGGGAAAATGAGAGTGGAAATCTTTTCTTTAATGACTGGGAAAGGAAAGGACAGATAGGAGGAAAAGATGAAGAAGAGGGTGAGGGAAGAAATAGCAGAAAAAGGAATAAAGAGTATCAGCATAAAAATGGAGGAATGGAATAAGTGGAGGAAAAGTAGTGGGAGGAGAAGGAGTAAAGGAGAATATGAAGGGAAACCAAGACGAGAAGCAGGAAGAAGAAGGTTGGAAGAGGAAGGGAAAAGGAAGAGAAAAGGAGCAGGAGATAAAGATAGGGTAAGGAGAAGAGGAGATAGAGAGGAATGGAAGTGACTGAACAGAGGGAGTACGAGTGTTACAAGGAGAGTAGGAGGAACCAATGCAAAGGGAGGAGGAGGAGAATGAGAAGGAGGAGGAGGAGAACATATAAAGGGCAGGAGGAAGAGGAGAACGATCCAAAGGGCAGGAGAGGAGAAGGAGTAGGGAGAGGAGAAGGAGTAGGAAGAGGAGAATGAAAAAGGGAAAGTCATGAGCAGGAAATAAAAGAGTCATAAAATCATTCAGCTGGACCAAGTTGAAGAGATTTCAGCCATATACTGATCGATAGTAATTGTCTGGATATCGAGTGATGAAGGTTGGACCAGTGAGGAGAAACGTCATGTGCTTTCAGAATACATGTCCTCCTTTTGTCTTCAATGGCCTGTGTCCAATTCACTCGGCACGGTACTTCAATTTCTGCCACAGTTCTCTGGGGTTTCAAAAATCGGTTAGGCAGAAGATGTCCGGCCAATTCGCACGTTTCATCATTTCAGTTAATATTTTGTGGTGGAAGAGAGATAGCTGAATCATGCATGCATGCATTGAGTAGCTGAGATGATAATTAATTGGGTGTATAATGCCAAGGTTAGCTGGACAGTTTACCACGTGTTTGAGGAATACTTGCCAAGGCAGCACCATGTTCCAAGATTTCTTCTCCACATCATACTGGGGATTGGCATATGTTTTGTATTGTATTGTATTTGATCATTTATAAAAAGCGCTTCTCATAGCATAAGCCTTTCAGAAGCGCTCCCAGTGCGAGGTACTATGAGAGAAAAGGAAGGTTTTAAGGTGAGAGAAAGAGGTAGAGATGCTACCAGAGAGGAATGTAGGGCGTAGAGGAGGAAGTCCATTCCTTAGGGAGGGACCTATGCAGGGTGATGTATGATGTCAGATGCCATGGCTAAGACAGTGAAGTCATTGACCTTTCAGGGTTAGTTTATACTGTTAGATGAGGGGTGTCAAAACTTTTTTAATGGTGGGTCAGTGGCAATATTTTCCAGCAATTGGCGGGCCATGGTGCCGAAGGTGCCTGAGCAATATGGGGGTAGGGATATGGGAGGGTCTTTGTGAGCTGTCCCCGAAAATATTTGCAAGAATAAATTTGAGGTTTAAGCAGAATTTGTCAGGCATGGTGCATTGGTGCATTTTTAGCATAAAATGGTGCATTTTTAGCATACAAACAGTCAAATTAGGCTTATAAAATCTTAAGTTATATCTCCATGATCAGTCACGGACATCACAAAGTTCCGCAGGCCAGAAAAACATTGTTGGCGGGATGCGAGAATTCATAGGGCTTTGTTGCATAATAATAATGCTATTCAGTAGAGACAATTGAAACCTGTTAGAGGAATAAGGATTAAGCAACACACTGTAAGTGTTCTTGCATGCATGGCATGTCTTTGGGACACTATTCTGTTATGTTGTGATATATATATATATATATATTATATATATATAATATATATATTGTGTTGTGTCATGGTATGTTATGCTGTAGTATGTTGTGTTATGTTACTTACACTTACAGTATGTTATTTTGTGTTATGTTATGTTATTTTGTTTTATGATATGTTGTGGTATGTTATGCCATACAGTACATTATGTTAATTTGTGTAATGATATGTTATTATGTGTTATTACGTTGTGCTTTGTTAGGTTGTTACTTTGTATTATTTTTGTGGTTGAAGTGAATGCACTTTTGCCAGGCACTAAAGAATGCTTTGATTTACATAACAATAACCTAATCTGCATGGAATCAAATAGATTCACATTACGTAGCGAAATGTATTCGTTATTGGGCCGTCGTCGTCATGGGACCATTTCGCATGTTGCTAGGCAAAGCTACTCTTCGTCCTTCTGTGTCGTGACGAAGAAGATGCAAGAATTCCTAGAACTCTGCTGCATATGATGGATTGACTTGACTAACACTCGACTGATCAATCATTGCTAATCATTTTTGTCTTTCTCTGTGCTCATTAACGCCTCACGGTCTCTTATCCCCTTCAGTGCCTTTGAAAGACTGGTAAAGCGCTATAAAGACGCCTGGCTACATTACAGTGAGAGAGAGATATATATATATATATTTATATATATATATGTATATGAACTCATATGGAATGGGAGTATATATATATATATATATATATATATATATATATAATTATATATCCCATTCCATATGAGAGTAGCCATGGGAGTTTGTTGGTTGATATATATCTGTCTGAGTCTGCAGTGTTGTTGTCTGCAGCTACATGAGCAGATGAACTAGTAATTCTGTAAACTGTAAATCGGTTCCAGGTCAAAATCCAAAGGTGCCATACAGGCAGACAGTCATACGACTAAGGTGGATGGTTTTGAATTGAGGGATGTAGGGGGAAGAGGAGGAATCAGGATAGGATTTGATTTGTGAAAGAGCCGTGTTTTCAATTTTGCATGAAAGACCTGTCGAGAGATAGCAAGAGGTGAGGTTTTGGTGGTGCACAACTAAATACTGCCAGTTAAGAAATTTCATGGAAACTGCCTAAGTTTCCATGAAGAGGTAAATTGATACACAGACTCGGACACAGTATAACTCAAATCCAGTATAGCACAAATCAACTTATCAATGAAGAAGATGCGTTACAAACAAAAGTTCAGTACGCGAGTCCAGTCCAATCTTTATGTTCCGGTATGTTTATATGAACATAAAACTTGTGGCATTAAATGTTATTCTATGCACGCAATTAATCCACAGTAAGATGCTCTCTTTTGTCAGGTACTCAAGTGTGCAGTTTGCTGGACACTTGGTGACCCCCAGCCCACAATAATTTAATGATTCTTTTCTTTGCGGTAGTGATTGCTTCAAACAGATTTCAACCACAGAAGATGTATAAAATCTTTCAGTCAATAAAGTTCAGGGTGTGATGGAATTGCCCAAGGTGTAGTAGGGTAGAATGACTTGGTGCAGCGCTTCCCAAACTTTTCAGTGTCACAGACGTGCTGGAATTTATTTTTCAGTGTCATGGACCGGCAGGAATTTTCCCACTGCAGGTTCACCAGTGTCAAATTGATTAATTATTTCTTTGTTCGTTTTCGATCACCTAAATTCCTGTATTAAAATTGATTTAAATGCATGTTTAGCCAATTCTATTACTCTATTGCCCTTGAAATGCTAGCATATTAAGTGTTTTTTGTTATGACTTTTAAAAATATAATAACCATTTCTTGATTCCGAGACAATTTGACCAGTTTTTTCACTCACTTTGCGGACCGGCAACTGAGGGCTTATGGACCGGTGCCGGTCTGCGGACCACCGCTTTTGGAAGCACTGACTTAGTGCATAGTGGAAATAAGAGGATGTCATTTAGGCCTAATCATTTATGTGTGGATCAACCAACTTCTAAGGTAAACGTTCCCAAATGTATGCAAACTATGCATGTGGATTCGAGAAACCTATGCATCAAGGGACTTTGGAAACATGTGTTTCAAGCTGTTGATGAATGATTTCTGATGCCAGTGGTTTCTTTAGGATGAAGGATTAACTCAATCCAGATTAAAAATTCATATTTATTGGTGGTCTTTGAAGTGGTTAATGATGCAGCGGATCTCAATGACCAACCGTAATCACTCATCAGCATTGAGATCACCTGTGCCTGCCAGAGTCACCTGGAGGACTTAGTCAACGTTCTTGCATATTGACTGCCATAATGTTAATGACTAATGATCAGTGATGTTGATGAAAATCCCTATCATCAACATCTCATTGTTGGTCATTGAGATCACCTGTGTTCATTAACCACTTCAAAAGCCAAAATGATGATGACAGTTAAACAATTTCGTAACTTATAAATAATTGAGCCCAGATACTATAGCTTGTTTGTAATGATCAATTTATTTAGAACTGCTTCATGATAAACTAGCAAAAGACACTTTCGGACAAATACCGAGTGATGTGGTGTTGGCTTTTGGTCACATCTATCTGTCTATCTAAGAAATTTATATATAGCGCCCCTTCAAGATAACTACTCAGAGGCGCTCCCAACCCAGGCCCGGTCAAAAAGGAAAGTTTTAAGTAGGGAACCTCGTGCATTCAAAATGAAAATTTACAGGAAAGAATATAATTTGAAAATAGGCATTTTTGTTGAAGTTTCAATGTCACAGAGTGCAATGTGGTGGTTTCATGTTTGAGCCTTCACTTTGTAATGCGGAGATTACAGTTCATGGCAGTCAATTATGCATGAGAGAGCCTTGAGTAAGTCCTCGAAAGGGTAGGCCTATAGCTTAGCAACTGGTTTTTTGAGCCTTCACCTTGTAATGCCAAGACTATGTGTCATGGCAGTCAATGTGTGATGTCTTGACTGTGTAGTCAAAAGCGTATAGCAACTGGTTGTTTGAGCATTCACCTTGTAAAACTCGGAATGTGTTTTTAGCCTTTGCTTGATAGCCATCCTATAAGAACTTTGAGTTACAAGTTCTTTGTGCACCATTAATTACAAGTAATTATTGAGTATAATAATTAATAATTATGAGTTACAAGTTCTTTATGCACCATTAATTTGCACCATTGATTGATAATAATTTAGTGTTGAATGTCAACAATGAGCAGTAACTTTGAGAAGTTGCTTTTATGTGCTAAAGAGCTACCATGATAGTGGCAGTATAAAAATACAGAAATATAAATCATATAAAATAAAAATTGATGATGATGATAGTATTAACACTAGTTAATAATAATAATAATTAAAAATATTAAATAATTGCTAGAACAACAATAATAAACCATCTCCCAAGACTGGCCATGCGAGGACAATGCCCCTCATATCTGTAATCCTGAGCAATCATATACATGTAGCCTACCTCGGAAGAAAGAAAAGCAAAATAATAATAATAATTTATTATCTAATGTCTGTAATAGACGGCAGGCTTGAGAGGTTCCCTATATGGGCTTCTTAAATGCCCAAGAGCATGTCTATCCCCCCTCCACCAGCTGATGCTTAAGTGTGATAAAACGGGTGGTAAACGCAGCTTCTGCAGTCAGGAAAAGAATGGATGCAAAACAAACCGGTCCACGATTTCTTAGGGCTCGTGGCTCCTCGATTAAGCCATCCTTCATTGGGGTTAATTACTTCATTCGGGGCTGATACTATCAATTTCTGGAAACTGCTCGAAGCCTATCGGGCTGACGATCGCTTAGAAATGTTTGCTGCTAGACAATGAGACGTTTCGTGTCGTTTGCAGCAATTAGTTGGAAGTTTCCAGTGGACATCTTGAGGGAATTATTTCTGTGTACAGGGCCGGGTTAAGACTTTCGGGGGCCCTAAGCCAAAGGCCGGGTTAAGACATCCGGGGGCCCTAACCGGAAAGCCATGCAAATTTTTTTAAATTTTTTTCCCAGATTTGGAGAAAAACCATGTTTATTACTTTGAAAAATTTCTGATGACCTTTTTTTGCTTTTCCGTCTTTTTTCCAGAAGAAAATTGTCAAATAGGACCTTTGTACCATCTGATTTATTATTTCCTGACAGTTGGGGCCCCTCAAATGTTGTGGGGCCCTAAGCCATGTCAAATAGGAACTTTGTACCATCTGATTTTATATTTCCTGACAGTTGGGGGCCCTCAAAACGTTGTGGGGCCCTAAGCCATGGCTTATTTCGCTTATAGGTTAATCCGGCTCTGTCTGTGTAAGTAAGTAAGTAAGTATAACCAGCTGCCAAACAGCACTCTGGTGAACATGTGCAAAAAGCAGAGAGAATTTTAACGAAAATGTTTATCGTATCGTATGCAACTATACTGACTATGTACAGGAGAGGCTCCTGCAGCGAAAACATCCGAAAGGAAAGACATCTTACGACGTCGACTTCAAGCAGAGTGCTTGATGTTGACGTTGTAGGATGTTTTTCTTCCGCTACATGCGGCGGGCGGTCGGTCGGACGCCGAGGCTCCTGCATGAAAGCCTCTGGCGGTTGAGAGGGTCAGAGGTCGGGGAACTTAGACACCTAATGCTTTCGATGGCACCTTACAGAGTTGAGAAGTGCACATTGACAGTGAATGCCTAGGAAGTGATGAATGTAACAGCAAGGTGCTGTTGGCTGGTGACTTTGATGCCTGCCAAGTAGCACCTGCCCCAATAATAATTGATGACTGCAGTCTTGTATGTATGATATGCCATGTATGTATATATGTATGTAGGTATGTATGTACGTGTGTAGCATGTGCGTATGTACTTATGCGTAATAAGCTGGTTCATATAACTTCACTTGTTTGGGTGCTGTAGGAATCTCTTGATTACTATGTATGCATACAATATAATACAATACAACTGTTATTTGATAATGCCCTCCTTATAAAGTTCAGAAGTGCACATTTAAACCAGGCAACCATTATTTAACCCTTTAACGACCAGCTGCACAGTGCATATTTTAACTGTATAACTACTGGGACAAATGTCCCAGTAGTTTTATCCTTTGCCCCAGTAGTTTTAGGATTTGTCCCAGTAGTTTTGGTGATTTTCCAGGTAATACTCTACTTTCAATGTTAGTTTCCAATAACATGAATTGTTGAAAGTAATGTAGCAGACTTTGTCCCAGTAGTCAAAATCCGTTAAAATATGCACTGCAGCTGCATATGGTTTCCCAGACATTTTAGTACAAGCTCATCGTTAAAGGGTTAAGAACCATAAGCATACTGACTGGAGGAGGTTTAAGTTCCCTATTTAGAATGAAAGACAGAGTTGCAGACATGAGGAGGTAGAGAGAGTTCCAGATGGATGGACCAGCAACAGTCAATGAATGCCAGCCAAAGACATGTACGAGGAACGACATACTTTCCATCAGATGCTGATCGAAGAGTTAGCAGAGTTGCAGGGTGTGACCATGGAAGATAAGTCAAATGGCAGATGACCAGCGAGTGCTCTGTGCACAAGGAGTGCGAGCTTGAAGTGGATATGCTCACAGAAAGGAAGCCAGTCTAGTGAATGAAGAGCAGGTGTTGTAAGGTCTCGGTACGAGACATAGTCCAAGACATTGTCTGGCAGCATTGATGCATTATTCTGGTGAGAGGAAGCATTGTGTATTTAGGGAGACCATAGAGTATAGAGGTGCAGTAGTCAAGTTACGTCAGAATAAGGCAGTGTATACGTAAATGCTTAATATAACACATTTATAAGTACCTCAGGTTATGTTAGACTTAGTGGCAGTTCATGTAAAATGAGAATTTCATCAGTAAGCTCAGTGCTGAGATAGCTGGCAAGGTCACCATCCTGTGACTAGGTAATTACCTCCTTTGTGAGGTAATTAAAACACACACACACTACATTAATTGTCTTGATAAATACTCACATGCATCTTCTTGAACCCTATAGCGTCTTGCTTGTCAATGCTGAAGAAAATCCAGACAGAACGTCTGAATTAAAATACTATCAGTGCCTTCATTGTATAGTGCGCCATTAAACCTTGCAGAAATATACTGAACGAGTTCTTAATGCTCATGAGACTAACAAAGCTGCTTTACAAATTTGTACTAGGCTTTTATGCCATGAAATAAAATCTGCATTAGGTCAGTGGTTTAGCACGGAAGACTCTTCTGCCTGACTGCCTGTGTGTGTGTGTGACATTTTGTTCGCAATCTGTCTAGATCTCTATTGATTTATATGTTCTTCTGCGTGTCTATGCAAAAGCCTGTGCATAGTTACAGGCAAAAGACCAGTACATGGAAGCCTTGATGATACCCATATGGGCTTTGGAGTATCTGTTTGTACTGTACAATTACCTCATTTCAAGGCTTGAATACTGTTCAGCTGTGCTAGGGTTGGACTGGGAGCACTTCTGAGAGGATATCTTGAAGGGCTCTCTACTGTAATAATTGCCATATATATAAATGTTCTATATGCTATGAAAGAATGAATGAGCGAGTGAGCAAACGATGAATGAATGCTCTGAATGAATGCTTTTGATGAAAGATGATGATCAATGAATTATGAATGAATGATATGAATGAATGAATGAATGAATGAATGAACGAATGAATGAATGAATGAATGAATAACATCCACTTTCGGTTCTGGAATGTGGTCTGTGAATGCCCACTTCTTGGACATATCATGATGTCAGGCAAGATGACTGAGAAAAAAAGAGAAAAGCCATTAAAGTTTAATGAAACTGGAGAATGTTCCCTCTGGGTAACCTGCTGACCCAATTCTTTTACACCCACACACGCACATAGTTCCACACACACGCACGCATGCACACACGCACATGCACACTCACACATATAAGCACAGGTTTCGTATATATGTAAACAGACTATTACAGAGGAGGATTATAGGCATGATCATTTGATACGCTTTTAATTAGGGCTGGTACCATATCAAAATGACTGGGGGCCAGACAAATTTTTCAGGGGCTTCTCCTTTCCCTGTTCCTCGTCTTTCATCCTGTCTCCTGGGGATAACTTCCCCATCCTGGGGATCGTCTCGTGCTGTTCTGAGGCCCTGGTGGTAGGTGTCACCTCTTTTCATCACCATGGTGTAGGGTCAAATCTGAGCTGGGACCCATTTGGTGCGTATTACACAGGTGTGGACTTTGTGAAATAGAGCATGTTGATCGCGGTTCGGTTCCCGATGATGGCTTATTTCAGAGATTTAAATCGTGGGTTAGCACGGTCCTTGCATGGGAACCCTAAATGGTGTGGCGTCTATTCAAATGGGCGAGCGGTGGTGAAGATCTCACCCGATCAATTCATTGAAAAATGAGCAGGGTCGACGCCACATACGGTCACTATAGAAAAAACGCGAACATTTACATTAGGTTACTAGGCAACCTATTTCAAAAAGTTGGACCAACCACAGTGAAAGTAATATGCGAGACACTGTGGAAGTGTGGACCTGTTCGTGGAGACTGAAATATTGTAAGTCTTCCCGACCTGCGGTGCAACTCAATTATCTTGTACCACATAGCCAACAGATTTAAAAAACCATGCAGTTATGGATGAGACTGATACACACTGCTTCCAAAGAGCAATGATGTATATTATACATTGTACCTGTATATTATATATATATTGTATATATATATATGTATATATATATATTATATATATATATTATATATATGTATGTATATATATGTATATATATATTTATATTATTGTATGTCAATTACAGGTATTTTCCTATCAGGCCTGTCAGTGGAAGTGACACTGAGTCCTGTCTTCTATAAGATGCCATCCAATAGCCTATGAATCTGCATTTATTGAAATTGTTAAATCAAAGATGATTAACCCAGTCATGGCTCATTGTGATACAAGTTTTCTGGCAACTGTGTTTATCCAGTTGGTTAGCTGCTGTTTAAGGACACTGTGTCCTAACAAAGATGATTAACATTTCCCTCCTCCTTTCTCCAGGCTTGGGACTGGCACTACCACAGGTAGGGTAGTAGCTGGTGAAGTTCATGTCTTGCTATTAGTAGTTATTGCCATTGCGCTGCCCAGGACCTGTTGTAATGTTTTCCTGTTTGCCAAGTATCGAGTTTAACTGTGTGTTCAGTGATGGCTATCTTTGTTGACATTCAGATTCTAGAAATGCTTCAGTGTTCAATCAGAAGCTAAGGCAATGGCCATGTTGCAATGTCGTATAATAAGAGTCTGTGCTAAATTTGATAGTTTTTGCATTGTTCTTGTGTTATTGGTTTTAACGCATTCCTGTATGTACGAACGTGTGGGGCAGATCAGATGTGGTTGTTGATTAGTTACTGTGTAGCAACAATGTGTCATAACAAAGATGATTAGCGTCGCCCTCCTCTTTTCTCCAGACTAGGGACTGGCACTACCACAGATAGGGTAGTGGCAGAGTTAAGATATGGTTGTCTATTCTGTTTGAACTGGTGTGTGTAATCGATTCTGTGGACTTATACTCTGTGTTGTGCTCATCCCTCATACAAATCTATATTACTTTCGATCAATAGACTCTTACTGTGCCCCACACCCAAACAGTGTTGAGCTCATGGACCGTATTCATGGGTTCACGTGTTCAAACCCCCTGAAGTAAATACATTACTGTTATTAAAAACTAAAAATGTAGAAAAATACGACCCATATTTCGAGACTAGTTGAACGGGTTACATTACGATGGCTGATCCCTTCGGAGACGTCCAGCGTAATTGTCTGATAAGAGCAACAGCGTATCATCTCGATATATGTTCGATCGACTATATCGCTGGCCAACAAGTAATTTTCTCTATGTACTGGACCGTCTCTGAACACCAACTGTGATTTTTGGTATCGTGGATAAGGAAAGATGGCGGTCGATTTCATTGCACCCTGGACGCTGGGGTACTGGTGGTGCAGTGGAGCACAAGGGATGGCCCAATCAATACATGGCAAAATTCACCGGTCTTGCTTTTATACCGGGTCTTTAATTTTACCCTTAGAGACCGCTGACAGTGAGTAGAGTAATGAGCGTTCGGACTGCCACCTGTTGACTTGCACGGGGTTAAAGTTTCCTGGAATTTGCTAAGTGAGTAATGTGTTGAGTCGGTGACCATTATTCCGTGTGCTCTTCTTCCTTTCGCTGTCTCTTTCAGTCTCCCTTATTAATCTGTTTTTCTCTAAGTCTGTCTGTCTATTTGTCAGTCAATCTTTCTGTCTGTCTGTCTGTCTGACTGACTGTTTACACATATGTCTGTCGCAGTCTCTTGCCCTCTTTCTTGCATCTATCTATTGTACAAATCTCACGCATGATTATTTGATCCTATTAATATTTGGGGTATTTATCTCTCCCTGTGATATATCATTTACTATATAAGATTCATATATATATATATATATATATATATATATATATATATATATATATATATATATAATTATATAATGATATATTGTATATAAGACTCAATTTTTGCTCTGGCGAACATCCACGGCTCGGCCTGAAGTTTACTTTTGCATGTAATAAATAAAGTATGCTTTAAGTAAATAAAGAAATAAATTATTGTTCTTCAATAAGAGCCCTATTTAGCATTAAGTATATAGATTGTATGGAGCAAAATTTGTATGCAATGTAATAACTTAGTGTATGGCAAGTAAGCAGAGAATTTATATAGCTTCAGTTAAAGATGTCTCCTTAGAAGCACAACAACTGAAGACTGAATGTCAGACGGCAATTTTTGTTAAGCCATATATTTTATATATTTGACTGATTTTTTTAATGTGTTGTAAGTAGTATCGGAAACCAAGGAAAGACAGCATCTCCAGGTATTCTGTGTATTTGGAACAGACTTAAAAACACTAAGAAAAAGGCTCAGAAACAACTTCTGAGAACCAACCTGTCGTTTTTGTACATTTTTCCAATATGATTTTGCCCGTCAGAGACTGAGAGAAAAATGCATTCTAATTTCTGACAATAAGAAAATTTAATAGAATCTAAGGAAAAGAAAGTTTAATTAACTCTGATGTAGTTGGATGTGCCAAGTGTATTAAAGAATCTAGCCATAGAAAAATCATTTAAAATTTTTGAGCAATCTTCTAAGACAGCTAGGGCATACTTTGAGACATACTTTGGGAAATGATTGAACTGTGGAGGGCATGTTATCCATGGAGGATACACACATGTCGGCTACTGGAACAGTTCAATCATGTTGAAAATCAGTTTTCGTTTTTGTATTCAGGCCAGGAGTGTCTCTGGGGTGGCACTATATAAATTGGAATTAAGATGAATCATCGTCGATGGCAACTGCGGGAGTTTTATTTGTGCCTGGAACTTCTTAAGCATCTATTAAATCTGAGTGCAGCATCTCGGTAATTACTGAATTAGCCATTTCAGATATGATGTCCATTTCTTTTTAACTCCACCCTGTGCAGCCATTTCTCTGCCCGTTCTTATATGATGTGCTCATATTGTGGCCTTTGCTGTCTCGTCGTTTTGTAGCATCCACTGACTGGATTGTTGTCTAGGGGTTTATAATTCACTGTGATCCAAGTTATGTTGCCAACTGGATTCCCATAAAATTGCGTGCACATGCTGCTCAGTGTATTTATATATCTATGCAAGAAAGATCCACTAAAAAGTTCTTTTAATACGTGTTTAACAATGTCTAGTTAGAAAAACGTTGCATATAATCAGGTGTGTGTCATATTATTTGGGCAGTGTTCTAAAGGATTTGATTATCACTTATGATTTAATTGCACATTAGTACTTAATAATTTAACCAGCCATTTATGTGGTGGACACTGAAGAAAATCCTGAGGTTACAGACTTGATGTCAGTGATAGTTGCAGATTGTTACAAAAATCTAGTGTTCAGTTTGCGGTCATGTTGCCCCAGAGATTTGTGTTCAAATCTCAATGGACAGATGAAATTTCCGTTCCTCTGGCATCTTCTAAAAACCTGGAAGTAAACATGAGCACATCAGCTGCACACTGTCAACGAGAGGATTAGACAGTAATGAAATCCTTGTCACCTGCTCTTGTGTGCTGAGATCAAGAATGCAACATGCAATAAAACACCTTCCGGTATATAGTAACCTTCAAGTCCTTCCCAAAGACACTTCTTGCATGCCACCACTTTTGCGAGGTGCTAACATTTAAAGACGTTGCTGACTCTCAAATGTGTGTGCCCTTCCTTTGACCCATTGGGGATTGCTTAAATTAAGGAACTGATCTTTTCTTCCTCTTATGTTGCTGCAGTCTGCTCATATGTACTGAAACTCTGCATGTATTGAAGGTCATGAAAACTGTTTATGAGGTATGCTTCTCTGGGGTTAGGCTACCTTGAGAATATTGACACCGATCTTTTTCTTAACATAAAGCTCATAATGAAAACGGTTACATTAGATTACATTGTGATTTTTAAACTAGTTGTTTATTGTTTTTGTTGAATAAATGCTGATTCTGTATTAATAAATGGCGGAAATAAATGCTAATCCTGTATTAATAAATGTAGGAAGAAATGCTAATTCTGTATTAATGAATGTAGGAAGAAATGCTAATTCTGTATTAATGAATGTAGGAAGAAATGCTAATTCTGTATTAATCAATCGAGAATCTAAGAGACAAGTTCTCTTTGGTTTTAATTACTCTACATTTGAAGATCTAAAAGTATTGCTTAATTGCTTAATTAATTTTGATTTTTCTTAAGTTATTTTTGTGAAACATTGCTGTGTGTGTTTTTCCGGAACTGCAGAAAGCAATTTCTCCTTTTATAATTCAGCGGTATTTAAGGATTCAGAAACATGTTGATTAATTAAGCTAATTTTCTCCATGTTATCGTGCTTTTTTAAGTAAAATGCACTCATTAGTAATTTCTATGCAGAGCTATTTACAGACATAGAGTTAATTACTTCGTAAGATCTGTTATTTTATTTTCTGTGATCAACTGACTTTATTGAGACTGTGCAAGATACAGCAAGCCTTGATCACTGTGCTTTTCAACATATCTCGTACCTAGTTATCTTTGGTAGGTAAGTATGTAGCCTTCATTTGCGTCGACGAGCACACATGCTTTACATTGTATACAACGATAACGTAAGTATTTGAAATAGTCTGTAACAGAAAGAAGCAGGTTATGTAGATTGGCATGCTCTACTATTTATAACTAAAATAGATAACGTAGTTGTGATTAGCACTGTGGCTTCAACACATAAGGCATATTGACAGACTGCTAAACTGTGATTGAAAGAGTTTCAGTTAATATTTAACGATTTAGAGAATCTCAAATATTATGCACATATTCATTTTCGTTTCCCAATCTCTAAGGTTACGTATTGGCAACAGCATCATTTATAGTCAGCAGTCTTCAACCTCCCACTATTCACTAAAGCAAGTCCTATGGCTTAGTGTTTAAAAATGTAATCACCATACACATCTGATTAATTGAGACTTACTGGGAACTTTGGCATATTTAGGGGGAGTTTTACTGGTTCAAACCCCCGGAAATTTTTTACATGCAAAATACGAAAACAACTATTGCGACCTTTTCCAATGGAAACACCCTCCCCGAAATTTTAAAACCCCTCCGAAATATTTTCCTGGCTACGCCCATGACTGGGAATATAGCAAAGGGAGACATATAAGAACGGATCCCTTAACTTAAAATACTACAGACACATTGAATGAGCATCTTGCATTTACATCGTCCCTGTATATAGGCCTACATGGGTTACACCGCCAGGAGTTCCTTGACGAAAGCCTGTAGATGCAGCCAGGCAATCACTCAAGCCACAAGAAATTGTTGAAGCTCTTATTTAAACTGGCAGGCGTTGACCTTACATGTGCTCTGAACAAGATTTAAGAGTGACACTTGTTTCTGCATTTCGCTAATGGTGTCCGACATCTAAGCACTTGTTCTAATTACTTCTGGCCACTAAGGTACGCGCTTCTGCCGCACAAAATGTTATACGGCCGACCGCGTTTTTCTGCGGCTTCTTGGCTCGCAGAGAAAGTATTCTTCCTCGCCGCATGCAACCTGCATCATGAAATTAGGTCCATTAATAAAAGAGGCAATGGGGAAGCAGTGTTATTATTAAATGTCTGAAGGACAGGCTTGCAGTATCGATTTACTCTGGTTTTGGATGTACACATTTGGTCCGCAGCTTTATGGGGAATAATTTACACTTTAGCTTCTGCTGTGATGATGACAGTTAGAATTGCAACTGCTAAGACTACTGCGAGTACTACTGCAAACACAGAAGAACCAATAAAATCGCTGATTGGCTGAATATGCAGCGTCGTCGGCCTGTATGAGTCGGGTATAAATCTCTGAGAATGTCTGTATTGTCTTTATGTCAAGTTGTGGACACAGGCATTAGCGGAAAGGAATGGGCTACAGATATTAGACGAGGGGAGAGAGAGAGACAGACAGACAGACAGACAGACAGACAGACAGACAGACAGACAGACAGACAGACAGGCAGACAGACAGACAGACAGGCAGACAGACAGAGAGACAGAGACAGAGAGACACAGAGACAGAGAGAGATAGACACACAGTGATGTTCAGCACGTAATCCAAGAGAACTTAACAGAGACTCACAGAGATAGTCAGTGACATTAATAAAAAATCGAAGAAGACTCTTGAAGACTAATCGAAAAATCCAAGAAGACTTACAAAACTGACGACTCAGATGTGCAGCGACATTCAACAGCAAATCGAACAGAACTTGCAAAAACTGACCCAGATGTAGAGTGAGCAGAACACATGAGAAGACTTAGAAAGCGTCAAAGCTGCAGAAGCTTTGAAAGTGAAATAGAAGTTCTATTGAATATTGCGAGTGAGTTATTGACTGTGAATGTGTTTGTTGCAAGTTATGGAGACTAGATATGCGAACACTTGTAAAACTTTGAATTTAGATGGAATGTACTTCTCTACAGACTAATACCCTAAAGACAGTTTAGTGCGAGAAATGATAAGGAGTCGTTTGTAAACTCTGTGATAGTCACTAGATTTTGAATATCCTGCTCAGAGTATGTGACAGTGTGTTAGATGCCATTAGCTCATTACTTGTCATGAGGTCAATGATTTTTCAAATAGGACTAGTGACGACCAAAGCATAAATTAGCATGAGGACTGACTAGTTTGACCAATATGTGGGCACAGCAGCCAGTTGGTTAGTGCTCGGCCTATGATGCAAGAGTACAGTTTTGAGCCTCGCATGAGGCGGTTACTATGTAGAGACCTTGAACAAGTTCTTCGCTTACAATTGCTCAGCGCCATTGATGCTATACCACTTGTGAACTTTGTAAAAAGGGACAGTATCGAATGCAGTTGTATTTAGGTGTCATGTCGAATGTGCTAGACAGCCTGCAAAACATGGTCTGTAGTGTTGTCTTGCTGGTGTGTGGAAAAAGCAACAGTTACATGACAACTGGACAACTTGTCGTTTTGGGGTTGCATGCCTGGGTGACAAAATATCAGTAATAGTTGATCGACTGGGAAGTCAAATTCCAGACATGATGATGAATAGTCACAGTAGTGACCGGTGTTTGATGACTCCTTATGGCCACCAGGTCTGTTGACGTCACCCTCTTCCTTCACCCAGGCTTAGAACTGGTGCTCCCAGAGTACGAAGTGTGGTGGAGTTGGAATGGCTACAATGGTGTTACCTCGTGGACTCGTGGTCAACAGGCTGCAAATAACAGCCAGTGGCTCTGAGCTTGAAATTGAATGCTTCGGGCACGTGGCTTTTAAATAGAAGGCAAGTCAGTATTAGCCTGGTACTAGATGAAGTTTTAGCAGAGGTCACAAAGTGTTGAACTTCGTTGTTTGAACGTTTGGTTTGAAAGCAGTTCTTTAACGACATCTTATGTTTCTGCAAGGACTGTTGACACCAGTAGCGTAACTATGGGCCCGCAGGGCCCGCAACTGCGGGGGGCCCAGGTAAAAGGGGGCCCATTTTCAAACCTGAAAAATGAACTATTTTAATTAATAAATGCACAGCAGAAAGCCGGAAACCGAAACTCCTTGTAAACTCCTTAGCCTTGTAAAATCAATAAATCATGCAGGCAGGCAGATGATGTGGAATATTACTATTGATGCGCGGTCGGCGCATATTTTTCTAGGCTTTGATTTAAGCTAGTGAGCAGTGACTCGAAGGCAAACTATAATCGCCAGATGACGTTGAAATTTGCAGTTAATTCACTCAATTAGTTTCACTTTTCGTCTTTGATTTATGCTGACGTCATTAGTCTCATTGCCAAGTTTCCGTCGGCCATCGTTGTTGATATTTATTTAAAAAGTTTGTTTAAATAGATTAATAAAATAGTTTTTAATAATATAAAAATGTAAAATTATTATTACTATTTTTTTAAATTATATAACAACAAAACATTAGATCGGATTACAATACAAAATTTAAGATTTAAAAATAAAAAATTGTACTAATGATGGCTAGCAAGCCTCTAAGTGGAGCAGCTAAACGACGGAAAAAGAAGGATTTACAAAACGAACTTAAAAAACGATGTAAAATTGACTCATTTTAATCAATTTTAATGCAAATCGAAAACAATTTTTAATTGTGGCATAAGATTACAAATTAATAATAAAATAAAATATCATAAATTAAAATCATTAAAATGTATGCCTCAAAAGTGAGTCGATAATTTGAAACATAAAATTGTCTATCAGATTGTCATCGGCTGTATGGAGGGGGGCCCATTTTGAAAATCTTGCAGGGGGGCCCAGAATATGAAGTTACGCCACTGGTTGACACTACTTAATTGATGTCATAATTAGGCCAAAAAAATATAGGTGTGTTTCCGGTAACAGTGGTTTTAAAAACTGGGTAGGTAGGTAGGAAACATTTTTTATTTTGTAAAATATTTTTATGCAATGCTGCATCGTTGTATAAATAATAAACGAATATATCGTCATCATATTTCACCTTGCTAAGGCCATTTTTGCCCTTATTTGCATACCTCTGACAAGGAAAGCAGTGTTATCAATGTCGCAAATCTGCACCTCTGGCACGCAAAGGTTAAATTCAAGTGTCAATAAAAAAATTGAAAAAAAAAAAAAAAAATTGAAAAATTAATTTAAAAAAAATTTCACAAAATTTTCCCAGTCGGGCCTAAAAAAAGTGACTCGGTCGGGTTACCGGAAACACAACATTATTTTTTTGGCCTTATGTCATAAGGCACTAGTTTATTCATGAGCACTGCTTTTTGCCAAAGGGGGTTGTCAAGAGATTTGAAGTGAAGATCCGTGACCGGTTGCCAGAGAGACCAGAGAGAGCTGCTATGGCGGGTTTCGTTGAGGACGCGAACGCTTGGAAGCAGTGTTTCCGTTAGAGTCCAAAAAGAGGACGTATTTACGCCCTGATATAGAATTTTTTGGACGTACTGGTAGCTCGTTTCTTCTATCACATCGAAAAATTTCTACGTTTTGGACGTTTTTACGGACATAAAAACGGCCATCTGGGCGTTAACGGAAACACTGCTTGGAAGGCAGAAAAATTAGATGGATAACGGTAGGAATTCTTGAAGAGTTGAGACCTCAATTTGGAGTGGAAATCCTGTGGAGTGATAAATGGAGGACCTTGAGGCAGATAACGGTGGACGTATAATGAGTGACTAAATTAGGATTTTTAATCACATTATATGAAACTAGGTTGAGTGATTTAGGACCGGTTCTAAAATGCGTTTCCTAACCTGCCTGTCTGTCTTGTTGAGTTGTTTATTATTGATTTCAGCCTAGTATGGCTCAACACAATTGACCACATATCTGCTATGAAAATTTGATGCATTTCTAACACTTGTCAGATTGTCCGCAAGCGAGATATCTTCATAAAGTAATCCGTGACATTATTGCTGAGTGCAGATTAAATTCTATCTCATGTAACCGGCTGCAGTTCGTCAGTCAGATTTGTCAATATACGAATATATATATATATATATATATATATATATATATATATATATATATATACAGGGTGGGCCATTAAAAATGAGAACATCACGTTCAATCTGAATTATTTATTTAATTAATATCTTTTTCTTTTCAAAATGCAAGTAATTTGTTGTTAAATGTTATATTCTATGTGTCCGCCTCGGTTTTCAACAATTTCTCCTAAACGTCTGTGCCATGCGATCGTTATTATGACGCTCCTGTCTATAAATCTCTGCGACATTTTTCGCCACTCCTCAACAATGGCCAACTTCAGTTATTCTATTGTTGTAAATTTACGATAAAGGTAGATTTTTGTTTAAGGGCACCGCAAACAGCATAGTCTACCGGGTTTAGGTCTGGGCTATTTGGAGGCCACATGTCTGATTCGATGAAGGTGACATTCTCCTGATGAAGGCAGTTAATAGTGCTCCTTCCTGTGTGTGAAGAAACTCCGCCCTGCTGCAACGTCCAATTATGACGATTACATCTTGCTCATTAAGTAAACTTCTTTCTAGAACGTGATCACAATAGTATTTATTGTTTACTCTGACTTCGGATCCAACAAACACTACACTGGTTTTTCCCATCTGAGACACACCGACCGAAACCAAAGATCTTGGAGTCGTCGACTGCCGAAACCATGATGCTGCGACTGAAATGTCCACGTTCGCATACGAGTCTTGTTGATGGAATTTACTTTTCTTTCTTACATCAGAATCACTTTGACAGTTAACTGGTGTGGCAACTATAATTATCTTTTCATATGTGAACCGAATAGGCGAATACTTCGTCGTCTTCTCTCGTTAGAAACATTTCATGTAGCTGCAGACTTCGTTGCAGGTGTTTTAATTTACAGCCTTCGTTACCACCAACCCCATCACACGATTGTACGCTTCAAGTTGTAAATCTTTCTTCACAATACTTCGAACTGGCTTGATTTGGTGAGTAAGTACATCACAAAATAATTTACGCGTTTAAGGTTTACTCAAAACACAATCCAATATTGTATTAAACACGATTGAACGCGATGTTCTCATTTTTAATGGCCCACCCGGTATATATATATATATATATATAGAGAGAGAGAGAGAGAGAGAGAGAGACAGACAGACAGACAGACAGACAGACAGACAGACAGACAGAAACAGAGAGAGAGAGAGACAGGGACAGGCGACAGAGACAGACAGACAGAGACAGACAGAGACAGAGACACAGAGAGACACAGGGAGACAGAGACAGACGGACAGACAGACAGACAGAGACAGACAGATTAACATTAATATGAATGCATGAGTTGTTGCTTGAGTATCCACTAGTGCATGTTTCCGGAAGCTTCCTTCTTCCACTGTTTAGCCATCGCGATGTAGCGTCGCTCTGGATCATGTGTGGCATTTGCCGCCTGAAAACTTTTCGTCTCCGAAGGCAGTTTCCACCGATTGGGATTCCGCCCCACTGGTCATATAAGCATGTTGAGAAGTGGGCAGACTGTCGTGCCTCCGTCTCATAAACATTCATATCTGCCTGGGAATCAATGGGCCATCTGAATATTTAATTGTGCTGTTGCACCGCCGCTGACGTTCCTGACTCTTCATGAATTTCCGATGGAAGGCTGCATCTCTTGCACCTGGTGCCCTCCTTTAGAACTCATTGATTTCCATTCATTCCCACTTTTAATGTGAGCTGTTGTGAGTGTGTGTGTGTGGGTGTGTGTGTCTGTGTGAGTGTGTGTGCGCTTGGAGTTATTTCTCTCTTTCCTTGTTGTTCCTGGTGTTGTGGTGGACGGTGTTTGGACGCCTGTTATTAAGAGCTCATGTGGCCCCGATGGACTCCTTTGTCTGAATGAGCTCAGGTTCTAGCTGGACACAGCGGCGTCTGATCTCCAGGGCCCCACCCGGGGTTGTCAACCCCCAGTCCCCCACTCTAGTCGACTTATATTGCCCGAAATCAACAACAGCCTAGTTTATGTCCAATCGTAATCGTAATCTCCAAACTTCTAAAGCGCCACTCGAAAGCCAAGCGCAGGGCACCAGCTTATTCACGAGCGCTGCGTCTAGTCAAAAGGGTTATCCGAGAGAATACGTACGTATCCAATACGTATGTTAACCCCTCTCACCTTTGAAGTTCGATGGAGATCGTTTTCCAAACCCACCATTGGTAGACGCCACCGGCTGGACAGCATCAAACTCTACTGCGGTGACGTTCACTTGTCGTCTGAAAAGAATATTTTCCTCCACAGACCAGGTGGAAGAACGATAAAGCCTAAAGGGGCGGCATGTTTCCAAAAGCACTCCGGTCGGGAAGTCATGGGCTGGGCTGATTGCATGCTTAGAAAAATATTATCACTTGACTTATCTCATTGATATAGCCTAATGTCGATATTCCGAAGGTTCGATATTCCGAAGGTTCGATAGTCCAAAGATTCTGTAGTCTGACATTAATCCAACATAAACGCCCTATTAAAGACTTTCCTCTATGATCAGCCTGGCTCTGGAGCGCTTCTGAGTAGAGCCCCTTGAAGAGGCGCTATATGATTCTATGATTGATTGATTGATTGATTGATTGATAAAATGGTTTCACGAATCCAACTTCTACATACACAGTGTTATATCTTTTCATCATTCCAACTTCCTTTTGAGCAGAGATTATTTTCATCAATCCAACTTCTATTTAAGCAGGAATTCTGTTAATTAATTCAAGTTCTACTCATGCAAGAATTGTTTCATCCATCAAGCTACTATGGCTTTAAGACTATCGAACCTTCAGACTATTGAACCTTCGGACTATTGAACCTTCGGACTATCGAACCTTCGGACTATCGAACCTTCAGACTATCGAACCTTCTGACTATCGAACCTTCGGACTATCGAACCTTCGGACTATCGAACCTTCGGACTATCAAACCTTCTGACTATCGAACCTTCGGGCTATCGAATCTTCGGACTATCAACACGTAACCATCTCATTAGTCATGGCAGATGACGGAAATTCTCAGACTGGAACTGTATGTTTCAATAAGTTGTTCTTGTCTGAATCCTCTGTTGCAAAAGTAACTGGTTCTTAAATTTTCTACAAATTAAGAATCACATTTAATAGTATTTTAGTAGCAATAACTACAACAGGTTAGGCAGTAAGACAATAACACACCTATAATACCAGTTCTTATATTTTTTTAAACTGGTTCAGAAAAATGGAACCAAAATAAGACAAAATCAGGACTTGATGGTTGTGGGCGCCAGTGAAGATGATCGTGGCGACCAGTACTTGCGACCCTTACAGTTAATAGCACTAGTCACTTTTGATTAACTATTTGTTTTATTGAATTCAACATCATCCTTTTTATTAACTTTGGATCTTATTGACTTCGACCAGAGATGGGCACGATTAGTTAAATTGTTAATCGATTAGAAATAGAATTAGCTACTGAAATTTGCTAATCGATTAGAATTAGAATTAGGGAATCTTGTAGCTAATCGATTAGAATTAGAATTAGCTGTTTGTCTAATCGATCAGCTAATCGATCAGCTAATCGATTAGTTACCCATCTCTGACTTCAACATCATTTTTTTTATTAACTCTGTTCTTATTGACTTCAACATCATATAAGCTGGCGCAAAACAGCGCTTTGGTGAGGTAATGGAGAGGAACAATAGTAAGTGTCTAGATACAGACATGAATTATTGGCTAGGCTACGTACATTAATAGGATGCAGCAAAGGTTATTTACGATTTGCAGGGCGATGTCTGCCTGCGCTGCACAAACTGCTACTTATGATCGCTAAACGTTTTTATTTTCCATGCAGCTTTCTCATTTTTCAAGAACCACAGCGGAAGGCGATATGCGTCGATGCGTCATTTCACAGAAAATGATTTTCGTTTCTTTGATCCCCAGAAGATTATGTTAGCGAACTTACACTCTCTCTCGCCTTTCCTGGAGCTTCTTCCGCGCGTTGATTAATGGCGTAGAACGAATGAACATGTAGGCATAAAACGTTCGATGAAATATTACGTCCTGTCTTGCATGAGCAAGTCGGCAATAGGCTGAGGAGACAGCTTGTTTTCATTAAATCGGGGCTAGGATTAAGAACGGTGCTGGGAATTCAATTCCGTTTTTCATGCAGTTGTCTCTGATTTTTAGCAAGTCGCTCAGCAAGTATAAAAACGTGTGTAATAAGTTTTAAAATGTTAAACTTAGGCCCCTATTGTATTTTACAGTTCAGTTAGAGGAATCTTTTAAGGAACCTGTTAGAAGTTTGAATGAATTCTCAGTAAATGGCATGTGTGCACATGAGTTTCATAGTTGTTCGTGCACTTAAATTTATAAGGGACAGTTGAAGTTAATATATCCCTAATTTGTAATGCCCCCGTGACCGTCTTATGGGGTTGTTATCAGTTAGCTGTAGGCCTATATACAACCATACAGTAGGTGGGGCGGGGTGGTGTAGGGGTATGTTCGGGGTAGGGGTATGTTCGGTGCATTGCAGCCGGAGGGTTGCAGGTTCGAATCCACCTCAAGCCGCCGCGTAGGGACCCTTCACTTGCAATTGCTCATGCGCTTCGGCGTGAAACTCCGATTCAGTGTCCGCGCTGTAGTCGGGAGCGCCTCTGAGTAGAAATCTGGAAGGGGCGCTATAACAAGTGCTCATACATACATGTACATACACTACAATGGTCAACTGTTCTTATTGAATTCAACATCATTTTTTTATTAACTATTTAATTGTTCTTATTGAATTCAGTTTTCACACAGCTATTTGTATAAAGAGACATGCACTGAATTGTTAGTGAGGTTACTGTTTGAAAACAAGCTTGTGAAAGAGCTAAACAAATAAAAATTCCCTTCACTGGTGAACAAGTGGAGGAAAATAATTTGTGTTAAACTTGGAAAGTCGTTGCGTCGTTTTCGTTGGGCTTCAATCTGTTTAGCCCGGTCGGCTGGCTGATCCGATGACTCATGGGGCCAAGAGACGTCACGCGATATCAGACACCTCAGTGACTAATGTGTGGCTGTCCCTTCTAAGTCTGATTGGCAGTCCCTGTGTGCTCTGTGGTACGCGCGGTGACCGGGTGCTTCTCCGCTCCCATACATCAATGGAAGCATCTTCATGTAGCTTCCTCCCATGGTCCTTTCACTCATTTCTGCTTGACACAACACAGGGCTACTTTTTCAGGATTTATTAAGGGACGCCTCGTTGCTCATTTAAGTCGTGTGCCTCTGAGTTCTGATGCAAGGCAGGGAGGGCGGTGTCTGCTGACCTAAAGACAGTTCAATTCTATGAGATGGCCAAATGTGCAGCCGAACTGTTGTTGGTTTAACCATTTGACACTTTGATGTTCTTTGAGATGATTGCATTTGGTCTGCACTGGGTTAACTCTGCTGACTTTAGACGTAAAAACATTTGTCATTTTCTTATTATTTTTATTTTTAATGTTTTTATTCATTCATTCTGAAAATCTATGTAGGCCTAGTGCCCCTTCAAGTAACCTACTCAGAGGCGCTCCCAGTCCGGCCATGGCTTTTTAAAAGTAAAGAATAATAATGTACTCCACTTTCTTATGTTTTAGGAAGTTTTTAATTATGTTTGGTTTCTTGTATTTGCATGTCAGTTTGTTACATAAATTAGTTTTTAATAAATTGCAATGACGATGATTTGTTATGCAGTTCATATTGTGTTGTTTGTTCCTTCTATTAGAGGGGGTCGTGATCTTAAAAGTAAGACATTATCACAGAAGAGCAGTTTGGCTTCTTTGCACAAAGAAATTGACTA
This sequence comes from Aporrectodea caliginosa, assembly GCA_020284085.1. Classification (NCBI taxonomy): domain Eukaryota; kingdom Metazoa; phylum Annelida; class Clitellata; order Crassiclitellata; family Lumbricidae; genus Aporrectodea; species Aporrectodea caliginosa. The sequence goes on from JACEVL010000042.1 coordinate 787,069, forward strand.
TCAGCATGTCCTTACATTTTTACACATTTTTTAATTTATTTATTCATTTAACTATTTTATGGTTTTATTTCTTAAGGTAACAGTGTTTGCGTCTGTGGTTCAGTCAGCATATTATGATGCTCTTTATGATTCAAGTTTTACTTGCACAAAGTTTCTTAATTAAGTCTCTGTACTTAATTAATTGTACTTCACTTTCTTAATTAATTAAGTCCCAGTTGCATCAACACTGTAATGAAAATTGTCCCATTAACTCAGCCTAATCTCGCTTTCTTCAGATTTCACTGCACAAACATCACTTTGTGGAAATCGTAATTTTTTATTTAATGGTGACTTTAATCCTGTAACTATGAGCTGCATTGGTTTCCCAGTCACTGTTAGTACATGCTCATCATTAAAGGGTTAAGCCAATGCCATTTTGCAAGTTAGTCTCCAGTTCTGCATTTATTTTGGGTTGAATGATGACGGATTTGCTGCAGTTCATAAATTGTACTGACAAATTTATTTGGGGAAAGTGATGTGATATTTGTTGCATGTGTCAGATAACAAAATGACTTTATGTATAGTGACAAAGTAGAGCAATGTTTCCCAGATGTACTACAGAACATTATTGAGTTTCTTGTTGCATACATATATAGATACATATACATGCATGCCAATACAGATGCCTTTTTCTTTTTACTACATATACCGTATATATGTCACACATATAGCGTCATGCCATTATTAATGTTTATTTTATGGATTCCTGCTGGTAAGCTTTGTTCGTAATTATGCTTGCTATTTATTACTTAAGAAGACGAATAGCAGACCCTTAAGCTAGCTTGAGATGCAGCCTTGTATACATAGTGTTAATGACTTCATTTTCTTAGCCTCAGCATATGAGGGCAGGTGGCCAGTCCTCTCCCTCGCCGTCTCATCTTCCTACCAACAGTTTACTCATTATAGATGCGTTGACTAGGGGTGCAGGTGGAGGAGCAATCTTGAACCAAATTTCTGTCCTGGTGGGGATTTGAACCTCTGAACTCTCGATTGACAGTCCAGCATGCTAATCACTAGACTATCGAACTTAAGATTAAAGTTATTAAAGAAATGAAAGTAATACCCAGAAATTGGTATTCTTTATTTAAGTAAGGTACACTAATGATCAGCAAAGATGTAAAGTTAAATAGGGCAAAGCAATGTAAGGCAAGTAAGAATTGAGATGTTTACTTCAGTGCAATAAAGAATAGATGCGATGATTTAATGTAAAAACTTAGCGTTATCATTGCTTCGGAAATAGCAAATTAAGTAGAGATAAAATATACTTTGTTGTGCCTATTCTTCCTGCTCGTTGCCATTCTTGTTAATCCCAGCCTTCCCAGGTGTTGACCGAGTTTCAGTGTCATATCCCGTGGGCTGAAACCACCTGTGCCAAGCGTACATGACCAAGCATGCTAAACTCGGCACCAGCTTCACCAGCTTTGCTGTCTTTCTGAACTGTTTTGAGTTTATGTCCTGTGTCTTTAGTTTTGTGTGTTGATCCAATATGAGTTTATGTCTTGTGTCTTTGAGCTGCATCTGGAGTTGTTTTTTGTGTGTTGGTCCAATATGAGTTAAAAATTTGTGTCTTTGCTGCATCAATGATTTCTTGGTGTGTTTGGCCAGCATCAGTTGATTTAATGTAATTTGATGTGCAAGTCATTTTTTTGTCTTTGATCAAGGAGTTGCCCTCTTGTGTCATGAACTATCTTCATGAACTGGACATTTGGATGGAACGATATATAGCTTACCTAGTCTATTAATTGAAACTGTTTAATTGAATCACAACACAAGAGACAGATCAAATTATGACAGTTCCACCTATAGCATTTCATGTGCTGGTGTCAAAAAGTAAGTAAGTAAGTATATTCTTTAATAAACAGGCAATCCAGATGGATCATAAGTCCCCCTACACTACCTGGATTATCATCTCACATAAAAAGTTTGCAGTAAATTGTATATAAGTCTGATGTGAATTTATGCATTGTCTTTTGGGTCATCATGGGTTAATTTCTAGCTTTTTGTCCACTTTGTTTATGCAAGCGGTCTTTGTTCTCTGTGAATTGGTTCATGTGATTTGTATCCCATATGAGTTTATGCATTGTCTTGTGGTTTCAAAGCATCAACTCATAATGGACCAAAGTGAGTTCTGTCATGAACTGAATGTATATATCGTGAGGGATTGTCTTATATTCAATCCATGAATTTATGTCTTGTATTATACTTCATCATGAGTCTATGCTCTGCCTGTGAGGCCATCCCGAATCCTGATGTCTTGTCTTTTGTTACGTCATGAGTTGATGGATCTTTTGATCGATCATGAGTTGCATTCCATACTTTAATATATCACGAGTTGATGCCTCGTCTCGTGGTCTGAATTCGGTGTGCAATCAATTCTGCTGGGCTGGAGAGAGATGCCGTGAATCTGTTTTCAGTTGAGTAAGTTATTTCGGGCGATTGAAGGCATGGAGGGCTGTAATCATGAAGCACAGTGTATTCAGTTGGCATTTCATGGCTCTGCTAATGCAATATTTCATCCTTGTCTTGCATATTGTTTTATTAACGTTCATTTATCACTGAACAGTAGATCAGTCACCTCCTAGCAACTCATAACATTTTGTGTTGTCATACATATGAGTTTTCATGCTTTGTCCCTCACTACAATGACGCTCAGTTTCAGCGAACATGCACAGCACCACACCTGTGGTAAAATATTGAGGTCGTGATTGACACAAGATTTGAACCCAGGTCTCAGAGGTTAAAGCCAGTGGCATACTGGCCATTGTGTCGGTGTGCCATGGGACATGGACCCCTTTGGTTTCTGAGTGCATGGCCCCTAGGGCAGAAAGAAATTAAAATAAGTCTCAGACTTTTTCATTTCACAATTTCTGAATAGGAAACAATTTACATTATCAATCAAATGGTATATTAAATAGCATTTAAAGACAATATCAGTAACGTTTGAGGCCTGTCATTATTATTTATATTTGTTTATTCTTTATATTATTTCTCGATTATGTGCAGGGTATGCCTAAAATAAAAAATAAATTAATCTAATGCTGCATTTTATGGGCAAGGTTGGGCCTGAGACCCTTGCATGATTGAAATGTCAAGGCCCCAAAATGGTCCCAGTCCAAATCTCATGAAAGCTGACATTTTATCAGCCAAACTGGAATATCACATCAACACTTGCCATTATCAGAGCGCCTGTATGTACGTCTGAAAAGGAATGGAAAATGTTGTTTCTCACTTGCCATCTATGAATTACAGAACGAATATGTCACCATAACTTACTTTTGGCATTCCATACTTTAATACATCACGAGCTGATGAAATACTATTGTCAACGTTGTTATTGTCACCCTCGCCAGCGCCATTATTTTCATGTCTTCATTTTCGTCATCATCGTCATCGTCATCATCATCATAGCCATTGTCAACATCATCATCTTCATCATCATCATCATCAACATTGTCTTCATCATCATCATCATCATCATCATCATCATCATCATCATCATCATCATCATCATCATCATCATCATCATCATAACTGTCATCATCATCATCGTCTTCATCATCATCATCATCAACATCATCATCATCATCATCATTATCATCATCATCATCATCAACAACATCACCATCATTATCAGTATTATCATTGTCAGCATCATCATTATCAGTGCTATCATTGTGATCAAAATGAAGGCTTTGAGGGGTTCTCTTTACAAAATCCTGATACATACATACATACATCAGTGGCTTGTGATATTATGATCATTGTGACTCTCGTCATAACCATAATCATCATTATCATCATCATCATCATCATTATCATCGTCTTTATAGCCACGTGGTTAAAAGCATCCATTCATTCATTCATTTCGAAAATTTATTTAGCACCCCCTCAAGAAGCCTACCTACTCAAAGGCGCTCTCAGCCCAACCAGTCATCAGGGTGATATTATGATTCACTTAACTTTCCTTAGCTATTGTTTTCTTTCACTGTGCCTCTTAAGTCAATCAGCCATCCAGGGCCTTTCAATATGCAGGTTTTGCTGCTGGCAACACTTCATTCCAATGGTAGTGCTCGTTCGCGCTTGTCAATCATCGTCAACAGGTTTTACGTAATGTAAGGCTTTCGGCCTTCATTGCCTAGCCAGTAGCCACGTGGTTATATCCAACTCATTATAGTTGATTAACAACACGGAATGTGTGGAATATGGACCATGGATTGCTTGTATTCGTGGATGCTCAGGTATTCTTTGACTATTTCGAAGGAGAAAACATTCAGTGGTGGACAGTAGGGCTTTTCTTGACGACGTCGGTTGGCTTTAAATTGACGGGACTGAATCTATGGACATTTACTGATGGTTTTAATATGCGTTTTCTACAAATGTTGGCAGCGTTTCCGGCTATAATTTAGGCGACGCAGGATAACATGTCTGCGGAGAAGGACAATAAGTAGGTGACAATGGGAAGAGAACTGATTAAAAATGGTGGTAGGAGAATGGAAAGACAGTGAACAGAGAAAGGGAAGAGAATAGGAAGACAAAGGAGATGGAGAGAGAGAGAGGTGGAAAGAGAATATGAATACAGCACATAGAGGGTGGGAAAGGAATAAGTTCTTTGACAATGAAAGCAGGGCGGGAAGAGAATAAGAAGGCAATGGTGGGAGGGGAGGGGGAGACTAAGAGTGTGAATGATGGAGTATGAATAATGAGCCCTGTGGGTCATTACTGAGGAGTCACATATTCAGTTTAATTTAACTGGAGTTTCGTTTAAAGTATGCCTGTAATAAGTACAATGGCCAGTCTCCAGTTTCTCTTGGATTGAATAGGGCAGCACAAACTCTCTTCTTGGTCATGCTTTTGGACTTTCAAGTTATCCTCAAGATTTCTATATTTCTGCTTTGTATGATTTTATGTTTTTTTTTCTATAAATGAGCTGAGTTGGTACTCATGTTAGCTGAATATATTGTTTTTCTTCATTTGTTTTGGTGACCTGAAGCAGTTCACGATTACACTTTTCTCGTATTACATTTGGCCTGTTCATGTATACTAGTGTGTTTATGCGAGTTACTGTGTGTATTTTACGTCAGTGCAAGTGCATATAATTATACACATGTACTTATATTTGTAAATATATATATATGACATATATGAACATACAGGTGATGCATGTTATAATCTCTAAAAATAGCTGTTGTAAACAATGAGGTACGATGAGAATGGGAGTCGAGCTGAAGATAATTAATGTACAGTAATGTATAAACTTTTGTAATGATGTTTTCCTAGGAGCATTATTGTTTTGACAGCTGATGCCAGATTCTGGCGTTTTTAAACCGAGAATAAAATATCCATGAAAATTAATTAGGACCTGCATTGTGATTAGCTCAAGGGTGGACTATAAGCCCTGAGCAAAACATTGCAGAGTTCGTTTAATGTCTGCAGCAAGTATGCACTGAGCATCTTCCAAATGGTTTTAAATACACTCCTCTGTGTTCCTTAGTGATTTGGGCTGTAGGTGGACTGTACCCGATGTATACTTGGATTGGATGCTTAACACACCGATGATAGTTACTGGAACGTCTGCTTGATTAGACGACTGACATTTCTGGTGTCTAACTTTCTCTGTCAGTCTGTTTCTCGATTCGACTCATTGCCATTCTGTTCTAGTATCGACCGCCGTCATTCGTGACCTCTCAATCCCACTCCATTGCTAATTCATCGCATGTATCACTGCTATTATCTTCACTTTTGTATTTTCCTCCTAAATAATGGTGCTTGTCGGCCCTCTATCCTCTGTATCATCATCACTTTTCCGGTCTTTGCTTGAACGACGAAAACTAAGTATTCTTGCGCTTGTTGTTTTTGGCTGCCGTGAATTTGCTTTTACAGAAAGGGAATTTGTAGATTTTGACTAAATTAGATCTGTTGAGGAAAGGCTTGTATACTGTCACATGGTACATGGCTTCAAAAGATAGACAGCTGCATGTAGTATTAAGCTAAAATAAATATATTCATTTATTATTTCAAACTGACACATGCAGTGTGATTACAATTCACCGTATGAATGGATGATCACAAGTTATTAAAGGAGTCGAATTTAATTGCTTATCTTACCAACGCCATCTGGCGAATGAAAGGCTGAGTCGACTTTTGAGAGGTAGCGGGAAGTGATCCTGCGTCCGTGCTGATCTTCTGCTCTTCGTGCCAGAGTGTTACCATAACCCTAAACCCCTGCCTCCGCTGTGAGCTAATATGCAATCTTAGTTAATTATTATGCTTTTTGGCGTGGTTTTGGGTATGTGAAATTATAGTCAGTGATCACATCTTAAACAAAAAAGAACCGCTTCTTCCTGAAGTGGGGGTGACTTCAGGAAGAACCGGAACGCCGGCATCAGGCGCCATGCTAAACAACAAAAGAACCGATACGGCGTTGCGGTCATCCAAAAAAGAACTGGAACGCTGTTCCGGTGCGTTCCGATCCCAAACAATCCTGCTAGTACGGCAATCTTAGTAGTTAATCATTATGCTTTTTGGTCTGGTTTCGGGTATGTAAGATAAGGTTATAGTTAGTGGCTGTGGAATGTTGCTGACCATGAATTTGGTTGTTTTGCAGCTCTGTTGTTGATTCCACCGGCGGTGCACAAGTCGGTCAGCATTGGTGGCAGCAAGGTCTTGGACTGTGACATCGATTACCCGATGGGCCAACAGGTCGAACACATCATGACCTGGCGTAAGCAGGATGCCGAGGTTCCCATATTCATCCAGTTCAACGGTTACCCGCCCCACATCGACGAAACGTTCCTGGGACGCATCCGCCAAGTGGAGCAGGGTTCCATCGAGATCAGCGACGTCCGGATTCAGGATGAAGGGTGGTACCAGTGCTTCATCGTTGTCCTCAACGGCTCCGATGAACCGGGGAAAAACGGAACACGCATCTATCTCTCTGTCAATGGTGAGTGCTCGACAGTGTAGTGGTTAGTGTGCTGGACTGTCAGTCGAGAGGTCGGGGGTTCGAATCCCTACCAGGGCAGAAATTTGGTTAAGATTTCTGTTCTGCATAAATTCATATCAAATCAGCTATAATGAGTGCACTGACCATATACTGTTATATATATATATATAATAAGGGAGTGCACTGACCATACACTGTCGGTGGAAAGATGAGATGGCGAGGGAGAGGACCGGCCAGCTGCCTTCATATGCCGAGGCTAAGAAAATGAAGTTGCTAGCATTTCATACCCACGGCTGCGTTAGGGCTAGCTTAGGGAACTGCTCATCCTCCTCTGCATGTAATGGTGAGTTGTGGTGCGTGACAGCCTAGCAGTTAGCTTGCTAGACTCAATCCATAGATCGGGGTTCAAGTTCACACCAGGGCACAAAGATGATCCACTTGTTCTCGTAGTGAACTCAACAATATATAATAGTGAAGGAAGATACTTACTACTTCCTGGTATGAGGATCTGGGGGTAAGGGAGAGGACTGGCCACCTGCACTCGTAAGCCAAGGCTAAGAAAAATAAAGTTGCTAATACTTCACATCCCATGACCGTCTCTTGCGATTGGCTCAATGAACTGCCACAACAAATACTACACTTTACCTGAACAAAGGAAATAACTTATTAGATAAGTAAGTAAGGAAGTAAGTAAATTGGTAATTAAGTAATCTTTATTAGTACAAGACAAATGCCCACACTTCACAACAACTTTGAATGCAAGGAAAAAGTAGCACAATGTCTGTGAAACAACTGAATATGAATTTAGTAAAAAATCTAACTTTGCATACAGTTTTATTTTTAAACCAACAGCATAAGTCAACAGTTTAATAATAATAATAATAATAATAATAATAATAATAATAATAATAATAATAATAATAATAATAATAATAATAGAGATTTGAGTGCCGTAGTTCGTAAGCAGTCGATGACTCTAAAGCAACGATTCAGAAGCACTTTGAGGAGCAGGGATAAGTCACTCAAGATGGGCCTGTGTGAAAAGTTCAGTTTTTAGATGTTTCTTGAAGACAGCGAGGGCTGTAGAATTTATAATGTCCGTAGGAAGATTGTTCCATATTCGAGGGGCTGCTGAGATGAAGGATCTTGATGCAGTTTATAACTCTTGGCAATGTTATTGGAGCGATCATAAGAACTAGTGTTAACACAATTTCTAGATTTCTGCAGTGAGCAAATGATGAACAGGGGTAATTCAATTTTATGTGCACATTACCCTAAATTAAATTTATGGGAGTGCTTTTCAGAAGTAACTGGTTAAGACAGTCTGCCACTGCACGTAGGTACTGTTGCCTTTGACTCTGTACAGCATACAGTTGCTAACTGTCTTAAAACGCATTTGTTTAGATCTGTTAGATAATCATGGGTACAGTGCTTTTGTGAGCTACTTAAGACTGCATACTGCGCTATATCAAGTGTTCTTATAGATACATACTTACATGCAGTGATGCTTGTAAAGAACTTCAGTTCTGCTTTCTGAAACATCTTTGCTAAATTATAAGAAAATAATAATTGTGCCCTAAATTATAAGCAAGTCACTGAATATGTATGGACAAGGACTGAGTCTAACACTGGCCAAGAATTTTGAATATGTCGTCTGCTGTAGGAGTGTGTGTTGGTGTGGTTCTACATGCATGCACAAGGAGCTTGTGAATGGAAGTTTTTCATTTGCTTGCAGACGAGCTTGTTGGTCAAACTCTGACTTCAAGAGATGCAAATTAGGTGCTATATAAATGTATATGTGCTTCAGTATATTACCCGCACATTACATTATGAGTAAATTTTTAATAAGAAATTAATCACTGCAGTAAGCTTTCTTGGGAAATCATATGGCTGACAAATGAAATTCAAATGATAAATCAAGCTAAGACTATGTAATATGAGATTCTATTTTGCCATCAAAAGCCAAGAAAAGTAGCAAAATAATTTATGCTGCATTGTAAGTATAGTCTGCTGTATATTTAAGATGCTATGTGACTTGTCATCTTTAGAATTTCAACTACTCACGAATACGATTTCGATTGGCTTTATTTATAAAATCCTCAGAATCATAGTGTATCACTGACTGTATTTTCAAGACTTTCCTTGTACCACTAAATCTTTTAGGATTAATTGCTTTCTTTACTAAACTGAAAGCTGGTTCACTGTGAAGATTTGCTTTACTTGAAATTAGCCTCGTATGTACTGCTTCCTTGGCTGATGGATAGACTGAGCAGAGGAGAGCTAATTGAAGCTTATAAGATTATCACTGGAAAGGAGGCAGTGCATTGGGAAAGGCTCTTTGAATTAGCACCAAACAAGGCGACTAGAAGTCACAGTTATAAATTATTTAAGAAACCGAAAAGAACATTAAGGCAGAAGTTCTTCAAGAGTTCATAGACTTTTGGAATGTTTCGAATGATCCTACTGTCGCAAGGGATGGTATAACAGCCTTTAAAACGAAACTAGAAGTGATGGGCTATTAAACATTCTGGGTTAACTTGCAGTGGTTCTGAAGCAGATTGCATGTCTGCTGAACCACTCAAAATCTATTGTATTGTATTGTATCTATCAATTTATATAGCGCCTCTCGCAGTGCACGCCAATCAGAGGCGCTCCCAGTGTGAAAGACCCAGAGAAAAGAAAGAGGTCTTCAGATAACGAAAAGAGGCACTTGGCCCACCACTATGTTGTGTTATGTTAAATATGAATCCATGGTAGATGTCGCTTATTAAACAACATAAGCCATTGAGTGAGTCTAAATTCTGGACCAGTTTGATCAGTGGTAGTAGTGGTGGTGGTGGTGGTGATGGAGGAGCTGACTCGATAAATCCTCTGAAAATGACCTGGATCTGTGTGAGCTGGATCTACATGATCGCTATAGGAAACCGTGTGCTTGCATACATAGAGGACTGCCTCTGAACTTCACCATGGACTGGCTTGGCTGGCTGGTTGACCTTTACTTACAGGAAAGGCATAAATCGGGTCTCACTGTAAAGTATATGAGGCTAAGAACTGACACGATCTACTTCATGGAACCCCTCCAGTGACGAAAATCCGTATGTCTTGTACCTGTGAGTGTTGTTGAGTGAGCGTTTTTAAATTTTAAAAGGGTTTCTGCTGATTCTCTTACCTGCAAATAACTACTCTTATGCTACAGGTAGCGAGTGACGTGTGTGTGTTAAGCATCCTAGAAGTAGCTTGCTAGGTGTACTGATGATGCTATAGAAATTGTCATGACTACAATTACATGTGTCTGTAGTTTCTGTTAAATAAAGAACGCTTGGTCAGAACGAAAATGATAAGCATTGCCCTCCTCTTTTATCCAGCTTTGGATTGGCACTACTCCAAAACGGCTGTGACCAAGTTCTGCTTCAGGGAGAGGGTCTTTTCTGGCAGATAATGCAGACCCTGATGAGATCTAGTCATTCTTAACGGCCAATATATCAGGCAGAGCCTATTGTTGGGCACTTAGCTTGTGAAAGCCTAAACTTTGTGGAGGAATGCTGTTACTACCCTAGTGTGCCTCCTGCTTACAAGATATGATAGAATATTTAAATCACACATATAATGTTACCACTTTTATCTCGGCTTTTACAAACAGTGACCCTCCGTCCTTCTTTCATTCTTATATTGACAGCATTGGTTTGTAGGCATACCAAATTACCACTCAATATGTGACCACCCATCTTGCTCAGAGGTATTAAAGGAGTGCTATAGAAATTGTCTGTTACGGCTACAACTTGAACTGTTACGCTACAAATTGTGTAAATGATTCTATGCATGGGACTATTTGCAAGAGACATAATTTATTGTTATGGCTTCCGTCGTATTGTATTGTATTGTATCTATAATATAAATTCGTAAAGCACCTCTCGCAGTATTCACCAGTCACAGGCGCTCCCAGTGTGAAAGCCAGAGAAGCGAAGAAAAAATGGCCTTAGAGAACGAAATGAGGCACTTGGACCACCAGTTAATAGGAGGAAGGTGTCGTAGACATGGTTACATTCTATATTCTCTTCTTAGAGGAGAATATCTAGAGGGCGTGAAACAGAATACATCAGAGATCTTTGCTTTCCTGTCTTGAGCCACCTAGGTCAGAGATCAATGTTAATACTGGGTCAAATATGTCGATCGTGGCTCATTGTATGTAAGATCACCAGTCTGAAGCAATCTTTCACAGAAAATCGGAACTGATCAGCAATAAAGAGCTGAAGAAACATTTTCGTCTTATTTGAAGGCACACCCTTTTTATCTTATGTATAGAATAATTTCAGGCTATTATTTCAGAGGTATTTAAACAGCAATATATAGGCCTACTAGATGTCTTGTATAACACACACACGCACATGCACGTGCACACACGCAAACAAACACACACACGACACACACACACACACCTACAAACACACACACATGCACAAACTATTAAGTAGGCATACATGTACTTGCATCATATTCAAATTTTCATTTTAAATTGAATCTGGACAAGGTTTGTTTCAAATCAAATTTTGATTCAGAAGAAATTCTGCAATTCACAGGTCCCAGGACCTGTGAATTGCTGAATTGGCTGAAGTGCAAAAGCAATAACAACAATCTAATAAACAAAAACTGTTTTTGGTGAAAACTGGCAGAGTTCTGTCATCGCCTTTCGTCTATGAGTTCAATTTCCGGGGTCCTCGTGGGTATTCAGCTTTGGAAACAGAAAGGGTTATCGTGTTGTTGAATTTGTTTTTGTTGTTTGTGTGCTTTCGGCCAAAATATCAACCCCAGGACTATGCATCAGAGGACCATTGATTGATACAGAGGCAAGTGATGAGCTTCGAATTGCCTGTTCTTGTGTTGATGTATCCCTTGGTAACAGTCTTCCCTTGAATGTAGCTACTGTTCCTTCTAACTCAGCTCAAATAACATCTTTTACCTATAGTTTCATCAGTGCTCTGTTTGCAGAGCTTAGAGGGGTCCTTAGAAGCTATCCTGTACAAAGTTCTCATACTTACGTACACACCATACCCTATATCCTGTGCTTTGGCTTAAGGTAAGATGCAAGATGGGAGAATCGTGCAGATAAAATTAAAAGCAGACAGACAGACAAGGTAAGGTATTAAAGTGAGGCAGGATGGATGATAGCAATTTACAGAAGGTAAGGGAGATCAGAGAGAGAGAGAGAGGAATAGGCCTAGAAGAAGAGAGAATGGAATTTAGACGGGATGAGAAATACGGCCAGCAAATTGATGAATGCTAAGACAATTAACTCCAGGTAGAATGAAATAAATCCTCGGACTGTTGCTGCTCTGCCAACGAACGCCATCGAAACGCATTTGTCCTAGTTTATTGTGATGTGCGTTGTTTCTTCGATAGACGAACGGCAGACGGATTGTATCGCCTGCTGAGCCATCCTTTATTAGACCAAAATTCTCGTCTGCAAACACCAGACCCCGGCATTAATGCCATTAAATGCGCCAATAAATAAGCGTGTTACACGAGAACAATCCTGAACCGTTGCCCGGATCCAACGTTGTACAACTGTTGGCACTGAGATCACCAATGTTCCGCCTGCATATAAGCCACTTGGTCGGGTCTTCTGCTTTACGGAGTTCACCCCAAAAATATAGTTTTATTTACACAGTCTGTGCTTGATGCTCTTGTTTCTGTAGGAAATTGTCCTGTATAATTGTCTGCGTTTCTTCTTGTCTGAACAATAGCAAATATTAGCACTACTAATGATAACAATTTTGCTAACAGATAATAACAACATATTATAACCCAGAGGCCTTTTATTTACTACTACTGCTAATTGAAATAATGATAATAATAGGTAGGACAACAAAGGCAATGTATCCCGAGGTATAATACCATGGCATATCAGTGTGATAAATAATATAATTGTGATTGAATAATTATATAGCCGCAGGAAGTGCATAATAAACGGAGGTGCTCAAGCAAATCACGGATGCTGTGCACTGATGCTTTTGGAGACGGACGTGATATTTCCGTTAATTACTGACGGTTAATAACACAAAATTAATAATAGCAGCAACAATTGTTGTAAAGTTAATTGAAATGTTTTACAGGTATAGCCTATACAGAACATTAGAATATGAAATCATTCACATGTATGGCTTGCAGTCATTATGCATACTGTAGAAATCAACAGGTGGGCTGGTAGAGAGAGATCAGATGGGAAATTCTCACAAGCAGACAGACATACAGACACACAGACAGACAGACACACAGATAGGCAGACAGACACAGACAGACAGACAGAATTATGACTGATAGCTCTGAGAATCAATGTTGAGGCATTTTTTGTAGTACTGTGTTGCTATCAGGTATGTTACTTGGGCACGAATTTTCTAAGGGCCATTGTTAAATTTTCTACCTGTACACAGAGAACAATGGTCACCTGGTTAGTTGAGCATAGATTTTGCAATACAATGGCAGCACAACAGTAATTTTGACGAGTGTCACTTTTAATCTGCCTTGCATGGTATGGTCGCAACATCAAGGACAATAAATGGTGTCAAGTTATAAATTGCAAATAAAACTGAGTGACGTGTGATAGAGGAAAAGAATCATCTGCCGTGAAAGTGAAGCAAAACGAATGATTAATGAAATGTCTGCGTTAACTCAACAGTCCTAGAAGCAGACTTCTGGGAAGAAGTCTTATATTATGAGTTCTTGATTTATACGTCGCCTTTGACCAGAACCAAGTTTTTGCCACAGATAATGTGCTTCAAATGGGATTTGGAAATTGCTTTATACCTAGGAAATTAAACAATTCTAAGTCTGAGTTTTTAGCAAAGTTGGATGATAGTTGGTATGCATGATAGTATCACACATTTAAAACTATTAAATTAAAGATATTAAAACTGAATTCAATTTAAATGTTTTATTATAAATTCACACTCGCAATGTTAAGATTACAATCAAGGAACTTTTTAGCTTCACAAGAGCCTCGCTTAAACTAAGTTAGTAATGATGATGATTAGAATGTTAAACATAATAATACCAGACAGTAAAATAATAATAACTCTAAACCCCGTCACTTATCTTGAGTTAACCTTTCTCTTCCTATGTTCTGACCGATGTTCTGTTTCCTTCGTCCTTCCCCATCTTCTTCGTTCGTCTTCTCCAGCGACCAACTCGTCTGATGTTCACCGTACGACTGATCCCGTTCTCTCTCTGCCTGCCGCTTAAATTATTTCTCCTCCTAAGCAGCTTTCTACCTGAATCTCTTCCTCCAAATTCCTCGTTGATCCTCCCCTAATTCTCTGGTCAGTCGGTTACTAGCCCATCCTATTCCTGACTCATTTCTTTGTCTTACTACTGCTCGCTCTAGCTTACCCAGTGCGACTATTTTTATCTAAGCGGCTTCTGCCGAGTCTATGTGTACATCTACCTTTCACTAATATTCTGTTGCCTGGTCAAGCTGTGCTTGCAGTGCTCTCCCCTCAAGCTGTACCTCGTAACCTGATCTCTCCGTTACTAAGGCTACCTAGAATAATTCTATTAATAACTCAGTCTGACCTACACTAAACTTATCATCATGACTGCTGCTTCCACATCTCCTACTGTCTTATTCCTATAGCTCCTATTTCCTCTCTGTTATAATAGTATAGTGGCTAGCTTGTGGACTGTCAACTGAGAGGTTGGGGTTCAAATCCCCGCAAGGGCAGAGATCTGTTTCCAGATTTCTACTCCCACCCCCCCCGTCAACTCAGCTAAACTGAGTACACTGACTTCGGTGGGAAGATCAGATGGAGAGGGAGAGAACTTGCCACCCACCCTCATATGCCAAGGCTAAGAAAATGAAGTCGCTAACACTTCAAAGACATGCCTGCCTGTAATGCTAGCTTTAGGGACTGCTCTTCTTATTCTCTTAGATGATAGTTGAGAATTTTTATTTTTGTGTCCCAAAAATATGAAGTCATAAATCCAGTGGCATATAAACGAAGGGTTTCAGCGCCCAGGGGCAAGGGTTGATGAATTTTTAATTTTCTTGTTGACTTTTAATCGTTCTTGTCATAGTACTGTGTACCACTGAAAGCTAATTTTGCGCCCCTCTGGTGCTGCGCCCGGGGGCGGCTGCCCCCTCTGCCCCCGCCTTCGTTACGCCACTGCATAAATCCTAGCTTCAGTCGTGAATTTTTATTTTTTGGCAGCACAAAACATATTAAGTTATAAATCATAGCTTTTCCTCAAGGTATTATTCATGACAAACTCATTATGGAATAATTGAAGGGCATAGGGTAAACACGACATCAATCTTTAAATTATACATCAAGTTACAATTACCATTTTATTTATGCAAACTTTCATGCAGCTGAGGACATAGATAGATGCTGAAAACTTAAATTATAACTTTTTTAAATTGCAAACCTTTTTTCAATTCTTTTGATTGGTTTTGCTCAAGTGTTTGACATGGTAATGCCTTTCGAAACATCAACTCATCTACAACTGGTGGAGACATTAACTTTGTTTTATTGTCTTTTTTACCTAGAGATATAAATATTGATGTCTGCTTGACATTATAAGGATTCTAAGTGTCGACCAGACAGTCTGCCCCTTTGCATATTTGAGTAAATTTTTGCACTGCATATCCACCAGTGACTGATTGAATGGTTGGACTGTTGTCTGTCCTCTCATCCTTGATGCAACGATTCCAGGAATTCTGAACATCAAGTCATCTGTCAATTCCTCGGATGGGAATATTCTTTAGATGGAGTCGGTGTGTGTGTGTGTGTGCCTGTGTGTGTGTGTGTGTGTGTAGGTGTGTGTGTGTGTGTGTGTGTGTGTGTGTGTGTGTGTGTGTGTGTGTATGTGTGTAGGTGTGTGTGTGTGTGTGTGTGTGTGTGTGTGTGTGTGTGTGTGTGTGTGTGTGTGTGTAGGTGTGTGTGTGTGTATGTGTGTGTGTGTGTCGACCGCTGGCATCTTTCTAGTTATCTGAACAATGCTTGCTTACCGCTAAGCTTGCTGTTCGTAATGATGTTTAACATCGGTTAAGCTTGCATAGTTTCTCTAGATTAGCTTCCCTAGAAAAGCCATGCTATAAATTTTCAATTTCAATCACAGTTGCTGTGGCCGGTTCTTCTTCATGTAGTTTTTGGCCAATTTGTTGTTAAGCTGCATTGCGAGTGAGAATAGCCATTTCCAGCTGAGATACACAGTTTCTGTTTCTTGTTGTTGCCTCGGCTGAGTGAACCTGTACTCTACAACATGAGCCTCTGTTAAATGGGTTGTGAGGTCAAGGACTATCTTTATGCAGGCATTGCCTTGACGGACTGGTACTTCCCGTAAATTTTTAGCAGTGTGAATCCAGCGCAATATCTAAATCAAAATCAAATCAAATCATTTTATTCGGTGACCAACCAAGTCTGACCAACCAATCCGTTCAACAACATCCTTGGAGTCATTTAAGTCCAGACTCAAGACACATTATTTCAAGTTGGCGTATCCTGACTGAGTTTTTTATCGTGTCAAAGCGCCCTTGTAACGGCATGTGCCGTGTTACGGCACTGTAGAAATTGTCGTGTTCATCATCATCATCATCATCATCATCATCATCATCATCATCATCATCATCAAGAACAGTAGCACTCAATCAAAGAAATAGTGTCACACAGGGGACCTTGAAAGGTTCGTATGGCCCGCGAAGTAGGGCCCCCTAAGCTTGCAGACAGCCTCATGACGAAAGCCAATGTACTTAACTAGTCTAAACTAAGCATATTAAAGAACAAAAAAAGATAGATCTTAACTAATAACTCAGCAATACACATTTCAGGACATTCAGGTACAATACACATCTCTTATGAATAAATTTGAGTGATCGGAATTGCTGATACGAGAACGAACTTGCAAGGCCCTGCCTCTTAAGTGTCCACCAATTCACACTTGTTGCACGTGCTATTACCCAAAGTCCCAAACAAAGTCTGATCAGGTAGGAATCTGTCCAGAGAAGCTGGAGTGATCATATTGTTCTAGACCTTCTGGATGTTGCTGAGAAAGGTGGATGCTGAGGACATCCCAGTGATTAATTTCTGTGTCAACATCTTGGAAAAAGGTTGACTGACCTATTGTATCTTTGCCCATAATTTAGAATAAAACTTTGAATAGGTTGTCATCTGCTGATTGAGTTATGTTCAGGCTTGTATAAGACGCTTGAAGAATGGAGGTACGGTAAATAATTGGTCCTGAGGTAGCAGAACTCGAAAGCGTTTTAGTTATTTTGCTTTTCCTAATGCCATGCTTATGAACTTTACAAAGTGTGCTATGCTTATTACTGATAATCACAAGAAAGGGAAAGGAGGTTTGACTGGGTGGAGAAGATTTAGCAGAGATAAGGGAATCATGCATCAGTTGCTTGTTTTATGGCAATCCACATGGTTTTGGGGTTGATAGGTTATTGTGTAAGATAGGTTGGCAACAATGTGTCAGTTGCAATTCATGCTTTGGATGTGACGCGTTAACAATCTCCCTCTGTGTGAACCGAGCACACAGAAATAGTTGAGTGTGTGCAGAATACACGTAGGATTATTTATAACTTTTATTCATATACTTGTGTATTTCATCGTTCTCTTAATGTACTTTAACAAATGCATCCTTCTCTTAATGTACTTTAACAAATGCATCCTTCTCTTAATGTACTTTAACACTTTAACGATGAGCTGCATTGGTTTCCCATTCACATTTAGTACATTCTCATCGTTAAAGTGTTAAAATGGAAACTGATGCCGAGGACTAAATTGCAAGTTTTCGTGTGTGGCAACGCTTAATCGTCCACAGGGAAAGAAGTGTCATTGTTTCAGTCAGCTTCAATTTAGATCTGTCTGAAGTCCGTCCATTCTGCCACATAGAAATGCACCAACACTCCTCATCGCTTCACCTCAGGTCAATAAGTGAAGACCTGTCACTTGAGATCTAACCCTAATAGCACCTGTCTGCTGGTTTTCCTGATGCAGGGTGTTTAAGGACTGACTAATGTATGCCTCCCAGTGCCCAGCAACAGCAGCATAGAGCTTTGCCCTGGTTGACCTACCACTTCCGTAGTAGGTTGTGCATGAGTGTATGTGTGTGTGTTTTGCATGTATGTCTGTATCGGTATGTAGGTTTGTATCTGAACACTTAAAAATAGAACCTCTGAAGTACCTCAACTTCCCCAATCAACTTCCCCCCATTAATTCACACCACCATACTATCAGGTGGCCCTGCTACATGTTTTCGCTACCTCAAAACTTGTCTTTATTCTCCGGGACTTTCGCACTGGGAGCTCCTCTGATTGGTGTGCACTGTGAGTGGCGCTTTATGCTTCTTTTTGTATTGTATTGTATTTGAACACTTGTTATAGCGCCCCAACCAGATTTCCCATTCAGAGGCGCTCCCGACTACTGCACGAACGCTGAATCGGAGTTTCACGCCGAAGCGCATGAGCAATTGCGAGTGAAGGACTTGCCCAGGGTCCCTATGCGGCGACTTTGAGGTGGATTCGAACCCGCAACCCTCCAGCTGCAAGGCACCGAACATACCCCTAAACCACCGCGCCCCAGTTGTATTGTGATGTGTTGTATTGTGTGTTGTATTGTACTCTTTTGCTTCCTGTGCTGTAACCAAAGTGCCATTTAAGCTCATTAAGATCAAAAAGTTTATTCCTTAGCAATAATACACAGAAAAGAAAGGCATAATGCAGAGAAGGGGCAACTTACTGCACCAAAAAGTCGCCATAGAAACGTGACCTAAAACTTGGTAAGTTTCTGTTGCTTAAAGCCTAACTAAGACAATGCATTCTGTGCCTTGGGCTGTTAGAACTCCGCACTCCTCTTGTGGTTTGCTGTGTAAGCAAGTAATTAAGTAAGTAAGTACATGCTTAATTGAACCGCCTGTAAACGCGCTGTGGGAACATCGGATAAGAACAATCTAAGAGTATTAAATCACAAAATCACAGAAATAAAAAAATCATAATATACAATAAAACAGACATCTATAATGGATCTGTGAGAGTAAGGTTAAAGATCAGCAATAAAATCAATTGAATAACATACACTTTATAAAGCCACATCGGATTAATCTGTCAGCATGTGGGATTTCATGGTTATGTGAACGAGGACCGAGAGAGTTGGAGAGTCTGTTGGTCAGACAGGGAGTGCCAGAGTTTCTGTTCATGAGTGCAACATCAGCATATGATAAGCATTGAAGCTTAATTAGTGCCATAAAGTTAGCACTAAGCCATCTTCACTTCACACTCTTCTTGTGGTAGGATATTGGTGGTTGGGTACAGGGAGTGCCAAAGTTCTCTGTCAATCTAACACCAATACATGATGAGTGTTGAAGCCTAATTAGTGCCATAAAATTGGCACTAAGTGATTTTCAGCCTTTGCTGTCAGGGTTAATTGTAAATCCTGTTGAGCATTTATATAGCGCCACTCAGAGAGTAAACCAATCAGAGGCACAAGGCATGGACCCTTATATTAGCGTACTATGTAGGAGAGAATTCCAGTTGCCCGAATCCCACACAATGCACTTCATGCAGGATTCGAAGGGAAGAGAACAAAGGCAGACGAAGACTACGCTGGATAGATAATATAAACCAGGACATAATCATCACTTGGACTGACAGTCTGACACTAAGGGGAGCAATGGACTTGACAAATGACTGAGGACAACGGAGATAATTTATTCGTACCCATCGCCACCGAATGGCTGGGGTCAGATGATGATGGTGATGGTGATGATGATGATGATGATAATGATGACATCTCAAAGGTGACTATTTTTATATAGTTTGAAGTTAGTTAATTGTTTAGTTAGTTATTTATTTATCTAGACAGTTAATAGAGGGAGTGACAGTGTTGGGAGCAGTTCTGATGAGTTGCTCGCGAAGAATTACTACATAAATTTTGTATTACAATTCAGTTAATTTACTGCCTTTACAAACCTCAAAAATTGCTGTGTTTTTTATAGTCAGTATATTAGATTTGATGTTAGAAATCTGTCAGCATCAGCCTTTGCTTTCTTATTGTTTATATTCATTACAGTATATCACACCAAGTGTTTCTTTTATTCATCACAAAAAGGAAGTATGATAGATGAACTGAAGAGACACATCATTGCATTCATTGCCTTAAGAGTTGGCATTTGAAGCAACCCTGGATATTTGTATGATAAATGAAGTCAAAAGTAAAACTTTATACAGTCCACCAGTGTGATTCTCCTTACAGATTTTATTTTAGTTATAGTTACAGTTATAGTTAATGGTTTCTTATTTTAGTTATAGTTACAGTTATAGTTAGTAGTATTTTTCATTATAGTTATAGTTATAGATACTGGCTTTTTATTTTAGTTACTACTTATTTGCACTAGTCAAACTAGATGTAGCGCATTTTCACGTCCTCATGTTTGTCGATATTGCACTTTTAATTTAATTTTTTTTATTAACGAAAATAACGATGAATTTTCGTTAGTGTTATTTTCGTTATAGTTATAGTTAATGATATTTTTTAGTTATAGTTATAGTTATGAAATCATTTTATTTTCGTTAACGAACATTTTCGTTACCGTTATCGTTAACGAGAATAGAATCACACTGCAGTCCATGTATTTGAAACTGCTGGAGGCAGCTGAAAGGGCTGATTAATTACTCTGTGTCAACCTTGAAAGATCAAAGCTGCTTCTCTAACCATCACTGGATTTGTGTTATTCATTGCTCTGGGCCAATATAAATCAAACAAGGCCCACTGTCAAATGTTATACAGTGTAACTATTAAAAAACGTATTATATATGTTATGTTATGGAAAACAACCATAATACCCTGACGAGCCATATTGCTTGTCCCTTATTGATCCTAGCCAACTATGTTTGGTTTGCCAATGGATTATCTAGGGTACCCCGAGACAACTACTAGTTGTGAGGAAGTGGAAGATTTTGTCTGTTTAACAGGCTCTATCACAAAGATGATCAGCATCACCCTTCTCCTATCAATCAATCAATCAATCAATGTTTTACTGATAACCATGATACTAACGCATTCAAGCGCATTCAAACAAATAATTTAGACTGTCGTGTACAGTGACGTGAATAGGTAAACCCAAAGGAACGTATTAGGTTCCACTATCTGTGTCACCAAGCCTATATTCAAGCTTGGGGTACATTGGAGGAGTGATGGTGATGGTGTTTGAATTGTCATTGCTGAATTGTGTTAAAAGTTGTGTGTGTAGAAGCTGCTGAAAAACGGGACACATTAGTAATTAGTATGAATAGATGATAAAATTGCTATTTACTTTATTTATGGACTGTGAGAGGACAGCATGCTGGATGTGAAGCTAGAGGTCGAATGAAGTTAGAGGCTGAATGCAAATATACATGTTTTATATATTGGCCATATAGCCTTGACCTTGCTCATTCTCCAATGAATTGATCGGATGAGATCCTTTGTCACCGCTGCCTCTGTTGGGTCCAAATGATTGACAGTCTGCACTGTCAAGTTCAAGGTTTCCTAGTACATAGTACGTCCTTTGGGAAGCGCCATGAAGCTGCATATTGGTCCCTTGTGGATTGCTTATGAAGGCAGATCATGTAGTACTATTCTAATGTAGGGCTGGTACTGATTAAAATAATTTAATCGATTAATCTCTAAAGTGTAATCGACATTAATCCATAAAATTCGATTAATTTGGTCCATGTTATATAAAGCGTGAAAAACTGTTAAGACTGTATACACTGCAAAAATCCTTCAATTATTCGACATGCTAAAGTTCAAATTGTCAATCTGAGAAATGTAGTCAGTAGTAACTACCTTCTATCTACAAAAATCTTCAATAATTTCGCGATCTTCGACTTTTCCGTCAGCATTTTACCTTAAATGCAAAAGGATCGCTTAATTTTCCACTCAAATGTTTCACATGTTTCACATTATTACTGTTCATCGTATTGTTTATTCCGGAAACAGGTTGGTTGACGTCATAAAATATGTAAGAAAATTAATCGAACAATAAAAACTTAATCGATTAAAATTTTTTAAAGATTAATCGATTAATTAATTTGTAACGATTATATATATGAATTAATCGTTTACATCCGCAGCCCTAATATCGCCTACAGTGGGAAATTCTAGCCTACGTCAGCACGAACAGACTGCTTGCATAATCCAAGTGTGCTCAGCATGAAATGATTAATTGCAATTATAATTATAACGGTCAGCTCTGCATTTCTACTTTACCTATTCCCACCGAGTCTGTTTGTGTCCGCACCACCCCTGTGTAGTGGTCTTGGTGAGGCTCTATATAATGCTCTGAATGAATGAATGAATGAATGAACGAATGAATGAATGAATGAGAACGTCCGTGTAATAACTCTTAAGAGCCTTTTAGAGCACTTTTTACATTGGCTAACTATCCTATAGAATTACACAGTCAGCGTATGCAATAATGGCTCTCTTTCTCTTTCAAGTCTTCTCTCAACTCAATCACAATTAACTGTTTCATTATCAGTTGTTTGTTGCTTTTAGTGTCATTTCGAGAAATCACTGGCTCATTTACGCACGAACTGATTCATCTATTCTGCATGCAGCTGAAATGCTGGTAAAATTTGTACAGAAATAGATAGCTGGATCTTTAGTAATCAAAGGCCGGAAAATGATATATTCGGACGGAGAGGCAGGCAGACAGCAGTGCTAGACACACAAACATGCAGAGAGAAGGAGAGGCATGAAGGCAGACAGGTGAACACACAAACAAGGAGACACAGACTCGACGGGAATAGGCAAAATACAGATCCGGTTTTGATTAGTAAATATGCATCTGAGGAGGGCTGAGAGAATTGCAGATTGTGTCAAGTGAAAATTATTCTCAGTAGTTAGGCTTTAACTGGAAAATCAAATAGTATTTCAGGCAGATCTCCCAACACTTAAGGTAAATGTATCCAATTTATTCAGATGGAGATGTAAAAACCGTCACTTTCAGCATTGTTCGTAATTTTAGTATAGTGGTTAGCATGCTGGACTGTCAATCGAGAAGTAGGGGTTCAAATCCCCTCCAGGGCATAAATTTGGTTTGAGATTTCTGCCCAACCTGCACCCCTTAGCCAACTCAACTAAAATGAGTATGCTGTTGGTGGGAGGATGAGACAGCAAGGGAGAGGAGTGGTCATATTTTTCTAAATTTTTAGTTTTTAATAACAGTAATGCATTTACATTTTTAGTTTTTAATAACAGTAATGCATTTATTTGGGAGGGGGTTTGAACCCGTAAAATCACCCCTAAATACGCCCATGCCATACTGAATCTGACTACCTGCTTACTGCTTTGATTCCATTCAGCACCTGTGAATAAAATTGTTCTCTGGAATCAGTTTCATTTGGCTGCCTAGAAATCTAAACGCTTTGATTACAATTTATGAAAGTCTTGCACATTAGCAACAGAAAACAAGAGTGGCATGTTTAGGAATTCTGGACCAGTTGACTAGTTCTGTGACAGGAAACGCAGTTCCCATCAGAGTAGACGGACGAGCTTTGCGAACGCAAATAATTATGCATGATTACTGAACAGTTTTTAGCAGTGGATTGCTCTGTTCAAATATGCATGGAAATGGTGGAAAATTGGAAGATGAAGATATGTTTAGGGATAAAACGTCGCTCTCTGGCGACGGGGTAGGGAGGATTTCTGCTGTAGACACCATCTCGGACAATAGTTTGGCTTGAATGCTCGTCGATGTGACCTGCGTGATAATAGAGTAATGGCTGGGCAAAAGCAGAGCAGCGCTTAATGTGGCTATTTGTAGTAATTAGAGAGAGATGTTTGCTATAGGCCAGGATGATATGTGCTCTACAGTTCTTTCAAGCATCATTTGCCTGTGGGTGAATCTTTCATTCTTACAGAGCCGTGGAGAAATTTAGACTAGCAAGGAAAATGAAGCACCGTTGGAGAGATTTGTGGAACAAAATTACATCCTGTTTTTTCCTGTCACATGTATGAAAACAACATATCTGCAGAAAGCCATTTTTATGTTGGTGTCAGCCTCTGAATAGTCTATGCTGCCAAAAAGGTGCTCTATAAATGTTTAGATACGATACGATATGATTCTGCCTTTTCAGCTACATCTGAAAGAAGCAGCGAAACATGTAATAATGCTAGCTAGGCACTTCAATACTTCATGTCGGTTGGTGTTTATGATCATTTCATGCATTACTTAGACAACTCAAAGTCCTTTTAGAGCACAGGCAAGGATCTAGAGTCCATGTCTTTCAGTGCAGTGGTTGTGGTTTCAATTCCCTGCAGCCACGGCTCAAATCCCAGAATAGAACTTCCTAGAAAAAATTTGACGCCAGTGGTCTTCGCTGCCATCCGATGTCGCTAAGTACTAGATTGGAGGCTTACTACTACGGTACTTCTCTTTGACAACCGTGTGCTTTGAGTTGCGTGCTTTGAGGGAAAGCGAAATAGAGCTGCTATTAAAATAATAGTGATAATTATGCCTATAATATGCCACTGAATGCAGACATTCAGTGTTCAAAACAAGATGAAACTGAAGGCACAGGTATATATACAGTGCTTCAGTTGGATCTCTTTCTACGCCTCTCTGTCTCGGCTGTCTCTTTCTCTGTCTGTCTCTGTCTCTGCTCTCTGTCTCTGTTTCTCTCTGTCTCTCTCCGTCATTCTTTCTGTCTCTGTCCCTCAGTCTCTGTCTCTGGCTGTGTGTGTCTATCTCTCACTTTCTCTCTTGTTCTTCTTTGTCTGTCTGTGTGTCTCTACCTCTGTCTCTGTCTGTCTCTATCTGGTGCTTTCTCTGTCTCTCTCGGTCTCTCTCTCTCTGTTTGTCTGTCTGTCTGTCTCCCCCGTGGGTTGTTTTCCCTCTGCTCTATGGTGAATAGTGATAGATAATGACGATGCATGCAGTGGATCTGCAGTTGATTTCGTCCACATCTTTTTTGTTTTCTTATCACCCGGAGATATTTCCTTGGAACCATTTTCTGCTGCTGGATGTCCGTCTTTGACTGGCATCTGGTCTTCTACTTACAGTTTTCTAAATCGAGGATTTCTGTAGGGACGAGAGATTGATGATATCCGTGATTAAGCTGTACAAAAACAATCCCTATTCCTCTTCCCTACCCTACCATCCTCATCCTCCTTCAATCAGTTTTCTGGCTAATGTTTCGTCAAATGTCGATGCTGGATTAATTTCACTTTGGCAGTTGTCTATGGACACACGTGCTGGGATTTAAGTGACCTTTCATGTGCGGTTGATGGATGACCCTCTGCATTGAAGGAGGTCGCTTGTTTCTTATGACTTTGGCTGTTTCATTATTTTCTGTCCTGAATTTTTCGACGGGTTTTCAATAGGACTCAGAGGTCCTGTAAAGTCAGAAATTGTAATACTAACTTACATGTTACAATTGCAATTACAATTACATGTGTGGCAGAGACAGTTTTTAAAGTATGAATGCAAACAGTTTGCCTGTCAACTCAACCTATGGGAGGGGATAGTTAAATGGTGACACTCTTGCTTGAAGAACAAATAGATCTTGAAAGAAGTGGTTGGATACTCACAGCCCCTCTAGGGTCGACTCAGCCTTCCACTCCCTAGGAGGAAGCTGTGAAATGAGCAGGTGACTAACAGGCTGCCAAGAGGTGTGTTCAATAAAAGATCATGAAATTTGTACTGTCATGTTTCAATGATTCTCACTGTGGTTTGTCAGTGACCTTGTCAATTAACACGATTATCATTATTTTGGCACCATGGTTTATCAGTCTTAGTCAAAAGTTTTGTGCTGGTCATTTGTTCAGTTTCTACTTATTTATACAGAAGTCTTTCAAAGTTTAATGTAACCCAAGTGGTTGTGGATAAACTTTCTGTTTAAACTATCTTTCCACTGCCTTTTAAACTTGTAAACCAATTTTTCCATTCTCATTGTATGCCAGCCATTTGGTTACGATGGGTACGAATAAAGATGTAATGCAAGAAAACAGTTATGTAGCAGCCTCTCCAGTCATCAACTAATAAGTGTCTTCAGCTGAGCAGAGTGGAAAATGCAGTCCTATAATTTCTACAGTGATAAGATTGTGTCCGCAACCTTCGTACCCTTCCAACATGGCCAGGTGTAGCCCATTTGCCTATATGGGACCATCTAGGGCCCACAGTGGTCCCATAATGGTCCCATCAATTGTTAATGGGTGTGCTGGCAGGGCAATAAATGAACTGAAAGTGCCTGATCACTATGACCTAAAGGAGTAGTAGGTTATTAGGTGCTCAAGTCATGACCCAATGACTGACCAGTACCGAAATTACCTGGAGGCTCAATCCAAGTTGTGTTATAGAAGTTTTATACATGTACTAATGAAAACTGCTTGAAGATGACCAATTCAGGCAGTCTGAATTTTAGAAAATTTGTAGAGGTTATAACCTGTGCCAATCAGAACTGCTTGAAGATGGCACATTTCTGCAGTCTGAATTTTAGAAATACAAAAATACAATACAATGCAACTGTACTTTGATTTTGCTCTCCTTCCAAAGTTCAGAAGTGCACATCTCATCTTCCCACAGACAGTAAGTGTACTCGTTTTAGCTGAGTTGCTAGAGGAGGTGCAGATGAAGCAGAAATCTTGGTACAAATTTCTGCCCTGGCAGGGATTTGAACCCGACCTCTCAATGGACAGTCCAGCATGCTAACCACTACACATGACATCGCAATAGTCATTACTTATTGAGAGTTGAAATCCCGGAAATCTACTGAGCAAGATCTGCGTCATCTGCAGGAGGAATCAACGCTATCAACTGTCTTTTTTTCTCCAAAAGAACTACAATCTGTCTTAATCGTGAGTTTTTGCATTGGTTTTTTGTCTGTGCGTTGGTCCACTTGAGAGGCAGAAAATGTTTAGTTTTGATCTCACCAATCCCTGGATGTCTTGCGCATATTCAGTGCTCGTGAATAAGCTGGTGCCCTGCGCTTGGCTTTCGAGTAGCGCTTTAGAAGTTTGGAGATTACGATTACAATTACGATATTTTGGACTTCCTTTGTGGTAGCACACGTCATTTGCGTGGAGGTATTAAGTGGAAGGAACCATGGCCTGGCAACATTGTAGACTGTAGAGATAAGTAAACGCTTGAGGTGGGCGGACATTTTGTAATTTGTTGGAGGTGAATCTAGGCAAGTAGTAGCCTAATTGGATCTTGACATAAGGCTAATTGAATAGAGAAACGCGGCCAATTAGCCTTGCTAAGGGGAATGAGGAGTGCTAAGGCAGAAGATTCACCTGTATAAGTATGGTCAATATGCTAAGGAGGTATTTACCGTTGCGTGGGTGCTGCAGTGATATCCGTTGGACATGTGAAGAGCTTAGATGTCTGGGGTAGAGAAGCCACTGATATAGACATCTCGTAATTGGCGATCTCAACCCTGAAAACGCCTCCACAACCAAAGTCTTAATTTTTTGTCATAAATGCACAGCTTTAAAGAGACTGCTGGCTTATGCGCGCAATAACTGTTTCTTCTTTTGCGTTCGGGAAAAGTTTAAAAATTGCAACATAAAAATTCATCTATATAGTATTATTCTTAGTTACAATGCATTTACTAAGATAATACATTAGGTATGCTGTGAATTTTCCAGTTATTTTACAGTTTAATGACGAGAGTGTACTAAAAGTGACTGGGATACCAATACAGCTCGTGATTAATCACGAGCTGTATTGGTATCCCAGTATGTGTCTTATGGTTTGCAACTCGATGTGGCATTGCAATGGGCTCTCGTTTGTTCCATTTTCATTTCCGTAAGGAATGAAACCATGTACCAATGTTTGTCGGAAGTACGAAATCTCTCTTCCTTTTAGAAACTCCCTGTTTTTCATTGGCTTTCAGGAATTTCAATATCTAACAGCTCCTCACCTGGCAACTGACTAACCACGCCTCCGTATTTCTGCGTGACCTATTTTTGCAATAATAATAATAATAAGTAAAAATCAGAATGAGGACTTAGTGCCTTGAAGACTAAATCCTTGGGGTTAAACATCTAGGGTTGGGAGTAGGATTCCTTGTTGCAATCTGCTTCATGCCTTAAAGCCTAAAGACACAGGAGAAACAGATACATTTTGCGGAAATTAATCAGCCGATTGCCATGTTTCAGCTGATGAAAAGTGACCAGCATGATCAATTTTCCTGGCTAAAAGATATTTCCTAAGATGATCAATTCTCAAGAAATAAAATTAAGTTGAAGATTGCAACTTTCATGCACATTACCAGTAAATGTTTGGTTGCAAGATTGACTTCCTGATATTTGATATTAATAATAATAACATCGACCATTTCTATGGTGCCATAACAAGGGTGCCTAACAAACTGCTAAATGGAATAGGCTTGAGAAAACAGGCGAGTCTTAAGTTTGGATTTAAAGGTCTCGGCTGAGTCAGCATAGCAGATTGACAGCGAGAGACTGTTCCAACATCTTGGGATATATATCGATGCAATGATGTGCTGTTGTGGATCTTTGGAAATTGTAGTGTTTGTATCTTGGGATGTTCTAAACCACGGGTGGCGAATCTTTTTTAAGGTGCATGCCAAAATGTCGCTAAAACATTTTAAAAAATACCGTCGCATGCCCCTTGGAACTTTGCAGTATATTATTGTTTTCTCATGTAGATTTTAATTGACAAAGCATAAAAAAAATGATTTAAAAGATTTTATTTTAAAGATGGTTTTAGAATGGTGTTACAAAAAAGTCATTCATATAATTGAAAATGTGGATTCCTACAGTGATTTTGTATTTCTATGTTTGAAATTTTGGGGAGCATTCAAATTGTAAGTGTCAAACAAATTTGAACACGTGCCAATTTGGGCATGCGTGCCTTTGGTTCGCCATCCCTGTACTAAACAAAAGTCCGTGTACACCCCATGCTGTTTTGGTGTTATCATATTTTCACTTTGGCAGAAAGGTCATCCCAACTGCACTTGTTTATCTAAGAAGAATATTGTTGATAATAAATAAGACTGCTCAAATAAATGAGCAATATTTACCTGAAGATATAATTACTAACTTGTCAACTCCTACAAAGACTGGACAAGGGAGAGTGTTTCTTGGTATGCATACCATTTTCCAAACTTCAGAGCTTCCATTGAAGCAAGCCAGTTGATTATTTTCAATGGACTAGGTTTTTCTGGGGCATTGTGCTCTTCTGCAACCTCCTATAGAAACTCTATTAAGAGTCTATAAGAAATTGTAAAATTATTGAAATTAGCAAACAAATGGTTACATATTCAATTTGAAACTTGGAATTTTGAACGGATTTACCGGAGCCCATTTTTCTGAAAATGTAACATTTGAGAATTTGAACATCTGGTTCTTGTCTAAGACTTTTTAGGCACCAATAAACCTGTTTCCTAGTGTGTTGTGGCAAAATATTTGTTAAATTCCATTCAGAATCAAACGACAGACATTATTATACTGATAGTTCAAAACATTACTCTGATCAGAGTAAGCTATATCCCCAGTAGCAAATTATCAAGCAAAGAGGTCTGCCGCTGCCAGTTGCTAGGGCAGTTGCCACGATGCGGCTGATGCAGCAGCAGATGCCATCTCCTCTTAGGAGCGTCCTTGCTGGATGCGGAGTGCAAATGCCAATCACTGTGTGTTGCGCAGTTTTTCCGATTATTGCATCTCGTGAAGGAAGAAGATGACAGAGTTTTGGAGCCATTGCTTCTGAAGAGTATTGCTGTGTATGTTGGCTGAGGAGTTATTCCTTTGCGCTAAGAATGGATTCTGTCAGTTATGGTCGATAGAGGGAGGAATGAGGAGGGAGGAATGAGGAGGGGCTGTCGTCGCTGGCACTGGCTCTCAAGACGACGCTGTGTGTCCGGTGGTGGTGGTGGTGCCCTGAGGGTGGTGGGTGGGTCGATCTGTGTAGTCATTAGTCGTCATTCGGCTGCTCTCTGTCATCTCCCCGGTCGTTCTTCACCATCGGATGCATTTTATCCGGTGCTGCCCTCTTATGGATATGAAACTAACATTTACTGCCAAATTTATGCCTTCAAGCCAGTCTCTTTACTTCAACAACGTAACAATTTCATCGTTGCTCAAACAGCTGAAATAACAGCTGCAGCGCAGTTACGTTGATCTGACTCTGAGGAAGATTTTTTTGGTCAGGATGATGTTATATTTGTATTAATTGTTATCTTACATGTGTGTGCACGAGAGTGCATCTTTGTCAGCTGGTTAAATAAAGAATATACTTTGTGGGGCGCGGTGGTGTAGGGGTATGTTCGGTGCCTTGCAGCCGGAGGGTTGCGGGTTCGAATCCACCTTCAAGCCGCCCGCGTAGGGACCCTGGGCAAGTCCTTCACTCGCAATTGCTCATGCGCTTCGGCGTGAAACGCCGATTCAGTGTCCACGCTGTAGTCGGGAGCGCCTCTGAGTAGAAATCTTGACGGGGGCTATAACAAGTGCTCATACATACATGCATACATACTTTGTTACTTGCTTATGGTGTCTGTTTAAGAAGAGCCTAAGAGGCGGCCATGGGTATGAACTGTTGGCAACTTCATTTTCTTAGCCTCGGCATATGAAGGTGGATGACCAGGCCTGTCTCTTGTCACCTGATCTTCCCACAGTCAGTGTACTCATAGCTGAGTTAGTTGGCTAGGACGCACAGATGGAGCAGAAATCTCAAACAACTTTCGACCCAGAATGGGGATTTGAACCCTGGCTTCTTCGTTGACAGTCCAGCTCACTAACCACTGGACTATAGCGCGCCTGTATGTTTGTACTTTGTTGACTTCTATATGTATGTATTCATGCATGTGTATAGGAAAAAACAGGGACTGACACAGCAGGTAGAAGTTTATGTGGTTGGCTACAACCTTTTCAAGAATCTTTGAAATAAGGTTTAAAGTAGAAATGGGAAATTGTTGGAACGATGTGTAAATAGGTAACAGCTGCAGTTCTCATGGTAGTTTGTATTTGTTAGAACGGAAAATCCGAGTTTGAGTTTTGTGTTCTTTAGATAGAACTTTTACAACAGTCCATTAATTATTAAGACACAGAGCTTAGCTTTTCGCTGGCAATTAAACTAATGGGTCTGACTTCGAAGAAAACAAATCATTGTTAACACTTTAATGACGAGAGTGTACTAAAAGCGACTGGGAAACAAATGGAGCTCATCGTTAAAGTGTTAAGCCTAATGCCGCAACCTATATTCTGACGACATCATTATTCCGCTACCTGGAGGGCAGTTTTACCCCAGAATATATAAGGAACTACAAGTAATAGAGACGTGATTTTTTTGTCTGTGATTAGTGTTTTCGCGGTCACAAAAGTCAAAGAAGCTATTTCTTGGATTGTGGCAAAAACTGATGACCTTGAAAGTGATTGCTGTGGACTTATAAATGGTTACTTGAAACGTCACAGCGAGTGACGTCACGTCATGTGATCCGTGGAATATGATTACCACCCAGTGTCAATTATGGGTGTTTTGAATTCCTTGTCATTCAAACCCTAACCTGGACACTGAGCTCACCTTTCTAAGACTTCCAGGCTGTGCAGATATCGGTGGTCCTCCTCATTCCTCCCTCTACATTCACTTGGAACGTGACGGTTAATGACGTCAGGTCACGTGTTTCGCAAGAAATTATTGCCAGTGGGTGTTAACTTATGTTTTTTAAATTATTCTCTCCCAAAAATGATAAATTAACACCAATTTCATTCGTCTAAGAACAATACTTTAAAAGAAACCATTGATCCATTGCAATTTCAGCTGTCACGTCAAAGTTTGGTCGTGTCACACGGATCACACAAAAGTAACTTTATGAAATCAAAACCATTTCGTAGGAAAACATATTCAGGGAAAGTCACCAAAGGAATTTGACTATCTCTTTCCGTTTAAAGTTATGCATTTAAAATCGCTTTGGGGTAAATGTACGCGGGTTGCGGCATGAGGGTTAACCAGTGGATTATTCCAGGCAGCTGGAACAGCTTGTGTGCTGGCAGGCGTATGTACTTCAGTTTGAGCAGCTAGATTATTGTTGCAGTACACCAGATACTGTCAGCGCGTTTCATCTTACTAGAGCAAATTCTTAGCTTCTAGAGTATCACTATTTTTAGTCGAAGAACATCATGGTGATTGAGACAAATTTTCATAGGGAACTTTTGCAAGACAGATTAATCCTAAATAGTGAACAGAAACATTTCGTAAGCACTACTTCAAGCTTCTGAGCTACTTTGAGGCACGGGCACCATCTTATTCGTGAGCACTGTTTTAAACAATTTTAACAATTACAACTATTTTCAATAATGATGGTTTAATAGGGATATAGTTGGAAATTCTGTGAGAGAATGACCAAGTCTAACTGTAGTGAGGGGCATTGCCGGGTAGTTGTTATTTTTATGGCGACGTATGTGATGCCCTAAAGTAAAACTTTTACTAGGACATCTTACAAAGCAATATCACCTTTTTCAGTCCCATTTCGTGGAAACTATGTGAT
Organism: Aporrectodea caliginosa; assembly: GCA_020284085.1. NCBI lineage: Eukaryota > Metazoa > Annelida > Clitellata > Crassiclitellata > Lumbricidae > Aporrectodea > Aporrectodea caliginosa. The sequence goes on from JACEVL010000042.1 coordinate 819,540, forward strand.
ACAGGAAAGCGATATCAATAGTTTAACTTCATGTATGAATTCAGTTGAACTGTATGCTGAGTTTTGACATGATTCAGTAATGGTCACGTAACTGAAACAACATTTTAAGCTTTTTTCCTCAAATGTGTTCATGAATCTCGGTCCTCATGAGGCCTTTGGGATAGAGAAAGATCACTGTCAGAGGCAGCCTAAGTATGAGGGAAACTGGACTGGGACCCTGGAGGCTTCTCAATAACATCAACTGGCTGATCCAGGCGACCTTGAAAAGGCCATAAAACGTTATCTGTGATTCCAGTGTATTGTGGGTCTGTGCCTGTGTTCAGGGACTGTTATGCATTATACACATTTGGAAATTTTTTCTTGCTAGTAATCGATTTGTCATTTTGTTGTGATGTGTTTATACGTTTTGTTTATGTGATGTTTACAGCGTATTTTAGTTCCCTTACAGCACTATCGGGATTTCTTACTTTTAATTCTGGAACATGAAACCTTTCTCCTGTCTAATGAAATGTGCTGTAAACACTAGTCAAATTACACGTTCTGTCCTATATACATAAGCGTATTCTTTGTATTTTGAGGATGGTGTTCAGTCACCACCGCGTGTAAAGATGTGGCTCTATAGAAGTCACAAGATTAGGTTTAATTAGTGACTGTTGTCGTGTGCAAAGCAGTTTCACGCAAGGCCGCTATTCTGAAGGGAATCGGAAGAAAAAACCTTTGATCGTTTGGCAGATTTTCTCGTTAGCGAGACCAGCTGACGTCCTCCCAACAACAAAGGCCATCCCAGTAATTTGGTTACTTTTCCCAAAGCGAGAATCTCTGGTGAAAGTTTTTTGTCGACGAGCGCGTTCGAAAATTGCCTGCGACGCAAGAATGTGCTGATCCTGCAGCGCGAAGTAGGCGAAGAAAAGAAGGTCCAAATCATGATGTACATTTATTTGGATTTATAAGGCAGCATTTGTATTCTGATTGCATCCAATCTGCCTGGCTCCTGTGTCGCAGAGCCATCAGACAAGAAGGGCTTTTGTCACTTGTTGCCATAATTGTGATACTTATGTTAAGCCACGTTTGAATTTTGAAATGGTAAAATTAAGGTAGGTGACCCTAGAGTGGGATAAAACTAGGTAATGGTTCTTTTTGGCACTTCAATATCAATTGCATTAATCCTTGTTGACACAGTTCTGGGGTTTTAAATCACAGACCTGAAAAACAGACTTAATACATAGCTGTGTCCTAGTGGAAGTGGAACAATTGCAATGTGCATGTATGTAAGTTTGCTTGCATGCAACTTGCCTTTTTACCTCTTGCAATTACTTGCAGTTGCGAGATGACGTCAATTTCTTGATTAATCAACGTTTGGATAAAGACATAAAACTACAGAAACTCTACATACACTGTTTAATAAGCTCTATACAAATTGGATAATTAAATAATATATTAAGTTCAAGCTGGTTAAAAATATTTTTTGGGAATGTTTGCATGCACCCTCCCAGGGTGCTCTAGTAGAAAATGGGTTGCGGCCCTGATTAGGCATCTAAGAGATGCTGGTGAATTGACTTCTTTAGAGCAGCAAATGTAGGGCCCTGTTTGTCTAATGTATATGTTGTATGAAAATTCTGATAATTGTAATTGATAAAAGAACATACCTAATTAAATGATAAATGTTTAAAAAAATGAGAACACAGACTAAACATTAATCGTACAAGAGACTTCTCTGACATTTCTATAGGCCTCAGTGACTTTCTGACTTGGAAATAATGTTCGAATAATTGTTACAATATATATTGCCTTCGTAGGAGTCGTTGTCGTCACTGCCTCACTGGGTGTTATTGCCTCATCATTTCTGTGGAATATTGTCGTCGTTCACAGCGACCATCCATATTTTTAATCCATCTCTTGCTGGTTTTTCCATTTGGTTCTCCAAGTCGTATGATTCCGGTGAGTATCTGAATCAGCAGGGTGGCAGAAGAATTTGCACGAGGACTTCGGAGGGTGTCGCTCGACAAGCGTCGTCGTCTCGTCCTGGTTTTACCACTCGACGCCTGATGTGTCAAGATGGATCGTCTGATTAGATGGATGCTGTAAGCTAATCCTTCGACTGACGACGTTTGGTCGGAGCAGAAATAATTGAATAAATGGCTGTAAATCATTGTAAGGGTTGCTTCCTTCTGCTGATTCGTCGAAGATTGAGAGCTTTTCGTCGAGGCTTTACATCGAGAAATCCAGTCTGATCTCTGGTTAGCGGTGTTTTTAAGTTGTTCGTTAAGTGGTGATATTTTCATTAGCATTGTTTGTCTCTTTGTGCTATTAACCTGTGTTTAGAAGTGGCTCATCTAACAGTAAGAAGATGGCTTAGTCCAGCGGTTTCAAACTTATTTTATTGTACCACCTGGTAAAAAAAATCGAATGTTGGCATACCACCAGCAAAGGTCAGATCAAAACAACAGGCGAGCGTGAAGTCCCCTTGCAATTAATTTTTAGGGGGAACATCGTAAGTCCTTTTCCAGGCTATGGGGCAGGTATTAAGAGACGTAGGTAGACAAATTTTAAAATTAATATATAATTTTAAGAATGTAGGCCTAATCATATCACCAAAAATAACAAATAAAATCACTATTGCTATGTAGTATACAATTATTTGTTGTGAAAAAATAACTGACGAGGCTGTGACGTTTCAACATTACAAATATCATAGACTAGCTAATCAAAGAAATATGGCTCAAACTCGTAGAAAATTAACAACTTTTCAATATTTTCGCTTACCACTTAGCGACACCTGGCATACCACTCTAGTAGTATGCATACCATCATCTGGTATAGTCGACCATGGCACACATTGCCAGGGAGGCAGCTGATTATCTTGGCATTTGAAGGAGAACAACTGACCTAAACATGTGATTGGGATCTGACAAGTTAACACAGATAGCTATAAGTTTAGGTCAGAAACTTAACCAGTGAATGTTCTTTTGCTGCACACAGGATGACTCTGCTGCTTTCGTGACCATGTAGTGTATCAGTTGCAACTTTATTTATTAAGCAACGTGATCTGTGTGAGAAGGACTTGCTCAGTGTTCCTACACACGGCTACACAGGTCATGCTGTCTGATGGTGCTCCTCCCCAAGTCCTCGGATGTGATTGTAGAAACACTTGTTGCCTTCAACAGGGTTGCCACAGGTCTTGTAAAACCTGGGAAGTCATTAAATGAGACTTTGAAAAATTTAAGGCCTGAAAACCTGGAAAAACAAGTGTTTTCCAAAAAATCATGGAAAGTCATGGAATTTGAAAATAGCTAGGCTATGGAAATTCCTGGGAAATGGTAAAATCATTAATAAACAATTCTAATCATATTTTAAATTTTGATAATATTACATCGATAAAACAATTAGATAAGTAGGTTCTTTTTTGTTTAAAATAAGTCTTAAAAGTCATGGAAAAAGGTCATGGAAAAAGGTAATGGAAAGTCATGGTTTCTGTTTTTACTAACCTTGTAGCAACCCTCCTCACAAAATTCACCAATATCCTTTAGTGGAGTGTGCTCAGTTTCTTCTAGATGACTAGAGTTGGCATAGCATGAATCCGAAAGTCTTTGCTACAGACATGACTATTTATTGGTTATAATTATGATACTTGTAAACAGTAAGAAATGCAGTGATCTGGAATATTGTGAGTTTACTAGTCATCAACAGCCTTTCAAGGTCGATAATTACATTCTCATCGTTAAGTTTTGTGCATGTTTGTTTTTATTATTCTCATAAATAGATTTGCCACTCATTATTCTATGTCTTCCTTTAACAAAAGCCTCAAAACTCAATATATCCCATTGGATTTCGAACATATGGATATCTAACTGTTCTTCACCTGGTGACTTACTAACTTAGACACACTAACCAATTAATCTAACTCTGATTCACATTTTTGTATCACTTTGTGCCTGTTAAAATTTTTTTTAGTCATAACGATGATGATGATGATGATACTAATTGGTTTTCTAGTTATGTTTTTAAAGCACAATCAAATCCAATGTCCATACTGTGCCAAAAATTTTGCAGAAAGCAGTATTACAGGTCTTACACTGGCCTTAAATGTTGCAGAGGTCCTCATAGCTGGTTCTGTGACACCACGGACTGGATTTTTGACACCTCTGGACTACTGCCTACATCTACCGGTAGCACAGTGGCATCACAGCATAAATTATAGTAGCCTATAGAGACTGCAAGCATGACATATCTCTGCCACTACTCGTACTCTGGTAGTGCCAGTCCAAAGCCTGGATATAGGAGGAGGGTGATGCTGATCATCTTTGTTATATGACACAGTGTCGTTAAACAGCAACTAACTAACATGACAAGCAATTACTGATTAAGAAATACCACACATGAATATAAAGCAGCTAACATGGAAATGGAAGAACTTAACATAAGTCTGGCTGAAAACTTTGGAACTTCAATCCAAATCCATGACTGACAGAAAGCTGATGACACTGACACCTGGGGAATGTTTGCGTTTATATTCTCAGTGCTGCCATCTGGTGAATCAACTTCAAATAGATTTAATTCCTGTGAAATATTGAAATTCTCTTATATCCTCATAATCATAATTGTAATCTACAAACTTCTAAAGCGCCACTTGAAAGCGAAGCGCAGGGCACCAGTTTATTCATGAGCACAGTACTTAATCCTTTAAGTAGCTAGTTTTTCCATTTTTAATTTTAACATAACCCAGCACAGCACAGAAATCTTTACAAGCCAGATATTTGTAATTTAATAAGATAAAAAAAGGTAATGTTCCATATGGACTTGGTTGAGGTGCTCATTTCTGTTTCTTGTTCTTGATCCTTGAGCCTGCAGTGAAAAAATCGCAAGGTCATGGGTTTGTCCAGTGCAGGGCCTTTGCATCACTGGACTTCCTGTTTACTATGTTAATACTAAATTATTCTTTGGTGACAGAGGCAAACAGACACACTGTGTGTGTGTGTGTGTGTGTGTGTGTGTGTGTGTGTGTGTGTGTGTGTGTGCATGTGTGTGCAAACAAGGTGACCAGGGTTGTTGAATGGAGACCTCTGCAGATTTACATCTGCAACCATTCGATAACAGACCCAGCATGCTTACCGAATAGCCAACAGGATCGCAAATATTTGGTGCTACCTGAAAATCAGAAAATCGTGTTTGTCATTCACTAGGTGGCACAACTGAGACGCTTTTCCCGGTTTATTGGTTGGTCACTGGAGTATAGCATCTTTGCTGCCGTGTATGGTAGCAGCAGCAGTCTAGCGGTCAGTTGGTCAATCAGTTGACGACTCATGAGCTGAGCATTGAGTCAGTTTATTTTACTCAGATAATTAATATACCATGCTCGTTTCTGTCTCTGAGCAATATGCATTCTGGAGTATGACAGTCACATCTCCTCAGCCTCTCTATGCATTTCTTCCACCAGCACTGTAAGACCATTCTGTTCGATTGTTGTTTCACTTTGTTGGGCTGACTTTGAGCCCATAGATTGTATTGTATTGTATTGTATCTGTAAATTTGTATGGCTCCACTCACAGTGCTACACCAATCAGAGGTGCTCCCAGTGCGAGAGACCTGAGAAAATAGGGCCGGCTTTAAGCAGTGAAAGGATGCAGGAAGGCCCCAGCTTGAAGCAATGAGCGAATCATGGGAGGAAGTTGGTTCCATAGAGTGGGGTCGATAAAAGCGAAAGATGGCCACAAGTTGCCACAACTGGCTCACTGCATGACAGCTAGCTATGACCCAATGAGTGTGGCTTTTAGGGCTTTAATCATAAGACGTAGCAAAGTTGTCTGTTAAGCAAAGCAAACTAACTATTTTTCTTGATTGATTCGAAGGCAATCCTAACGAAATGTGAATTTGGGGTTTAATAATGGCTCAGTTGAAATTCAGCTTGAGGACAAACTAAGGAGTATGAGTTGAGTTTATTGTTAAGCCTTTTGTTGTTTATCTCGATAGAGGGCACTTCATGCATACTTGGAATGGTACAAACTGTAAACCTGCAGTGCCAGAGAAGCAACCAAATGTGAAGTAGAAACATACCCCTGGTTTAGGGGTATGTTCGGTGCCTTGCAGCCGTAGGGTTGCAGGTTCGAATCCACCTCAAAGCCACCACGTAGGGACCCTGGGCAAGTCCTTCACTCGCAATTGCTCATGCGCTTCGGCGTGAAACTCCGATTCAGCGTCCGCGCAGTAGTCGGGAGCCTCTGAATGGGAAATCTGGTAGGGGCGCTATAACAAGTGTTCAAATACAATACAATACAATACATGAGATGGCCAGTTTTTTCTGTGGGCTTTTTTATTAAGTCGTTTTGCTGCTGTGTCCATGTGAATGACCTTTAATCTTCTAAGGCAGTACTTGTAAAAATTTCTGATGCTGCAGACCGATAATTGTTTTCCCAGCCTTATCTCAGACCATTACTGTTCAACATCAGTTTGCATATAATATATGTCACATAATTTTATTATGTGACACTGTATTATATTAAAATTCAGATTTCACAATGTTTCACTATTTATTACAGAGCTTTTGTTACCATGCATGTTTAAAACTGTTTTTTCTGTTTAAACAATGTGTCTTGCTCCCATTTTTATTTTATTTTTGTATGATCGAAATTGTGTTTCCTGTTATCAATCCGTGTCCCAGTGACCAATCACTTGCGGACCGGTTGGGGTCGTTGACCACAGTTTGAGTAGCCCTGGTCAGTATCTCATCTGCTGATCAACAGAATGATTTTGCTTAACCATTGGTGAACATCCTGGAAGTACCACGGCCGGGGAGTAATCTCTTCCGTTGTCTTGGAACCCATCAGATCAGTTGCTTAATTCCATTGATAAATAATGCACAAGGGCTGTTTGCTCGCCGTAACGAGTGAACCAGATCTCTGCATAAGAAGCATAGATACATATATTATGTATATACATACATACATGCATGCAAACAAGATATCATCCTTAGCCAACATGGCGACTCCAACGTGACTGTTGGCTGTATGTTTATGAGCATTTGGAAGGAGTTTAAGGTTCGTGCTGATCAGAGACTATGAAAATGGCCAAGACTAAGGAACCGAGAGACGACAGACAAGAATGTGTCCACGGTGAGTCCCCATCACACTGTTGCACAGACAGCAGAGGATAATACCATCAACAGACACCCATAAAGCACCATTATGTTCACCGACAGAACCTCTTTCGGTTGATGGCCAGTGCGCGGCATGCGGTCCTGGCTCTTACTGCTTGTAGAAATCATAAAAGGCCCCTGCTGGACGGAACGTTGCCAAGCAAAGAAAATCCTTTTATAGACGACTGACGATGCTAGCCTGATGTCTGAACTGCTGCTGCTGCTACTGCTGCTGCTGCAGAATCAAATCCCCACCTGTTCTCCTTATCATAACCATTGACAAACTCTGGACCCTGTGTTACAGAACGAACATCTATTTGAAGTGACTGCCCTGAATCATGGATGAACCGCCATTTGATGTAGATAGATCTATCTTTTTCCATGCTTGTAAGCTCCGCATTTCTTTTCCAATGCAGATTATATAATAGTAATAATAATAATAATAATAATAATAATAATAGCATAATAATATCCTTGATAATAATAATAATAATAAATAATATGCAGATGCCCAGCTTGTTAACTGGTTCTTGATTAGGAGATAGTGTCAGCTTTCGATGTGGCTCTTAGTAGATGGTAACTCGGAGATCAGATAGCTGCTGCGGATGATGTTTACATTCCAGTGATGTGAACAGACAATGGAGAAGATTAAGAAGATTAAGATCAAGACTTGAATTGTGCAGAGAGCAGCACCTGAAAGCCATAAAAAGTCAGAAGCAGACATGATTAAAGCACTCTAGATGACAAAGACCCTGAGCCTAAAGAAATCCAGAGTCTTGAAAATTTTATGGGCAGCCTTTGTAATAATTATTTCAGCTGCTCAAATGAAGAGTGTACCAAAAAAATTTCTATAGACCCGTTTAAGAGCCTTCCAGAGGCATGTCAAGCATGCATATGGTGTACATTTGCAGCTTTCAGTTCACTATAGATGTGCTCAATAAAAGTTCACTTAGGTCACTAAACCTCATGTAGGTCACAAACCTACGGTTAACACTCTAATGATGAACTGCACTGGTTTCCCAGTCACTTTTAGTACACGCTCGTCATTAAAGGGTTAAACAACCGCTTTTATGAGGTGCATGGCCTCATAGGGCTTGTGAGAGACTCACACAGAGTGCAATAGTAATGTCTGCAGGATACGTTTTTACTTACATGCACACCGAGATTCATAGAGTCGGCTGCAGATATATTTTTATGAACACATGATTCAAATTTGAAATGACATTGTAAATTGGAACAGAATTATTATTCTCCATTATGTTGTGACTATTATATACTGTGCGAGTATATCATCACTGATGATATCTGTAAGCATTTGATTTAAACGGATGAAAAATTTATGAATGCTGCATATTTCCACTGTCTGTATTTGGTGTTTTATATAAGTTTATGACCGACATAAAGTAGGACAAATGAGTGCTGTGCAGGCTGCCATACAGTTAAATTCGACTCCTGTTGAACTTGTTATCATCTGTTACTACTAGCCTATATCATGTAATCCTACTGTATACTTGTCAGTTTGAATAATAAACGAATATTATTATTATTATTATTATTATTTTAAGTTTATTTTTATTTTTTATTTTTTCACCCAAGGTAGAAAAGAAGTGGTATCTATAGCATTTGTTATTTTTTTAACAATTTAATGTTTAATGATTGATCAGACTGGAGATTTTCTTCGCTGTTCTACATAGCACTGCTAATCAGTTACCATGTCAAATAGTTTTCTGGCCAAAAATCTGTGTTATTTTTTAATTTATTTACCATGTATTGTTATAGCAAAATTCTAAAGGCAATTCTGAATTTTTTACTAAGCTTTGAATAACCATTATTCCAAGAGATATCTGTTTTAAGTTATTTGCTGAATATTCCAATGCATAGCTTCTGACTTGCCTACTAAATATTGAAATGCCAGTATTCCAAAGCCTGTCTTTAAGCGTTAACCAATATTGAAATGCCTCCATAGATAGAATAAAAATGTCTACTTCACTGGGATTAGTAAGTAAGTATATTCTTTATTTATCCAACTGCATAACCACAGTTTGGTTTACATGAAATTAAGCATTATAAAGCATTCTTGTTAAAAACGTTTTTCTCATTAAGTTTTCAGCCCATGGGACAAGTCGGTCATGCGGTCTGGGACGCAGGGAATAGGGGATTGTCTTTACAGCAGGGAGGGGCGGGTTCAGATTGGCAAAATGGTGAAATGCACAGCATTTTTCAGTTACCCTCTTCTGGTGCTCTGTCCATTGATGCATGGATGCAGATGTTAAAATCCTGGCAAAGCAATTGTAAGCTGTTGGCCACTGTTTTCCATTAGTCCCACCATTTGCACGTTTTTGGCTTTGGACTAGATACATTTGCCTATGTGTGTTGTGGCTGAAAGGAGGCACTTGTACTATAGATGGTAGCATACAGTGTTATTCACAGTTCAGCAATGCGATCTGTGTCAATTTCATCTGATAAGCCCAGAATTGGAACTTGGGTGGCAGAGGATAAAAGCCGATGTGTTAGCCTCTGTCGGCTTCTCTTTCCAATATAGCGTATCACTGTAACAACATTTGTGATTTGGTTCTTCGTTTGACCGCTCATTAGCCCATTTCCATGTGCATCTCAAGGATGACTACACACTAGCAATAGAATGGAAACTGTGCATGCGTATGCTGTTTTGTTGCGTCTGTTTCTGGCTGGCGTTAGAGGCAAGTGTTCAGGGAACCTATGTGTTGTATTGTGTTGTATTGTATTATATTGTATTGTATTGTATTGTATTTGATCATTTATAAAACACTTCTCACAGCATAAGCCTTTCAGTTGTACAAGAAGTGCATCGCAGAAGTGGCTGTGACAGATTGCTCGTGTTTTCCAGGGCCTGGTCGTTTCGGATGAGATGTGATCAGGTGTTGTGGTTCTTGATGATGGAGTATTTCATAATAGTTCCAGCTGCATAATTCCCACCATGTACTGCAGAAGTATCAAAAATACTGATTGCCTGGCTTCAGAAATGACTTGGAAAGAGTTCATCTGACGGTGTCAGGTGGAAGCAGTCAATGGTGGTTTGCCTCAGGGTTTATTAAAAAATTCCTTTTTTCATTTGTTAGACAATCAGTTGTCTTCTCTTTTGTGGACTTTCCTTTCTCAGAATTGCTTCCTCCAGCATTCCTAAATCGCCCACGAAACTGAAAGAGTGATATCACTTAGGAAGGCTGAATTTTCCACTCAGGCATTTTATCTGGCCTCTTCCAATGATCCAAATGAAATCGTATGCCTGTGTTTGAGGCAGTAGCTGTTGAAATCAGAGAAAACAAATTCTGGAAACTAAACTAATTGCCACCGACTTTTATTTTGATTGTTTTTCCTAGGGCTTTCAGTGGAAGGAAAATGTCATTAAACTAACAGATGAGTTAGGAATGAATTTTCTTAGATTAAATCAATATAAATTTAATTAAAATTTATCGTGGCTTTGTAAATAATGCTGATGGTATGTTAAATTCAAACACTCGTGACTTGGGTATGGTTTACATCTACTGAAACCATATCATATTTACGATAACATGATAGAATCTAGAATCGTTAATAATGCTGTTACAACAATGTACAAGGTAACTTTTAAGTAAAGCTTCACTCCATAATGACAATCATTGGTACAGAACCAAGCGGGCGAGAGTTTAAATCTAGTAGCTAAAACTTTTATTTAATAAATAGTACCTTAGATTTAGTCTACACAGTCTTAATAATAAAGTGACTGAGCAATTCTTGTGAAGTGTTACATTAAAGCTTGGGGGTGTAATTCTTATGGATTTTGTACACAAAGTAAATCTCCAAAATTTACATTTATATTAACTGCATCTAATGTTGACGCTATTGACGTGTGGATTTGTTGCAAGCAACAAAATCTTCTTGAACTTTATTAGCAGCGGCCTTTGAGGTGCTCAAATATGTCATTGCTATATGAATTGTGAAACAGACACTAATTAGGTAATATACTTGTTATATGCTGCAGAGAGAACAGCATCAGAAGCTCTGTCCTGGCTTGACCGATAGTTTTCCCTCTTTGGATGAAGGAGAAACATGAAAAGACAGCAATCCAATTACATACATGTTTTGCCCCTTTCAACTTGCGCTGATACTCATTAACAAACCCAAGGCTGAGTTGTTGCTAAGATGGCATGGTATATATATTCAGTCAGCCATCTACGTAGCCACTGCACTCCCCATTGCTGAATTCTACTATGGTTTCTAGCATTTAGCAACAAAATTAAGCAATAAGCTATGTCACTGTTAGCCTACAGTTGCCTAGATTACTGTAAATCACTTCTTGCTAGTAGTACAAAGTAAAATTTGCACATGCTCCAGAGAATTCAGAATTCTTTGGCTTAGAGTCATAAGAAATATATCACAGTCTGAGCACATAACCCCTGTATGTAAATCAATGCATTGACTGCCTGCCTGTCCATTCATCAGTAAGCACATGCATATATACATATCTATTTCGGGAGAACAAAACTCTTCATGTTTTTCAAAAACAGTGGAAAATCTATTTTTTGTGTAACTCTTAGTACTTAGGCTGACGAGTGACATTGTTAAGAACCCTAAAAGTACATTTCCACTGATGATGCTCTATTAACTGTGCTAATTACAATTACAGTACATCCATGCAGGTATAAATATTCATCCCTTTGAATGAATGAAATACATAGATTTAATGATTACGTGGAAGAAGAAGGTATTTGCAAAGACTTTGTATATTCACTGACTTAAATATGTAATTGTACTAATAGTAAAATGAATAGAAGATTGTAGCTTTCTTAATCTTATGACCTTGGAACTACCTTCTGAAGTGTTTGTATAAGAGCATGTTGACTAGTGTCAGTTTACCTTTATCTTCTTGTGTTTTTTCCAGCGCCTCCTGTTCTTGGAGAGGTTTCGCCGAGTTTCCTCATCCAGAAAGTTGGTGAAACCGTTGATATATTCTGTGAGGCGACTGGTACACCGGTTCCTGTGCTTTCATGGCACAAGGACGGCCGAGAGATTGCTCCGACCGACCGGATCACCGTCAGTGGAAGCAGAGTCCAGGTGAGGCGCCTGGTTCGCACTGATGCCGGAGTGTATGCTTGTACCTTCAAGAATATTGTGGGTCAGGTCTCGCATGTCATCAAGTTGGTCATAGAGGGTGAGCCAAATCAACGTTTTCTTCTCTTCCAAGTTCTCTCTCGTTCTCTGTTTTTGCACTTGCTTGACTTCGCTGACGTGTTACTTGTTAATCACACACGTTGGTCTCTGGAAAGTTTCTTGATGTTGAAAAAGTGAATGTTTGCAGTGAAACGCGACGGTAAGTGGATATGATTTTGGACTTGCTGCATGATTGCGGAAATGAGCTTATTGTATGGGCCTCCTATGGAATCTTGGATTTATAGTATCTGGTTATGAGTGGGTTTTTGTAACTCAGGAACTTTGCTGTTCACCCTGAACTGAATTATTCACCCTACTAGCAAGGAATTTGGTGAACAGTTCAAAGTAAGATGAACAGGAAATGTTTCATGTGGATTTGCTCGTCAGTTTCTTTGTTTACTTGAATTCATTTGTTCTTCATTCCATTTTGTTTGAACTACGAAAATCCATCGTCTTTAAATGAAAGAATGGTCGTGGTGACTTGTGATATCATTGTTATTGTATTCAGGGAATTCATAGTGGTCTTCAATTGTTGGTTCTTACTCTGGTAAAATATTCTTGTGTTCAATTATCAAGGAAGATAAGGGACAGCCTAGAAAAGGATTAGAAGAATGCAGTTTTAGTTCCCAACTTGATTACTGGGATGGAATTTATGTTAGATAATAAAGTTTTAGTTCCAAACTTAATTGCTGGGGTGGAATTCGTTGCCCTCTTACTATGAGCTCATATTTTCAGACCTTCTTTCATGGTCTTCTATGAGTTAATAACCAAGAAGAGATACTAAGAACAGACTACACCTCAATATGCGTATTAGAGTTGTAATATGTTGCTGTAGCTTACTCAGGTCATTATGCGACAAGTTATGTATCATGGAAAAGGTGGGTATGACAGAAACCATTCAGCTGGAGAGTATTTTTAAAATAAATTTTATTATTTTATTATTTCTTTACTTAATTAATCTTTATTTGTTAGACTGTTTTTTAGCCAATCTCTTGAACTGTATTTCATTACAACAGGAGAAAGATGGATTGCTACTGGTAAGCTTTACTTCTGACTACAGCTGTCACTGTTCTTAGAATTTATTACCATTTCCCTTCATACTCAATGAGAAGGACACTGTCAGTTCATGTAAATTTTATCAGACTTATGTATGCTGCAACTATGGCAAATGACTCACAGCATAATAGCGTGCTAGCAATTTAAGCACATAAAATATTAATCAGTGTTAAGTAAGGACTGCAGAGAACATTCTGCAGACAGTGATAAAATGAAATGTCTTGTTCCATTGTCTTTTATCAATGGCTCACCTAATTTTGAGGTTATAGTCGCTGACATTTACATCTGAACTCAAGCGACCTCTGCAGTTCTTCCAGGAAAATCCTTCTCTGCCGACTTTCTAACAATGATTGATGGAAATGCCTTAGCTTAGTCGCAAAACTCCTCGTTTTCTGATTTCACCCTTCGTTTTTCTCTTATAGGATTTTCTTGGTTCGGCAGCAGATGTTGAAGGCCATTTTGTTGGCTGTTGGTTGACCCAGAAATTGGCCGACATTTTACTTAGAAGAATCGAAATTAAATAGATTTAATATTAAACTCAAGGCTTCACTTGATTGTGACCGATACTGATACAAAGATTTTTAAAATGTAAGAATTGTTTTAGTTTAAGCCATATTTCTTTTTTTGATAAAATTCTTTTAATCGGTGTTGTTTTGCATGATAATGGTACTTTGAAGGAGGTTTTTCTTTGTCATTTTCTCATTTCTTTTCTACGCTTTTCACTCCACTCTAAAGTCGCTTTGCAATGTGATAAATTTGTCACTGTATCTATGCTAATTATCGCCTGTACAGGTAGATAAAGCTATGTCATCACATTTCTAATGCACCAATTACACCTATAGTGACCATTGTCAGTTATATTGAGTTCAACATTTGCTGAACGTTACTGCACTTTTTACCCAAGCACAAGGTTTTTCACAAAGTTCTGTAATAACAAATCATCATGGATGGTCCTTCCTGCTCTTAGGAACAGTTACCTGGTCAGTGACCAGTTGTGAGTACTTACCGCTCACTTATGATGTGAAATCAAAAACACCGGAAGTTCGTGTAATTATCTTCCCACCTGATGCAAACAAGGAATTGTCTACCTGTCATCACACATGGAACCAATGCAAACAAAAGAACAGGCAGTTTCTTGCTGATCATTCATGGTCCCGGTGATAATGTATTAAGACTAAGACAAATATGTAATTTATTTGTAAGAATATTTTTCTGCTTGGTCCAATATGCAGGGCTGTTGTTGGATCTAACTAAAGTCCATATAGCACTGTTAGCTACACAGGCATCTGGTTTGCCTGGCATTTTCATGTGATGTTGGTCAATTGGTGAAGACCAGTTGCACAGGACCGGCGTGAACATGGATGGTCATGGAGATGAAGGCAGTGGTATTCCCAAACTGGAAACAGCTTAATCATGCACTGTCTGCCTAATCATGTGCTGTCAGCTTAATCATGCACTGTCTGCCTAATCATGTGCTGTCAGCTTAATCATGCACTGTCAGCCTAATCATGTGCTGTCAGCTTAATCATGTGCTGTCATCTTAATCATGCACTCTAATCATGTGCTGTCAGCTTAATCATGTGCTGTCAGCTTAATCATGCACTGTCATGTGCTGTCAGCTTAATCATGCACTGTCAGCTAATCATGTGCTGTCAGCTTAATCAGCTGTCAGCTTAATCATGCACTGTCTGCCTAATCATGTGCTGTCAGCTTAATCATACACTGTCAGCCTAATCATGTGCTGTGCACTGTCAGCCTAATCATGTGCTGTCAGCTTAATCATGTGCTGACTGTCAGCCTAATCAGCTGTCAGCTTAATCATGCACTGCACATGTGCTGTCAGCTTAATCATGTGCTGTCAGCTTAATCATGCACTGTCTGCCTAATCATGTGCTGTCAGCTTAATCATGCACTGTCAGCCTAATCATGTGCTGTCAGCTTAATCTGCTGTCAGCAATCATGCACTGTCTGCCTAATCATGCTTAATCACTGTCAGCCTAATCATATGCTGTCAGCTTAATCATGTACTGTCAGCTTAATCATTTGCTGTCAGCCTAATCATGTGCTGTCAGCTTAATCATGTGCTATCAGCTTAATCATGCGCTGTCAGCCTCATCATGTGCTGTGACCAAAACACTTGACAGTCATTGGTCCTCATCCTCAGAGCTTCACGGACCAGTCGCTCTGGGTCTCTGAACCTGTCATTTCTCAATCATCTTCTTCTCTATTGGTTTGGTTCTATATGTATGCAAACCCAACCAGTGGAGACATTTTCTTGTATTTGAGCATCAGTAGCCTGCAGGTCAGGAGGATCTTCCCATTCTTATTGATCTATAAAATCAAAACAAGAAGCACCTTTGTGACGTTTCGTAGAAGTGCGATGCAAATGTCCAGGTAAATACGCACATACATACATGCATACATTCATTCTTTCATGCATACATACATACATACATACATACTTGCATACGTACATACGTACATGCATACATACATCCATGCTTAATTACTTACATACATGCATAATTACTTACATACATTCATATATACATATATATGTATGCATATATATATATTTACAGTCATATGTACATGCATACATACGTACATACATACTTACATATGCATCGTGATTTGAATCACATATATAATACGGTATTTGCTATGGACGCCTGTGATGAAACCACTTTGTTTTGCCTTCTCAGTGTGTGTCACTAAATTTGTCTGCTACTTTTTTTCCTCGCTTGCGTGTCTGTGTTGCATGTTTTTTTCTAAAGACAGTTAAGTTTCCTGGGCATTGAATTGTTGAATTGTTAATGTACTTTCGTGTGTGTGCTGATTGACTTTATGGTCTTATAGAGCCATAAACTAAACTACAGAACTGTTCCTATTCTGTGCAGTGCATTCTGTGGGAGCAGTTAGGCTCCGTGGAAATACAGCTTAGTCACTGAATTTACTGCACAGTTTAAGAATGGATTAGTTGCATGGTTTGATGGTCAATCAATGCTATCAACAAATGCTGCAATGTTCTTTGTTAAAAACTAATTATATTTAGAAACATGGAAACCTTCCGACAACAACTAAATTTAGAAGACTTATGCAGCACCAGAGTATCTGGTCCTGTTCTAGTATATCAGAACACTTCGCTGGCATTAGAATACTAGTTGAATAGTTTTTAATGACTTGTAACAAGCAGCCAACTGTTTTGCTGTCTTTAACAGAATTATTGTTGCCATTGGAAACTATGTTTAGGATACTTGTATATTGCAGGGATGTTCGCCTCTGATAGGTGTGCACTGTGAGAGACGCTATATAAATTGATAGATACAATACAATACAATACAATGTTAGTTTATATAAACGGTTCTTCTTTTAGTATGTTTCTCTCTGATTACTATACTTTGTAAAATGTAAATGTAAACATAAAGCCGCGTCAGAGAGACCAGCTTGTTCACCGCACTACATCAGAATTAATTCTCCAGTTGCCTGATGGCTGGGTCTGTCTTGATGCCCTGTGTGAATCTTTGCCCTGCTGGGCTTACTCTCACCCCCTTTCCTTGTTCTTAACTCTTTCTCTTGACTCTTATAAGTTAAATCTATTTACAATAGAAAGTGTTGTAACGATGTTTTTAATAAATGCAGACTGATCATCTGGATGTTGACCTGTTTACGACTTGGCATTGGCGTGTCCATCGGTTGATGCCTTGTGCATTAGACAATGGCACTATAGAAGTTACTAACTAAGAGGTAATATAACATGCACAGTGTGGGGAAAACAGCAATTTGTAGACAATAGCCGATTGATTGGCAGGAATTTTCTGTTATCTAAACAGAAATGTCTGACTGTAGATCACACGCGCTGTACATCAGTAGCCTATCGTAACTCATAGGTTTCTATTCATTTGTCTGGTATTATCAAATTTTTTCACGAGGCAATTCATCTATCTGTCTTTGTATTGTTGGGTTTCTTTCACTTCTTCTATTGCAATGATTCCTAAAGTTATTCTAAATAGGACTGGCAATTACTTTGTTGGTGGTCATGAACCACTAATGACAAGTGTGAAATTGCAAGCTTGGGGATCCATACTAAAGCCATATGGGGTGGGGATTCAATAGGTTTGATGCAAAACAGGGTTTTACATATAAAAAATTGTTTTCACAAATAAGGTGAAATTATTAATTTTTAATGACTTTGGTTGATTGGTGACCAGAGCTCTGCAGACTGAGCTGGACATTCAATCTCCACTTCATAAAACTGGTGTCATATTGTTAGCTTCTGTTTTGTATTTGGTCCTGCCATTTATTCATGTAGCACTCTCAAGGAGATCTCGTTTTTTGACAAATCTCAGTGAATTGATTCCTTTCGAGCAAGGTTCCATAACTATGGAATTGTAAGAATATATGTAAAAAATAACCCGAAATAGAATATCGTGGTAGACAAAGGTACCTATTGATGACACTCTCCTGAGATCAATGATAGCATAGGTCAGTTGAAGGTCAAGAGGTCAGTCTTCAGGGTCAGAAAGAGAGATAGAAATGGCAGCGCAAACTGTCTGCTGCTAACGGCAGCCAAAACCTTGAAATGCCTGCAGCGTTGCTCAGTTGGGCGGCGATGGAAAAGTGCTGCCGTTGCTTGGTCGGCACTGCCCGGCCCGTCTTCCAATGGGGATTTATGCAATTACTCTGGGTGATGCGCTGGATAGGATTGTTGCAGCCTGAATGGCCAGAGACTAAATTTCGGCTGTGATCAGATGCGGTGACAAGTGGTTTCTCCAGCCTTCCGTCGTTCATGCTTCTCCAGCTGGCCCTTGAAAAATGTCACATCTGGGCTTCAAAGTAGTTAACGGAAAATGGGACGCTGCCGACTGGTAGGGAATGGTCTTTCTGCGGGTGTGGTACTGGAACGGTTCCATGGCAAAATTGTTCCAACTCCACTGACTTTTGTTGACGGAGCTCAACATAGTGGCCCTTTAGTGGGGCGACTCTTAAGAGCATTCTGTTATCTGGATAACGAAATTTGATACAAAACAATATTTTTTAAGTGGAAAAATAATTCCAAAGCAGTCATCATTGATAGTAGATACGCAACTGTTAATAGGACAGAAGATTATTTGACAAACCAACTGTCAAAGAAAACAGCTATCTGACATCATCGGTTATGTAACCAATCGCAACATTTTAGGGAACTGCTTCCATCCTCGTGAAGTGATTTCACATGGGCTGAGGGAGAAGCATAGTCATTCATGTTTATTTTCTAACAATATAATCAGAATCATGGTGAGTGTTGAGAAAAAAGACTTCTGCCCACTAGACCAATGATGTGTTTTGGTCGGGCTGCTGTAAACTAGAGGACGAAGTGCTAGTTAATTCCATCTTTTGTGATACTTTAGGAATGCCACACTGTTTTTATACTGGGAATTTTCAACACTGGATTTGCATTTACTACTTGTAAACAGAAGTTTGAATAGAGCATCAGTTGTGTAGCTAAATTTGATAAATATTGTAGAAATAGACCTAGCATTGTCACATACCGTAATAGTGTTGCTATTGGTATGAATCCATGCAATATTATTGTTAGTCATTTGAAATTAAGTTTTCAATTGGGATTTTAAATTGCCAGATAAATATTCAACTAAAAATCACCGAAATTTGGGTCAAAGCCTGCGGTAGTTTATTTTATTGGTTAACAGCATCGTCTCTGTGTGGTTTCTTTATTGTGCCCATTTATGTCATTCTTTATTGCTTCAGAGGCATAAATCAGCAGTTTGGGCGGGAGATGGATCCTCATCCACAAAAGATGCAGCCTACTCGGAGATTGATAAAGTATCAAAACAGCCCATTTGAGCAATCCCATAAGAGCACTGCAGTGATTGTGGCTAATTTCTCAGAACGACTTCTTGCCAAATTGTGCCCTTTGGTTACTCGATAATCTCCTTCTCGGGCGTTTGTTCTCCGATCGCATCCTCTCGTTTTCTTTGCACAATTCAATATCATAATTTGCTGCGGTGCTGCCTCCGCTTCTTTGTCATGGCTGGAATTTGAATCCTCTTTCGATGCGTGGTCCTAATCCGCTCGTGGCTTTTAGCATAGACTGTTTTCTGTGATCATCAGAGTCTGGTTGATAATTTATCAAAAGTAGCTGCTTATCCCTAATTTACCTTTCAGCCTAAATATCCCTTCACAAAGCCAGCCTACAGCAGGGATCCAATCTCTTTGAACAAGATTCCTTTCAGGACTGAGGAACACGAAACTTAATTTTTTTTGTTTTTCTGGTACATGTGTTGGTCTTTTTTTGAATTCATCTGAAAAGAACAGGTTTCTGAAGAAAGTGGGTCAAAAGAATAGAATCTTTAATACATAATGCAATATAATATAGCTGCATTTGAGACTGCTTCTTTCCAAATTCAGAAGTCCATGTGTGACCATACAATAGAACACCGATGGCACTGAGCAGTTGTGAGCAAAGGACATGCTCATAATTCCTACACGGTTACTGTCATACTGTGCCTCATAGGAGTCTAGAACCCGTGCTCTCCACATTACAGGCCAAGTGCTTTAACCAATCGGCTACTTGGCCAGTTGCTGCTGCCCTCTGTTGTAGAACTGAGAATAGAGTAGTGCAGAACAAAACGGATACAGTATCTTATGTAGCCGGCTGAGCGTGCTAAGAAAGCACATTTAAAATAAATGCTTTTAAAGTGAGAAATTGTAGTTAATGGAGATTGTTCCTTTGCACGCACTTCCACCATCCAATACCGTACTTTCTCCGTTGCGAGCCCAACCATTTGGAGTGGCCTTCCATTGGAGCTACATCAGCTACCAAGGACAAATTCTTCTGCCTTTTACTTATCTTTAAAAACCGTTCTTTTCAGCCGTTGCTGGGCCGGGAGTGCCTCTGAGTAGGTATCTTGAAGGGGTGCTGTATCAAGTTTAGATTGATTGATTGATTGATTGAGTGATTGATTGTTTGATTGATTGATTGATTGACTGACTGACTGACTGACTGACTGACTGACTGACTGACAAGGTGTAGAAGATGTGAGCTAGAATTAACCTATTGGCACCCCAACAAAAGCGATTAGTCTACAGGCTAGTGGGCTTTGGAGGGCAATCAGGCGTATGATCTCAAAACTAAGTATATAGAGAATAGTAAATAAAGTATATAATAGCTAAACACTGCAACACTCGCTGACATACTTAAGTCACTTTACGAGGAGTCTGGCTACGTAGGTGCCTACATAGATGTGAAATGACGCTTTCAGGTAACGCCTACATAATGGTTCCACCGGAGAACACGACAGCGAAGGAGGGCAGTCGGGTGAAGCTGAACTGCCAGGCGGAGGGCTCCCCCAACAACATTACATATCACTGGTTTCACAATGGAGAGAACGTCCAACGCAGCGTCGGTCTAATGACGCGGGCGAGCATCTACGCCGGCGGAAGTTTCGTCATCAATAACGTCATTAAGGAGGACACCGGATGGTACAAGTGTCAGCCGACGAACGGCCTCGGACCACCGCCCGAGGCGACGGCCTTTCTCACCGTCACCTGTGAGTATCGGCGTTCACTGCATCCGCCACCGCGGTCGCTCGGCCGCCGCCGCCGCCGCGATCGATAATCTGCCGAATTTCATCCCATTTATCATTACCAGCCGATCAGAAACTAAAATTGGGTCTTCGCAGATCTATGTAATCACTTGTGTGTGTGTGTGTGTGTGTCTTTGTCTGTGTCTGTGTGTGTTTGTTTGTATGTATGTTTCTGACTATTTATATAGCACCTTTCTCAGAGTCTGTCAATAATATTTGTAACGTCATGTAGTGTAATTGAACATTTATATAGCAACCCTTCAAGATATCTACTCAATGGTGCAAGTGTAATCATTTGAGTGTGAGTGTGTGTGTGTGTGTGTGTGTGTATGTGTGGTGTGTATGTCTCTATGTCTTTTCTGACTATTATATAGCACCTTTCTCAGAGCCTGTCAAATTGAGCGTAATCATTTATGAGTTTAATGTGCATTAGCAGTTTATGTGATGTTATGTGAGGGATGAAGAATATTATGTTGCATGTAGGCGCTTGGCCTTAGCACGTGTAGCTATAGCACGTGAGGGTTCTGTAGGATGGGCCACGCGCCTAATGCTTTTGGCGCCATTACTCTAGTATAAATCTAGTCGCGTTTCCTGTATTGCCAAGTCTAGTTCCGACTGGCTTCAAGGTTGCTTTGTCGTTTGGTTTCGCCTGTTTGTACGTCGACGAGTCTGTTCGTTTGGTCTCCTGCGGGATGACATTTGTATCGCTGTTCTTCGTCGAATCCTCTGTTAGGATTGCTAGGTTGTTCGTTTGGACGGTTTTGATGCTGTATCGTTTTGTCTGCTGTTCTGCCGTTGTTCGAAAGGTATAATAATTTCATTGTAAATAGATAATAAATCATGTGTTATATTACTCGGGACTCGTAAGCAGTTTCTCTCTAGCATAACACGCCACATATGGGGGCCCGTCCGGGATTAACTAAATTTTGACCACGTAGTTGGTTTTGTATTTGAGAAATTTTGAAAGTTGGAATTGAATTTTGATTCAAATTTGTGTGGTAGTTGAATTGCGTGATTTAGTTTGTTTTGCGCCAAATTTTGAAATTGGTGTAGATATTGGGTTGAAATTTGGTCGAGTGGTGTGTACGTAGAGTGCACAATGACGACGCCAGTAGTGACCAGGCGGCTTGAATTGGACGACGTGTTTGATATGTCGACCGAAGATCTTAGACAACATTTGGGTTTTGTAGGAGTGGTTACTACGAGGTTAGAACACTCGAAGCTTCAAAAGTACTTGGCACGAGCAATTCGCAGTGGAGTGTATGAGTGGCAGGTGAAACAAAATGAATTGAAAGCACAGGCAGAAGAGAGAAGATTGGAAGCACAGGAACGAATGTGTTCGGAGGAAAGTCGGGTGGAATTAGAATGCAGGAGAACAGATGTTGTTGAAAGTAGCGAAGGGACAGGACGAGACGAGGGTTTGGGTAACTTGCCGTCAGACATGAAATTTGTCCCAAAATTAGGGAAGAAATTGGGAACAGTAGCTACTGAGAAACTGGTCGAGCAGCGAACAGCAGCACAGGTTCATATAGACGGTAATGACTGTGTGTACGAGGGTCAATTGTCGAGTATGTCTGCTGAATCTAATGAAGGTGTACGCGTGTTTTCTGACAGCGTATCGCGGGCTGAACTAATTGAAATGCAGCCAGTGAATAATGAATTGCAGCCTTTGTTTGTATTGAATGAGGTCGAAGGAAATGTCGCAGTTGATGTGGGTCTTGTTGATAAGACAACGGAGCACGAGAGTGTATGTGAAAATGTGTGTACGGATGTTGTACAAGTGTTCGACAAGTCGATGGAAACTGTACAAAAACGTGCATGCTCAGACAAGGAATTGGAAATGTCTTGCACTATGTTGGATTCTGTGTCTGATGGTTTGCGTTGTACGTTGTGCAAGGTGATTCCTGTTGGAAGTTGTCGTTTGTGTTGTGTGAATGTGTTGGGCGCTCTTGAAGACAGGACGCTATTGATGACAGGATGGTTGTCTAAGGATGTGCTGCATAATTTTGTTGCATTACGGATGAATGAGTTTGAACGGAAGTTGGGTGCATTTGTTCAGAATGATTTGAATTTTGCATTGGAAGTGCAAGAGAAATTGAGTCTCTTGAGTGATGATAATCCTTTAGATGTGATTTTGGAAACAGACGACAATGTGTTGTCAGATCTGTATTGTGCCGACACGCCGTTGGATGATAAGGCAATGTTGTCTTTGGAATCTGTGGTGACACATGGTTTTGATAGTACTTCGCAGTTAAGAAATGCCATGTTGTCGAATATTTGTTGTGTGGCTACGTCGGTGCATGACTGTGGTTATAAGGCACTGTTGTTGTTGTTGTTGTTGGACTCTGTGGTGACAACCAGTGGTTTTGTTACGATTTTGCATCTGGAAATGACTGGGTGTCAAACAAGTCATTGGTGTTTGTTTGGTGCAAATGTAGCACTGACGTGCTCGAATTATGTGTGTGCGTGGATGAAACTGTTTGTTGTGGTGAAATATGTTGCGGTTCATTGCACGGTGGTTGAATTGGCAATTAAATTGGAGCGTGGTCAGATTGTGATTTGTACACGGAAGAATGATTATGTGGTATGCCAATGGAAAGTAGCCGTTGTTCGAATTGGTGACAATGTTACTCAGTGTGGTGTGAGAGGTTGTTGCTTTCAGAGAGTCGCGGTGGTGATTCCTCGGAGGAGCGGCCGTGTTCTCCGAAAACGTGGACGCGTGAAGGAACAATCGGCGTACCTGAAGCGTTGTGTGAGCAATTGGAGCCTACACGAAATCAGAAGTTGTCAGGAGCTACGAAAGTAGGCCTACCTACGCCTTGGAGTTCCGTCATTGACCTGGACTTTTGACTTTGTTTCCGAACTTTTGGAGTCGACCGTCGGAGTTGTTTTGGCCTGTTGCCAGGGACTTTATTTAGATACATGTAGCCTAGGTAAGTAGAGTGCAGAGACTTTATATAGTTAAGTAATGTTTGAGACTTTTTTCATCATTGTATTTAGAATTTAGTGAAAATGAACAGTATGCTAAACTTTTGAAAAGAACAATATTTAGACCGAATTGCACTGAACTTTATGAACATTATGATCTTCGTCAACCTATGGGTTGCCTCGCATTTTAAGGGGAGGGATATGTTGCATGTAGGCGCTTGGCCTTAGCACGTGTAGCTATAGCACGTGAGGGTTCTGTAGGATGGGCCACGCGCCTAATGCTTTTGGCGCCATTACTCTAGTATAAATCTAGTCGCGTTTCCTGTATTGCCAAGTCTAGTTCCGACTGGCTTCAAGGTTGCTTTGTCGTTTGGTTTCGCCTGTTTGTACGTCGACGAGTCTGTTCGTTTGGTCTCCTGCGGGATGACATTTGTATCGCTGTTCTTCGTCGAATCCTCTGTTAGGATTGCTAGGTTGTTCGTTTGGACGGTTTTGATGCTGTATCGTTTTGTCTGCTGTTCTGCCGTTGTTCGAAAGGTATAATAATTTCATTGTAAATAGATAATAAATCATGTGTTATATTACTCGGGACTCGTAAGCAGTTTCTCTCTAGCATAACACGCCACAATACATACGTATGTATATGGGGATGCACGAATACGAATGCAAGGCTTCTCGCTTCTTGCCCCGTGCCGTATATGGCTGAATCACGAGAGCGTTGTGCTGGTCGAAAAAAAATATAAATGGAGGGTGCGAAATATTTATGGTGCTTCTTGGATGAGACGCTGAAATGCTTCTAGAGAAAAGCTGCCTCCGGGAAATGAGCTAATTTACCGGACTGCGGTGGAATCAAGAGGGCGATTCGTAGTTGAGCTGAATTCCATTCCTGAAGCACAGGCGCCAAGGCGAAAGGCAGAAAACTCTGTCTTGCAGTTCGTTCTAATCTACGGTAATCTATTGACTAATGTTGGGGTTAAATTATCTGGGTTTGATTGTAACTCTGTTCTTTTAGTCTTAAGAAATGTGTCACACAGGTAATTGCTTGGCATATTGTGAGAGCATATTGTGTGAGGATTTTGTGAAAGCATCATCAGAGCATTTATATAGTGCAAGAATTTGAAGCCTGATGCGGATTTGTGTACAGAACTAGCCTGGAAAGAGCTGGAAAGATTAAAAGACATATGAGGAGGTGGTGCAGGTTATGAGAACATTCCTGAATACAATATAGAAGAGATT
Organism: Aporrectodea caliginosa; assembly: GCA_020284085.1. Classification (NCBI taxonomy): domain Eukaryota; kingdom Metazoa; phylum Annelida; class Clitellata; order Crassiclitellata; family Lumbricidae; genus Aporrectodea; species Aporrectodea caliginosa. Next base: position 844,644 of record JACEVL010000042.1, read on the forward strand.
TTATATATAAGGGAAGAGAAAATATGAAATCTAGACCATGAACTTTAATAGCACTGCAAGAAACAATGCAGAAGATCTCATGTATTGGTATCAGTGATCTGTAGATCAAGTCTTTTCGAGAAGACCAGTCTGAAAAGAGAGAGAAGTAGCCTGAGGAATAGCAGGAGAAGGAGGAGACGGAAAAGTATAGAAGGAGGAGGTGAAACTGTGGAATAGAGGAAAAGGAGGAGGTGGAAAAGAAGAGAGTCAGGAGACGGGATTGAGGAGAATGAGGAGATGGAAAAGAGGAGAAAGAGGAGGTGGAATAGAGGAAAAGGAGGAAATGGAAAAGAGGAGATGGAGGAGATGGTAAAATTGAGAAGGAGGAGTTGGAAAGGAGTAGAAGGAGGAAATGGAAAAGAGGAGGAGAAGGTATACAAATGCTGAAACAAACAGGTTTCACAAGTTCTTCAGATCACAAACACTGCGAAAACTTTCGGGAATGATGCCTTTACACAGAATGTTCTAATTTTAATTTTGCATATGGAAATTGCCAAATTGGCAGGAAATTTAAGAACACCCAGCATTTCTGAATCAGAGGTACAGTTTATAGTCAATTGCCAGTTGATTTAGTACAGCCAAATATTCAAACATCTGGAAGCTAGTTAAGAATTATTAGCATTGGGCATTATCAGATCTTATCATTTGGCATTATGAGATGTTATCATTTGGCCTTATAAGATGTTATCATTTGGCATTATCAGATGGTATGCAGTGCATCAGTGCCACTGCACTGATGTAATGCACTGATGCATTGGCCGAGAGCTAAGTATTATTGTCAGTCTGTACTTGGCAATCACTGCACTCCACTGCACCTCGTGACCTGATGATTTCTGATTGGAGGCACTTCCAGCTGTTTCAGAAGGAAGAACGAATTTGAGCTTCTGCTAGAGAACCTCAGAGTTGATACAAAATAACATGTCTAAATAACTGTTAACTTCCTGAACTGGGTTGTCCGTTCTCTTGTGTTCATTCATTCATTCATTCATTCATTCATTCAGAGCACTTATATAGCATCTCTCCAAGATGACTGACTACTCAGAGGTGCTCCCAGCCCAACTCCGGCCATAAAGAACCGTTCTAAGATGCCTGTAAAAGGTGGATGCAGGGTCCAATGTTAAAAGGATATGCAGTGTTAAAGAGTTCAGTTCATGGTTCCCCGCTGTGCTCTTCGAGTGCATCAGCTTCCAAAGAAGCTGTCACTGCAGTACAGCACCAGTGCAATGGCTGGGAGCTAAATGTCATTGCCAGTCCCCACTTGGCAATCTCTACGCTCCGTTGCACTTAGTGACCTGATGATTTCTCATTCCTGTTCACTGGGGCATGAGCATTGGACTTTTTCAACCACCGGATCGTCGGTCCTTCTGGACAATCTCAGACCCATGGTCTATTTACTCCATTCCCTAGCAGGGCATGTGCTGCGGCAGTTTCTTGTCATCGCCGCAAGATGGCCACCATGAACAGGAGCATTGGAAAATACATCTGACTGAGAGATACAACATGATTAACTCTTTGCACTACATAACTGTTACATTGGTCCGTCATTGTGTACTGGGGGGATGATCTCTTGACATCTGGTAACCATGGATACAAACGAGGGACAAAAGGGCTTGCAAAATCTCGACCCTCTTGACTCAAACAATATGGCTATGGTGTGAATTGTATATCCTGTTAATTCTGAAATGCTGCATTTATATCAGATACTTACCGGTACTTAATAGACTTTACAAGTGTTACCGATATGCTGACAGTATGTATGTAATGTATGTATTTATTAGGACACTTTATATAGCGTGTGCTTTAGTACAGTAGTTCCCAAGCTCTATTGATGGAGGGCAAAGTCTTACTTTTAAAATATCATGGCGGGCCACAGAGATCTGGTGTCCTCAGTTTATGCATGTACTAGGGGTTCGCGCGCCCGGGGCAAGAATTTCCTAAAAGAAAATTTTCTTACTGCCGCCAAAATTTCTGATGACCTTTTTTTTGCTTTTCCGTCTTATGAACAAATTCCTCAGAAGCCTCATTTTGCGCCCCCTCTCCCGTGCCCCATGCAAAACTCATGTATATAGTTACTTTTACTTTTTCCACTATTTCTTTAAAAAAATTGGAAGCCTAAATCAAAGAAAACAAGGTAATTTATTTTTTGAATAATTTGTGAGTGACTGTACGGGCACATTCAGGATTGGCGGGCCACTTTTGGCCCTAGGCCACGGTTTGGGAACCACTGCTTTAGTACCTCAAAATAACGCTGCAGAGTGTGTATTTATGCATGTATGTACATATGTATATAGGTTTGTATGTACAGATGTGCATGTATGTGTGTATATGGACTTTTACTAAGTGCAATTTAGGATCCCTTAAAAGCACTATGAATAATTGAATACGGCTGTCTAAGAGATCTAAACATAGCTAGAAAAAATAACTTTAGCAGAGTTTAGTTTAAACACTGGTATGTGTGTGTGTATGTATGTATGTATGTATGTATGTATGTATGTATGTATGTATGTATGTATGTATGTATGTATGTATGTATGTATGTATGACTTGTATGTATATTTCATTGTAATTTGTAATCAAGAAATTATATAGGAGCATTTCAAGAAAACTCATCAGAGGCACTTCCGACCTGACAAAAACAAAATCATGACTGAAAAGAATGGATTTCAAATAACATAACATAACACGGTTTTTTGTGGTTCAGAAGACGTGTGGTCTGTATTAAAACCAAATGCTTACAGATGAAAGGCCGCAAAGCTCGCACGTTGCAAGGCAGATTATTAGCAGCTTAAGGACAAATCAAAGCATTGAAGCATGGCTTTATGGCATATTTAAGTGGCATAAGGATGAAAATAAGTCATAAGCTGTTTATCAAGCATCAATAAATGTTTTCAGGAGAAAATTATGCTACCATCTAAGCATGTCAGGATGTTGGATCAAGTAACAGTTTCACTGTACGACCACAATCTGGCACATTTATTGAATTCATTGTGAAGAGCATAAAGTACATGTAAATTCTTGAGATGCACATTATATGAGAGAATTCTTAAAGAAAAATGAATCAGAGTTGAAAGAGTAACAACCAGATATGCCATTGCTTGCATCTGTCTTGGCATACGACTCATCCATCTGTTCTCTAAAGGTCAATATATGAGTACCAATGCAAGTTGAGAAGGTAAACATCGAGGATTACTTTGGTCATGCCAGTGCTTCAGCTCAGAGATCCTTCAAACTCCAAAGCTAAGTGCAGGGCATAAGCTTATTAGGGAGTGCTGCGTTGTGTCTAAGGGTTATCCGGAGATGTCCAGTGGAGATCGAGTCTGACTGCCAGAGACCAGGGAGAGGAGGCAGAGAGAGAGGAAGCATTGGAGCTGCTGACTTGGTTTTCGTTGAGGACGAGAAAGCATGGAAGGCAAAGGATTAGGTGGAGTAGGGTACGAATTCTTAAAGAGGTGGGACTTTAAGTTGGAATGGAAAGCCTGTGAAGTGATAAGTATAATTATCATAGTTATCATACACACCTTAACCTTTTTACCTCCCATGTACCGTTATGTAATACATATTCTATATAGTCCATCTTTATGATATATATTTAAAAATTCTCCAACCCCGCCATTGTATTTAATTTGCAGAAGAAATTTCCCATAGTTCTTCTTGCAATGAGAATATGTAGCTCAGGAGGCAGCTATTCCAGGCAGATGGTGCCATGACTGAAAAGGTGCTTTTTTGCACAATAGCAGTTCAAATATAAGGACCAAACCATTCACCTCTTGCCACAGGATGGAGAGATCTGTGGCCTATTATACAGTTGCTAGAGTCTGACTTATTATTGATGGTTGGTGGATTGGCTGGTGTCTGGTTCATTGAATATCCATTTCAATGGCTGCTTCATTGTATGACCTGAGATGGTGGTCATAGACTTAGTTCAGTATTATCATTCTAAGAAACTGTTTTTAAAAACTGGTGTTGAAATGTTTGAAAATAATGTTTGTGAACTATCGTGTAGAAGTGAGCGAAGCTATGCCGTGAGTCCACTGGGGATAAATCGGTCTTGAAATGGTTGCCTGTCTAAGTTGAGTCTACTACGAAATAGATTGTCGTTGAATGAGGCTTCTGAGAATAGGAGAATCAATAGAACGAAGCGACTGATCTTCTATCTGGAAGCGAAACAGTGGCTTTCAGACGGACGAAGAAACGACTCGACTCGAATCGCCTTCGATGAAAATTTTCTGCAAAGAATCGAAATCCTCAAGCATATTTATCATTTCTTTTCAGTTTTTTTGTCTCAGTTATTACTTTTAGTGCATTTTGCAATGGCAAAATCACAGGGCCTTTAAGGAAAAAATATTTAAAAAATTTCAAAGTACCAGCAGTATTGCTAGTGTAATTGACCAAAGTCTAAAAATTTAATTTTTCTATGACGATACTTTCCAAGGTATGATGTTATGTGTTTACCATTTTCACATCCTTTTTGGCCAGTGGGATTCTAGCATGAACTGGACAAGTCCAGAATAAGGAACCCCTACACTGATTTGATCACTCCTGGAGTCTGAACATTATAGATGGTTTTACTCTTTAACCTGGAATTCATCTTCTCTCTCTGATCTCTCTCCTCTCTCTCTCTCTCTCTCTCTCTCTCTCTCTCTCTCTCTCTCTGTCTCTCTCTAGTGTAGGCCTATCTCTCTCTCTCTCTCTCTCTCTCTCTCTCTCTCTCTCTCTCTGATTCTCTCTCAGGCCTATCCTTTTGCAGTTGTCTCTCTCTCTCTCTCTCTCTCTCTCTCTCTCTCTCTCTCTCTCTCTCTCTCTCTCTCTCTCTCTCTCTCTCTCTCTCTCTCTCTCCTTCTGTTGCTCTCTGTGTATATAAGTGTGTATAGGATAGATGTGTGTGTATAGGTGTGTGTGGGTGTGTAGGTGTGTATGCATATTTGGACCCATGTAATGGCCTCCTGTGACACAATGGAGATTGGCTGCAGGTCATACTAATTTTGGAGCGGATCCTATCAGTAGCTACGTTTACCAATGGGGACACAGTTATTGGATTAGAGATGATTCTGGGTTTCATCTGGTGAATATAGATAAGATTAGATGAGGAAACAATGGCTGTACTTTTGTTGATCCCTTTGTCTCTTGGCACTGAATAGATGAGCTGCTGATTAAAATCATTTACTGCTGGCATTGAGTGACATCTATGGTCTGTCGCTTGTGCAGACTGCCTCTAAGGATATGTAAAGAAGTGCTTTGAATGTCACGCAGAACATCCAATTACTTTTCAGGATGGGAACTGAATGGCTTGAATTTTGGACAGAAAAGTCTTAGGTCAATGTTGGTTTGAAGCTTCAAAAAAATGTTATGTATCCCGTAGTACATGACTGTGTTACTAATTTTAGATTTTTTATTGTGGTGTATGCATCGATGGGTGCATGTTACATGCTTTTGACCTGATGCAAGTGAATGAGTAAGTAAGGAGTTGAGAATTCTTGTGATGCATGGGAGGGCAGGCAAGGGAACAGTTTTGCTATGGATACACAAAGTTCAGGCTAAGTGACTTGCTCCACCAAGGCATTGATGGAAAACGGAATGAAGCAACAGTTTAAACGTGGAGTCGTCTAGATATGAAGCTAGTAATAAAATAAGGATTCTATTGATGAACAACTTTGTCAAATAAAATTGTGTGATACACGCTTGAAACTTTGTCAAATAAAATTTTGTGCTACACGTATATTAGATGTAAATTTAATGTATATCTGATGCAAAAGTGGGGCCACTTGTTCTTACTATGCAGAGAAGTATAAGAGCATCAGTGTGTAACTAAACCTCCATTGTTTAAAGTAGATATCTGATGACAGTATGATACTGTGATGCAGGGTTTATTCTAAGGAATTTTATTAACTGCACATGAGGGCCGAATTGGGAGGTCTGGGCAGTGGCGTAACTACGGGTTTGTGTGCGCAGTGTTTAATCTACTCCCCTTGCTTTGTTGGGGGGGGGATAATCCCACATATTTGAAAAGTTCACAACCGGGCAATTTTCTCGAGGGGGTAGTAACGATAGTTTCCCAAGAATTTTCGAGGGGGGTAGTAACAAGAGTTTTCCAAGACTTTTCAAGGGGGGTAGTAACGAGAGTTTCCAGCAAAATTTGTTTCTTAGTTCCACCAAAATTTGTCATGACTTTTTTGATTTCCCGTCTTTTTTATTTTTTTCAAGAAGAAAATTGTCGGAAGCCTCTCATTTAATTTAAGTAACTATTCGTGCCTCATTTCTTTCACACAAATTGTCACTGGGTCTGGGGACTGTTGGTTTATACAATTAGGTCTACAAAAAATAACTGCACAAAATCTGATTTTTAACTGCACAAATTTCTTTCGGAAGCCTCTCATTTAATTTAAGTAACTATTCGTGCCTCATTTCTTTCACACAAATTGTCACTGGGTCTGGGGACTGTTGGTTTATACAATTAGGTCTACAAAAATAACTGCACAAAATCTGATTTTTAACTGCACAAATTTCTTTCCCAACTGCACACTTTGTGTCTGGCTGCACGTTAGAATAAGCCCTGCTGTGATGATAGTTTGGCGTCGTGTGTCCTGTGTCACGAAGAACAGAACCGGTTTTTAAGAATCACTAAACCAGTTTTTTTGTTGGAATTTCGTTCATCATAAAAAATGACATTTACGACAGTTTATGCTCAGCATTAATTTTTGTGTTTCTGAAGCCATATTTGTTCGTAGGTTTTTTGTGCTATAAACTATAAATAAAATCTGCCTAAAATATGTAGGAAGGATGAAATCTTTTAAAGTGCAATTCAGATATTTTATGATTTCTAATGCAGTTTAGAAGCTGAGGTTATAGTTAGAGTTAATGAACTTGGAAAGTAAAAAACTGAACTAATTTAGGGCAGGAGGAGAAGATGGATTCTGTGATAAGCACGAAATGGTCTCATCAGTGTAACATGCATAGAACAAATGGCCAAGAATGTTTCATGCTGAAAACCAAAGACAAAGTAGACAGAGTAATTCATTGGTGATATAAAAAACTATGTCTCTCTGGGGAGAATGCCTAGTCTTGGAAAAGGTGGAAGAAGATGATTTGGAGTGGAACATTTGACCTTGAAGAAGAAAAAGAACAGTCCCTGAGACAGTCATGGGTATGAAGTGTTAGCAACTTCATTTTCTTTGCTTCGGCATATGAAAGCGGGTGGCCAGTCCTCTCCCTCGCCGTCGCATCTTCCCACTGACAGTGTACGGTCGGTGTACTCATTATGGCTGAGTTGGCTAGGGGTGCAGGTGGAGCAGACATCACAAACGATATTTCTGCCCTGGCATAGAACAAATGGCCAAGAATGTTTCATGCTGTAACCAAAGACAAAGTAGACAGGGTTTTTGTAACCCCCCAACCTCTCGATTGACAGTCCAGCACACCAACCACTATCGAGTATCCCCCCATTTGACCTTGATTGAACCAGAAAGGGAATGCTAAACCGGTTGTATTCATAGGTGTCATGGTCCGTACAAGACTTGGTCAACTTGATCAGCCTGACCCTATCACGATGTATTGGAATTTTGTGTTATTTGTCTTTCGTCTTGCTTCGCCCTCTCAGCCGTTAAGTGTGGTTTTACTTGTGATCGGCCGACATGAATCATGCCTGTCTTAAACTTCGCCTCGTCGGCGATGTTAATTTGCCGCTTTGCTGCACTTATCGGTTCCTGCGTTTGGCTTACTGTCTCGTGTTGGCAGTCGCTGCTGCTTCTGCTGTTGCTGCTGCTGCTGCTGCTGCTGCTGCTGGTCTTGCAGAGGATGAGAGGAATATTAGAAAAGGATTCGGAAGCCTTCCAGAATCACGTACAGCATTCTGCAACTGTTTGCAAATTTAACCACTATCAACATCTCATGTTCGACAAATCATCTTCGAACGGTGATGGCTCTTTACCGAAATAGTGAATCTGCATTTAAGTTGTCTTCTGAGAAGGTTGTGGCCTCATTATTTCCTTAACCGGTTCATCATTTGTGCAGCAGGTAGTGTCTTAAGGCAGGGGACAGTTATTGCCTCTGACTTAAGGTACTTTGCCTCTGATTCAAATTTTTTTATGTCTGGCTTTTTTCTCTTTTTTGTTCCCTCTCGTATTGTTCATCGAAAGACACACTACATGAGTAGTGTTGATGTTTATTTTATCTTTTGGTCTTGGTCTACATCACCTCACGACTGTCATACCAAAAAGGCTGTGATACAATTTCATTATTGTTCTTTCGGTCTGTTGATGCCTAGTTTATTGCTCTTCAAGAATCATGAGTGGATGCATTTGAATCGATGGGTGGATGCAGTTGAGTTAGTGGATGGATGCAATGAATCCTTGGATGGATGCAATGAATCCTTGGATGGATGCAATGAATCCATGGGTGGATGCAATTAAATCCTTGAGTTGATGCAATTGAATCCGTGGTAGATGCCATTGAATCAGTGGGTTGATGCAATTGAATCCATGTGGGATGCGACTGAATTCGTGGATGGATGCAGTTGAACTTCTCAATTATCAGTAGATCTCTAAGTCTTTGTTTCTACAATTGATGCGTGTGCGTTTCACTACAGAACACTATGGCTTTGACATAGTTGCAAGTACTGTAACGTAAGAACATTTATATAGCACCACTGTATAGAACTCAGCAGTGCTCAAATCTTGGTATAGCTGGTGTTGTGTACATACAGAGGAAACCTGTATATATGCAGTGTTATTCAACTGAAAACAGGATATTGCCTAAGTAGAAACTCTTGTCGCAGCAGTGAGTCGCGTTGACTAGCAGCTTAGCGTATTCACCATGTTATAATCATAAAGTCACCTGCTTGGTTTTTCATTGTTTAAAACCTTTCCTTGTTTCAAGTAATTCTTTGTTGCTAGGTGTAGAGCTGTGTATCTTTGTTTCATTTCCTCGAATTTGCATATGCTGTCTGGTCCAGTTGCTACCACTGTTGCATTTCCATGTTTCTCGCTCTGCGTCCCGATTCGTGCAGCATCCGAATGAGAAGCGGGTCTAAATAAGTCAGCCTGCTTGTCTCAGTCCAGTCCTGCTCTCGTTGGCCGGACGAACGAACGGACGGCAGGACGGACGGACGGTCATTTCGTGGCGAGGAGGTGCACTATGTCCAGATTTATGTCCAGAGGAGTCGTCGTCGGTCCATACGAAGTCCACGTCTTTGATTCAACCTGCAAGGATTGTTCGTCGTGCGTTACAAATCGGGATTGATTGATGAATTGCTCATCTGAAGTGGCTTATTATGTGCAAGTGGAATTTTTCCAGTGCAAAAACCGGGCAGAAGAATCAGAGTCTTCATTTCCAACATGCATGCGCAATCACCGACCGGGTTTACTACGTCGGTTCAAAATGTATCTCGGCCGATGAAGATGAAAGTTTGAATGTGATGGAGATGTCGGTTAAGGCTGTGTTTTTAAATCTTCTTTTGACATCAGAAGATTTAAACATTCAGAATAGGTGAAGGTGCAGCCAATAATAACTCTGTGAGAATGGGAATCTGGTCACAGTTTTTGGCAAGTAGGCGATGGACAATACATTTACCAGTTGTTTAGTATTTACCTGTGTCATAGCTGTTTACTAGTCACCATTTGTTTCACTATTGCCGCTAGATACTTATCACCAACTTTGCATGTTTCTGATGAGGTTCATAACAATTATTCAAATTGTTCTTTGTGTAAAATAGAAGCATGTTTGTGTAAAATAGAAACATGTTTAAGCTGAGCCCAAACTTGAAAATTGTCTTCTCGTTTATTTCTGGAGAGTTCTTTGCCTCTTCCGGAAGTGGAAGAGCCAATTAAAGACGATCAGAAATCTTCCATAATTAGAGGAAACTTCTTGTAAACATCGTAGATCACAGAATACACATCCTAAGGCTGGGCACAGACACATGAATGCACCAACATGCGCACACACTCACAAATGCACCTGTCGAGAAATCAAGAACGTTGAGGTTTAGGCAAACTGGACAAATTATATATCATCTTCACGTCTTGATTTTAAATAATTGGCTGTTAGTTCGTGCTTCTAGGAGTAAACCATTACTGCAATCAGAGAAAGATTAAAGCCCCTTGGGCTGATTCCATCCTCCAGGCAAAGGCAATTAAGCCTGTTTGTATGGCAGCTTTGCTCAAGATCTGATTTTCAAAGAGATGCTGTGCAATCAGTGTGCTTATTTTACTCTTGAATGATGCTAGAGGAAAAGAAATCTTTAAATATCTTTCTTTATATATAAACTGTATTTTGCCACAATCAGGCAACACAGAAATAATGAAACAAAATACAGAGAAGAGAGAAAACACAGAAAAATATACATATTCAAAGAGGAAAAGCAGCTTAACTAACTGAGAAGTAATTGCCTTGCATAAACGTTTTCCCCAAAGTCGATTATGTTACAATTTTGCAAAGTGTGTCATAGTTCTCACAAAGTATAATTTTCTGTCATTGTGCAAACACTGCGTACTACTCGGTTAATGTTCCGGTGATTATTTGTATTGAATGCCAGACTTCTGTTTATCACTTCTGGCTTGCTGTTGACTTTTAGTCTTCTAGTTGTAAATAATGTAATACAGGCAATACTGAAGATATATGGTAGCATAACACAACATGACATGCGTTTTAATTGGTTCAGAAGACATTTAATCTCTGCTGGAACCACTGCAAAGTACAGCGAATACTTAACAGATGAGGTTGGACCGTTGGATACAGATTATGATTGGGTATATCCAATGATACTTTACACAGTAAATAGATAAAAGGATATAGGCCTGTGGTGCATTAAATCCATGTGTAACCACCTCTGTGTAGTTCTAAAGTTGGTACATAACTAACCAGATACATACATACCTATGTACAATGAATATACGGTTTTTGCCAGATGTGTCTGAATCGAAAAACCAGGATAGGTTTTAATGTGTAATGTCTTTAAAACTTATTGTAACATAATGAAATTCTTTTTGGTACATGGAAGGAAGTAGGCCTGTATTATAGCATCATGATGTTCGTCAGGAGGCTGTACAGCTAATTTAATATATGAGTGCTTACTTCTTTATTTCTATAGAAAACACTCATGGCTGACAAGGTGTGCTTTTACAGAAGGTGGGATACTTTATCAGAATTCACAGAAGAAATTTCTAGTATACAAGAATCTTACAATAATGCTGGCTTTAGGAGCCGCATAAAGAACTGCCTTATAAAAAGGTCATGTTATAACTAGTTTATTGTCTATTGGGGAATTGGTGGTGGGATCAACATCCCTGACCATGTTATATCCGTTTGCGTTATTGTGAGGTATGTTATGGCAAGTCACCAGAGTATTGGAGTTTTCTTGAGTGTGGTCGGTATTCAGTTCTTGCCGCTGACATAATGCCATAATTGCTGCTCTAATTACGACGTCAGAGGTTGTGTGAATGTAGGATTTCCTACTTGGAATTTTAATCATGCGGCTGAATTTCGATTAACCAACGGCCAACGTACGTCTGATTAATAGTCAGTACAGTCTGCTGAATACATGATTATGTACTTCTGGAGGAGAAGTTTATTTGGGACCGCATCTCAAGATGTGCGCTACATGGATAACTTACGACCTGGAATGAATGCCCCAGTGTTTTGAATGATACAGTGAGTTGAGGATCAGCCGTTTACTTTACATGAGAGTCTTATGCTAGAGACATTACTGTTTTTGTGACTTCTTGCATGAGATTTGTATTGCATAGATACTTTCTGATAATCTACTAAGTATGTTAAGAATAACTCAGAGAACTGGTGACGCTTAGATAATCTGGTCAAAACCTTTGGGAGATAGTACTTGGTATTCATAAAACTGGAGTCTGAGCTGAATAAAATGGTCTTCCTGAAAGATCTTAGGGTGCCAAGAAATGACAGGAGATTGCATTATATTCTTGTCAAAATGTGCTCAAGAGAGGTAGAGATTTAATCAGTTAAACTTAAATAGACACCAACTAGTTCAACTAAGATGAATTTAAAGTAGTAGAACACAGACTTCAAGGCTAGCTAGGTCACTTTTTACTTTATAGAGGTTGTTAAAGTATTGTGTAAAATTAAATAGACACCAACTAGTTCAACTAAGATGAAGTTAAAGTAGTAGAACACAGACTTCAAGGGGTAGCCAGGTCACTTTTTACTTTATAGATGTTGTAAAAGTATTGTGTATTTTTAAGGCAGCGTCATTTATGCGGCTGCTTGGAGATGATAACTGTATATATCATGCTTTTATGTGTTGGCACACAGATTAGCAGCCATAGAATGCTAAATGACTTACTACTGTGTTGTTGCGTCTCCGTTACGATGTTGACACGCTTCTCATGGCATTGTAACGCTGTTGAAACTTAATGGGACTCATTAAGATTTGTGAATGAGGTTGCTGCCACGTGTGAGGAACTGTCGCCATACATAAAATTATTACCGAGCGATATGAAAACACGGTTCTAAATCATCCTTGATTGAATTTATTCATTGCCCAATGACACAGCCAACGCTGCCGGGCGACATTGCCCGAGCCGAGCTGAGTTACGAGTGCACGTGTTTCCGACTCAAAATGGAAGAGATTCAAAATCTAATATCTTGTATGGCGTGTAACCTTTTGTCATTGCTTATTTATCCGTGGATGTCCTGTTTCTCGTGACAGGCATTAAATTCTTACCAACCAAAAGCAGTAGACGCCACACGAGTAATAGCCTATTCCTTTGTCTGCCAATCCCTGATCAGTTAAGTTTTCAATTGGCCAGCTCTCCCAACGGAGCAATGCAAGAGGCTTGTAAGAGGACGTCAAGGGACAGAGTGTGGCGATGAAAAGCGAAAGCGGGTTTCACTACAGACCCGACCGGCAGCCAGTTACATCAACGCACAACACACAAACACAGCACCGCAACACTCTGCAACAACACGGCCATATTATTGCTGCTGCACCATATCAACACTGCCATGTTACTCTTACACCAACTGCCGGCTTGGATGGCAATTTAGAATCTACCCCTGGGACAGACAAACAGGACCAGATTAGTCTCCTTAATTATTCAGGGACGAACGAAAGCTCGTGCCCAATGTTCATGCACAGTTGGATACGCCGCTCCAAACTATGATAGCGTATCTCACGGAGTAATTTTCTGCTGACCGCCAGGCTAATTGACTGCTGTCCGCCAAAACGCAATCTTCCACAGATGAACAGACTAGCTACACAAAGCCATTTTGGAACAGTCTTGTAGTCATATACAGGAATACACACTTCGTCACAAAAAGTAACACCCCCTCTGAAAATGACGTCACAAAGCTCTGACCCCCCCCAAAACCAAATTTCCATGGCGAAGCAAAATGCTCCTTCATGGAACAAATAGGGAAACCATGAATATTTTAAAATCTAACAGTGACTAAATATCGAAATAATTAGAAAATAATTGATAATGTTGCCCGTATACATTAAAATAATTTAAAAAATGATGGAAATTTAATCCTCAAAATTAGTGCCGTTATTAATAAAATTAAATTGTTGTTAATTGTTAAATTTAATAACATAGACCTGGTGTGACGTCACACTTCTCAGACCCCCACCCCCATGTCACACATCGTCACAAATTTCCGACCCCCTAGGTGCGTGACGTCATTTATGGACGGCCCCAAATAGCAATTCATGCTGAGCATTGGTTAGGAATCCAGAAGGTCAGAGCCAAGCGCGATAACAAGATATACCAAATTCAACCATGTGATCATGTATTATATAAAATGTGGGATGATATGCTGGTTCCAAAACCTAAATGTTTAGAGTTAATTTATGTAGTCAGTTACCAATATTACAGGTTCACTTTAAAGCATGATCAGTGATAGAGAACTAGTCACATATTATAATAGAGATGGATATTGGGGTAAACAGCTCTGACTGTGGATTTAATCATAAAATATAAATATTAATCTGTTTGATAAACATTACAAGAAAAAATATGTTTTAATAAACACCAAAATCAGTTAAATTAGCAGTGCCATTCAATTATTCATGCATGTCAGTAGTATATTCTGTTCAAAGAAGGTCTAATGTTTCTCAGAATAGGAATGGCTACATTTCGGTAGAAATCTTCAGACTGCCTAGATGCTTAGGCACAAGCGGCGGGTGGCCGGCGGTTATACCCAGTCGACCAAAGCCTTTGCCCTGGTTTTGTTGCTTCGGTTCCGTTGATTAATCATTGACTGTGGACATGGATGGAATCCCTGAAGGGTTGAGCCTCGAATGAGATTGGGGTTTGGCCAAGAAGTGCGACTGATGGGGCTTTTGATCGCCGCCGTGCAAGTAGACCCTTGGCGGCGGTACCGGCCCGCTATTCCGGGGGGCCGCTATTACGGGGGTCCACTATTCCGGGGGTCCGCTATTCCGGGGTCCACTATTCCGGGGGTCCGCTATTCCGGGGTCCGCTATTCCGGGGGTCCGCTATTCCGGACTAATGAAGACAAATATACAGTATATGTATATATGTACAATTGTACAATGTACATTATATGTATATATATGCATGTATATATATGTTAGTATATGTTTATATGTTTATATATACAACTGTTTTTATATCTATATACATGTTATATATTTGGATATTAGTGTGTATATATATAGGTATATGTGTGCATATGTATATATAGTATATACATATATATACATGTATATATGTACATATATATTTATATATGTAATATATATACATATGTATGTAGCCTATCTATATGTATGTATGTATATATGTATGTATATGTATATGTACATGTATATATATATATGTAAATACATATATAAATGTACTTATGTAAATATATGTGTGTGTGTATATATATGTATATGTGTATATATGTATGTATAGGTATGTGTAAGTAAATAATTATTTATGCATGAATATGTGTTTAAATACCTACATACCTGTATATATACATGAATATACATATACTTACATGTCAGTATATATATATTTATGTATGTACAATTGTACATATGTATAACTACAAACATACAAGTATATACATAATACATTTATATATATATATGTGCTTACACATAACTATACATACATATAGACACAAATACATCTATATGTACACAAACATGTATACATGCACACACATATGTATTTACATAAGTACATATATATATATACGTATATACATATACATGTACATATACATCTATATACATATACATACATACATATATAAATATAGATACTTACATATATGTATATACATATATATACATATATGTATATACATATATATACATATTCACACGGGAACAGGTCGATAGTCCGAAGGTTCGATAGCCCGAAGGTTCGATAATCCGAAGGTTCGATAATCCGAAGGTTCGATAGTCCGAAGGTTCGATAATCCGAAGATTCGATAATCCGAAGGTTCGATAGTCCGAAAGTGTCATGCTAAAAACATATATGTATATGTACATATATATATAATTATGTATATGTACATTATATGTATATATAAGCATGTTTGTATACATATGTACTTATATCTATATACATGTACATATGTCATATATATATGAATATAAGTATATATATATGATATATATAATTATGTGCGCAGATGTGAATATATATATATATATATGTATGTATATACATAAATTATGTTTGTGCATGTATATATATACACATTATGTATGTATATGCATGTATATGTATCTAGCTATAAATATGTATATATTTATGTATTTAAATATGCATAAATACATAAATACATGTATACATACATGAATACATATATATATATACATATATACACACACAAACATATATATGTATATATACATATATATACATAAACATACCTATACATACATATACACATATACATAAACATATATGTACATATAAATATATATACACATATATATATATAAGTACATATATACGTAAATACATATATATACATATACATGTACAGTGTACATATACACATACATCTATATACATGTATAGTATACACATACATATATACATAATTATAGATACATACATATATGTATATACATACATTACATATACATATATATATATATATTCACATCTACACACATAATCATATATATATATATATCACATATATATATGTACCTATATCCATATATATAGGCTAACATATGTACATGTATATATATACAAACATATACGTATGCATGCATATATATACATATAATGTATACATATACATAAATATGTACATATACATATATGTTTTCCCATGAAACTTTCGGACTATCGAACCTTCGGATTATCGAACCTTCGGACTATCGAACCTTCGGACTATCGAACCTTCGGACTATCGATACGTAACCATTCACACAGATATATATATATTTCATATATATCCAGATGTATAACATATATAACATTTGTGCATGTATATAGATCTATATACATATATATACAAACATATGTATACATATTCAAACATGTATATATATATATATATATATAAATCGATACATATACATGCATATATATACATATAATGTACAATTGTACATATATACATATACTGTATATTTGTCTTCATTAGTCCCGGAATAGCGGACCCTCGGAATAGCGGACCCCGGGGTTTGGCCAAGAAGTGCGACTGATGGGGCTTTTGATCGCCGCCGTGCAAGTAGACCCTTGGCGGCAGTGAGCGCTGTGTTGATCGCCGCATTTCAGATGTCACGTCAAACGGCCCCGCTGCAGCCTGATACGACGCAAGCTGTCGTCGTCTGCATATCGAGAATCCGCAACAGAATAGTAGCATCTCTGCTGGGAGGAGACTTCGTCGAATGTCATCTTAGCTCACAATTGCATCTCCGCGTTCTGTCATCACGGTGCATGTATTTGTGAATCCGTTGCATCTGTACTTCATAATATTTCCAGTACTTATGATCTTACTTAATATCGTTTATTTAACGACGCCGTCATATCGACGATGATTGGCGTGGTACTTATGATCAAAGGACCTGTCTAGTATATAGTACCAGCACGAGCTATTAGCTCTAGTAGCAACGAGGGCAATAATACAGTTTTAGCGTAATCAGTATCATTCTTGAAATATCCTCTTAGCTCTCAATTGCATCTTGCTTTCTGTCATCCTCATCATCTATTCGTTTTATTGAGAAAAACAATCTGACATAAACTCAGAAATGCTAGCATGAGTGATAATGGATAATAAGAGTCTGGGACTAAATTGAGAGTTGTCTTTGGGTGGCAGAGTATGGTTGCTTGCTCTGGTAAATATAGTTGTGAATGCATTGATATTGTATCTGTAATATTTCTGTTGCCTCTGATCTGAAGGGCTTCCCTGTTTACCTAAGCAGCCATAGAAGCTACAGATTTAACGAAATCGTTATCATCGTAATTAGTTTTTGTGCATGTCATATTCTTGCTTCCGTTGGCAACATTACCAGTAGTATTATTGTGAACTGAAAATACTGGCAAAGGTAACTGTATAAATTGTTATTCAAGGCTAAAATGCTGGCAAAGATAATGATATAAATTGTTACTCAAGGCTAAAGTACTGACAAAGGTAATGGTATAAATTGCTAGTCATGGCTAAAGTACTGGCAAAGGTAATGGTATAAATTCTTATTCAAGGCTAAACTACTGGCAAATGTAATGGTATAAATTGTTATTCAAGGCTAAACTACTGGCAAATGTAATGGTATAAATTGTTATTCAAGGCTAAACTACTTGCAACTTAATGGTGAAAACTGTTATTCAAGGCTAAAGTACTGGCAATGGTATAAATTGCTATTCAAGGCTGATTCGTGACTTGACATGGAATAACATGTACGACTGAGATCGTGACAACAGCTTATAAAACAGACTTGGGAAAGAGTTCCTTGGCCTAGGAATCAACATTTAATGGTTTAGTCTTTCCAGTCAGGTGCAGATATGACAATAAAGTGAAGAAACAATGACCAATGGCTTTGTCAGTTGCAGTGGCAGGTGTCAGTTGATGCAATCATTGTCTTTGGCAAATTGTGATCTGACTGTTTATATGATCCTTCGGTCTGCGATGATGATGATGGTGATGGTGATGGTGGTGAATACAACAAAGGCAAAGACATAAAGCACTATTGCCATGGCTTGAGTTTTGATTGAAGAAGCTGCAGTTAGATTTTCGAACAAGTGTCAATATGATGAGTTCTCTGCCTGAAGGCAGGTCCACCCAGTCGGTGGGATCTTGATGTTCAAGAGCTTAAATGTGGAATGTTGCTGAGAGCTTTACCTTAATGAGTTTTTTTCAGATTTCATTATGGGGATTGGTGGGAGGGGCATAAAACCTAGAAATGACTAAGGCTGTATTCAGTATCTGACGAGGGCATCATACTATCCATGTCAAAAGCTACCAGTATCCAATTTGTAAGGCACTACTGTTATTGAGAAGGCATTAGAAAGTATCGCTGTTTATCAATACAAGCAGCGATACTGAGATCAGATCAGCAGCTTTCAACTACAGGTGCTTTCTCCATCATGGCAAGTCTGTCTACATCATGGCAAGTCTTATTATTATTAGATACTTTTTCTATCATGGAAAGTCTTATTATTATTAGGTACTTTCTCCGTCATGGCAAGTCTTATTATTATTAAATAGTAACTTCCACAGCAGTGGTGTCTAATGCACACAAGGTGGCTCTCCAAACGGTCAACATCCAGAAGATCAGTACTCTGATGACGGAGAGATGGCCTATGGTGGGTAAGCAATCCAAAATGGATCAGTTGTAAGTTGAGCACGAAATGATACAAGTGACTGAGCAGATCAAGCAGTAGGTACTTAGCAAGTCTTGGTGCATTATGACAGATAAGAGCCCTGGTTTATGCAAACTTAGAGAGATGTTTTAAATGCTTTAGCAATCAAGAAACATTGATTCAGCCACAGCTAGGTGAACCAGGAACTCTGGAGACTGTGTTTTGGAATGTCATTTCTAGAGGGTTTGCCATCGATTGGCAGGTTGTGTGCAAACATGGAAGTGCTAATCAGGTAGAAGCCATCCAATGCTGACAATTTATTCCTGGTACAGCTAAAGTACTTATTTGCTATGCTATGTGCAGCATAATTTCAGTTTCTTCCTTTTATTCAAATCATTCGTACTGGAATCTAACATATTTATTTCGGTTCATTTCTGGTTCATGGCTCAGTTGCAAAACATTTTATTTATTATGACTGCATTATTTTTTAATTTATATCTTGATTAAGGTATGCAATTTGTCCAGAATCATCTAAAAGGTTGCAACTCTAACCTTATATATATATATATATATACAGTGTTGTTAAAAGTATCGGGCAAATGTACTTAAGTAAAAGTAAAAATAAATAGGACTTTACTTACTTAAGTAAAAGTAAAAAGTACTCGTCAAAAAAGTTACTTTCGTAAAAGTAAAAAGTATTCTTTTCAAATAATACTTTTTAAGTAAAAAGTAAAAGTACTGAGTCTTAATTGGACCCACTTTTTTTATTTCCAAGAAGACTAATTTCTCAAAATGCATTCAATCTAGAGCG
Organism: Aporrectodea caliginosa; assembly: GCA_020284085.1. Lineage (NCBI taxonomy): Eukaryota > Metazoa > Annelida > Clitellata > Crassiclitellata > Lumbricidae > Aporrectodea > Aporrectodea caliginosa. The sequence continues at coordinate 864,237 of JACEVL010000042.1, forward strand.
TTTATTTGTTTATTATTGTTAAACTGGCACAGCTAAAGAAAAGGAGTATAACAGCTGCACTTGCACGAAATTGGAGTAGCCTACTCAATCTATTAAATAGGCCTATTTCCTTCAAACTAGGTCAGGCTGCAATGCTGTACAAAATTTTATTGTTTCTTGTAAAGAATTCTGCGGCATCATCTTCATCGTAAACATCTGCAGTCATTTGCATATATGGCCATGGATGTTCGAAACTATAAACGGATAATTGAAAGAGCTTAGGGAAAAATTTAATAAATATGTAAACAATGTCCACGTTTTCGTAAGACAATTTCACACTATTTTCCAAGCTGCGCAGGAACAACCGCCACAAGTCACATGTTTTGGTTGAAGCTTGTCTATTGGTCACAGTTACAAATTGCCAGAGTCTATGAATAGATTTCCAATGGTGCTCGTGCTGCGATATTAGCTCTGTCAGCCTCTCCCTTTGTTAAAATAATGTTATAGCGCAATTCATAGTAACGAACGAGGTAACGAATATTACGTAAATTGTAACGAAGTAAAAGTACCGAAAAATGGTTTAAATGTTACTTCGTTACAAGTAAAAGTATTTCCGTTTTGTACTACTTCGTTACAAGTAAAAGTACTGAAACTTTTACTTAAGTACAGTAACGCGTTACTTTTACTTCGTTACTTTACAACACTGTATGTATACCTATATATATATATATTATAACTATGTGTGTGTATAAAAAATGTCTAAAAAGTTATATACATGTATATATCTAAAACGTTATATACATTATGTACCTTAAAAGGCACAGCACCTATCCATACATTTCAAGTTGAGCACTCTAACCAATCGGCTGCCATGCCAGACAATCAGCTACCATACCGCAAGGGCCCAAGTAACATGTATCTTTCATGGGCGTATTTAGAAGTGGTTTTCCGGGTTCAAACCCCCCAAATAAATGCATTACTGTTATAAAAAATCTAAAAATGCAGAAATATGCAACCATGTCCATTGGAAACCCCCCAAAACTAAAACCTCCAGAAAACTTTTTTCTGGCTACTTCCCTGGTATCTAGTGATATCTTACCACAATTGACACTTCTGAAGTCAGATGCCTTATGAATTTTCAACAGATTACCGTATGCTGATCTGCGCTACATTTAGTGAATGGGTACATTTGTTGTATAAAGTGCTAAATGGTGTTTTGTTCCTTAATTTAATACTTCCAAGTCACTTTTAGTACACGTTCGTCGTGAAAGTGTTAATGCATTTGTGCAGTGTAGAAACTGGCTGAACTTGATATGCCAGGTGGCTGTGCAGATGACGTTATGTGGAGGGACGGGTGTAGCTGTTGTTGAGGTCACAAGACACTGAATGAATTTTCCTCAGACGATGTTTCGATAAATTATTGATGATATGGAGACTTTTATTGAGTCTGATCAACACCACAGCTGCACTAACAAGAAAGTCAAGGACAGAGGCAGAAGACAAGACAGAAACAGACAAAACACAGTGAAAGACAGGGATAGGGAAGGAGGGATAGACGAGCAAAAGAGTCAGACAGTCAGGAAGTTTGCAACCAGCTATTTCTCAGTCTGTCTGACTGAAAAATGGCTGGGTGCTAACTTGCTGTCTGACTGACTTGACTGACTGACTTGACTGACTGACTGACTGACTGACTTGACTGACTGACTGACTGACTGACTGACTGACTGACTGACTGACTGACTGACTGACTGACTGACTGACTGACTGACTGAGGGAATGAGAGTTTACTTAAGTTACCAAGTTCAAAAGTGATTAGTTGGCATTAAATTTTGTTTGTGAATTGTTCAGTCATGTCGTTGACCTGAAGTTATTGAATGTGATTTGTTTGTGAATGGTTTCAAACTTTCAAATGTATTTTTTATTTATTATTATTATTTTATTAATTAAAATAACAGTGTTATTGATTAAAAATACTAGTGTTATTAATTAGAATAAAAGTGCTTATTGTTACTGTTAATATGAAATCACTATAATTCTTAACCTGCCTATTGCATATGATAAAGCACAGATAAATGAATTCTGATTTCTGATTTTACCTTTTCCACATGTAGTAACTATGCATTAATTAGCTACATGTACTTTGCAAAGTAACTATAATCAGTGACTAGTTAATATTAAATTTTTTTATAGAGTAATTATTTGAGGTCTTTCATTCATTCATTCATTCATTCATTCATTCATTCATTCATTCATTCACTCACTCATTCATTCATTCAATCATTCATTCAAAGTAGTTATACTTCAGCCAAGTACTTAGTGGAAGTATGGACATGTGCATGTGAGAGAGAGAAAGAGTGAGAGAAAGAGAGAGACAGACAGAGAGAGACAGACAGACAGAGAGAGACACATGCACAGACAGATAGGCAAAAGAGAAATACCGTAGTGAGAAAGAGAGAGAGGCAAAGAGACGATAAAGACATGTTTTATGTTTTGAAAAGAGAAGTTTCGGTATAGCGGAAGGCTCGTCGCGAAGTGTTGGACATACCGTATACGGCCAAGTTAGGATTAACAGTTTGCAGCCACCATACGGCCAACCATTTCTCGCTTGCGTGGCATAGAGCGGTCCCGATCAATAGACAGTTCTGCTGATATATTACATGGCGTCCCGATACCCGCGTGCTAAAGCCTGGACGGATCCATGATGAGAACAGACTACTAGAAGACTGTGCTCTGCTGACGACGCTGCCACGTTCGCTGTGTTTAATAGGACTGTATGCAGTTTCTTTATTAGAATTTTGTTGGCCGTTGTGTTTGGTGTGTGGTGGCCGAATGGAAAAGGGAACACGGCTTTTGGCACAGCCACGGAGTCTTGCGCGTTCTAGGAGAGCTGTTATATTTATAGAAATTCGGCAAACGATACAGTGGACTCTTGGAAATCTATGGACTTATCGCAGATGAATGATCTTCGATCAGTTGTGAATAAGGAATTGGATTTTATGCGTCATTGGTCACAGTTGTAAAAATCTCTCTCCTGTTGCTTGGGTGCTGCTCAACAGAGATTGAGGCGTAGCGCTGGCCGTGTCTTTCTTCTGGTGGCGTGTGGCCTTTGAGATGCGAACCTTTCAACTGTTCGTTTCCGAATGTCATCCTATTATAGCGGGTGTCACACGCGAACATGACATGTTAATATAGCGAGAAGTTGTTTCATATTTGCACTTCATTATCGCGGTATTCTTTGGAATTCGAGAATGTGAGGCAACAGAGCTGTAGGAATGCTTCATGTTGCGTGCACAATTTATGAAGGTCTGAATGACGGATCCATACTCAGCGTGAAGCGGTTATTTATAGCTGTGCCATCTGTCAAGTAAGATGGTATATTGAGCGAAGGGGTGAAAGACTTGACCTGTACTGCGAGAGTTGAAATTGTCTTATTATGGTTGGATTTTATGGTGAAAAGCCTGAGGAAGGGTACTGTCTATTTGTACAGACGTCTGTAAGAAGCCAAAGTTTAAAGGATTACGGATGTGTTTGTGACTTCTGCGTTCGAGATGGAAGTCGTATTTCAGTCTAGAAATCATGACAGGTCACGGGATTACTTGATCGCAGGCTAAGAATAACCAGGACCTTCTCGAGAAATATAGCTATAAATAGAGCAGAAACGCCAGAATGTGTTTTCGTCGTTTGCGGATCTATCGTGTCTTCTGCAAGTCTTTTCCTGTTCACACATCTGTCATCACGTTTATGGAGCGGCGGAGTCAAACATAGGAAAATGCAACTTGGTGTGTTCGCAAAATCGAGCCCTCTTACAATACATGCTTTTGCTCGACTCGGTTTGGCCACAGTTCTCGTGTCTTTGCTTGTAGACATGCCGCGGGTGCTGAACATGCCAACCCGCGTTTATCTGCCCCGGGGAATGCTCGGAAAAATCGAGTGCACAGTCGATGCCAACCCGCCGGTGACTCTGATCATCTGGACGAAGAACGATCGCATTCTGGATGTTTCTCCAGCCAATCGAGTACGAACGAACAAACAAGGTGTGCTTATCATCAACCCAGTGGTGGTTGCGGATGAGGGAAGATACTGCTGTACGCCCTACTCACCTCTAGGCGCCGGCCAGGTTTCGATGCCTGTGCAAGTATTTGTCAAGGGTAAGTACTTTGCGTGTTGCCATCTGTGCTGGCTTTTCTCTTCGTTCAGATGCAGTTCGTGTAGTGCACTGTTGAAATTTAATCTTTCCATGTCATTTAGCACTGTAACGATGAGCTGTATTGGTTTCCCATTTACTTTTAGTACACTCTCATCATTGAAGTGTTAAGTGATCACATTTACTCATCGATAGTATCTAAGAGCTGGTTATATTCCTGTGAATATTTTGCTCGTGTTCCTCCATTAGTTTGGAGTGGAATCTGTTCACTATGCATGCTGTATTTTTAGAATGACAGTAAAGACTACTATAGGTTCAGTTTCTCATCAATGTGCAAAAATTGCACTAGGATATGTTTTTTTGCTGCCAATGTGACAATTGTAGTTTTATTGGCAAATTCAAGGGTTTTCAAAGTCATTTGCACATTTTGCAAATGACTTCTGAGCATATAGTATAATTGCTGAGCACTGGTGAGTCATTTGTTGAGTTGGTTGATTCATTGACTTTTTAAATGGTATTTGTAAGTCATCATGCATGTACACTCATAATATATGCAAAGTTAGGAATTATGTTGCTTGTGTCATCCTGTGGTCGTGCCTAATATTGCAAAACTGTTCTTGGGTAACAAGGTTTTTCGGTTGCTTGGCCTCGATTTGAACTCACTGCCTGTATCTGTCAATTCTGCTCAGTCGCTTATGTCATTTCATTAAAAACTTAAGACTTCTCTTTTCAAAATGCTATTCCACCCTAGGCTACCTCTCTGTTAAAGCAAACTAGTCTTCTGGATAGCGTCTTAATTACAGCTTAGTTATGCTTGATGCCTTTTGAACTAGACACCAACAAGATAGAAGTTACTAATTAGAATACTCTTAGAATTACATCCATCTGACATTTTGCTGTTCACTTGTCAACCCTCATTTATTCAGTAAGCATGCAAGTATTATTTTGTATTTACTGTACTTCCCCATCATTTTGAATCATTTGAAATACGGTACACCCTTTGTGTGCTAAGAATGTACAGTTGTACACAGAGATGCCATGAAAATGATGAAATGCACCAATCTTTTGGTTGGCTTGTTGTACTATAAAACCTTTAATAGTTTAACATGTTGTAACTTGGCCATTTGACCAAATGCTAATTGATGAATTTTATAAGTTATAATTTTGCCATTTAACAAAATGCTAGTTGATGAATTTTGCTTTAATTTGTCAGCTATAGTTCTTTTGCTTAGACATGCTATTGTAATGTTGGGCTTGTTGTACCAAGTAATGGGATTTTAACAAGGCATCATGTAAAATGGCTTTGCATCTCATATAAATGCGAGTTCTGCTTTTGAAATTATGGCATTTATGTCATAACTACACATAATTATGACATATTTTTTTTATCTAGGCCCTATTCACCTTTTTCGTTATGGAGAATAGCCATAAAGTTGCTAAAATTTCTTCTTGAACCAATTACTTTAAAGTTTAAGGAGAATTCTTGTGAACGATATTTTCCCCTTTCTGTTATTACAAACTGAGTTCTACATGTTTCAGTTCTCTGTGGACCTTAAAAGCTGAGGCCTGTAAAAAATATTGATTGAAAAAGCTGAAAAGCTTTTGATTGGGAACCAAACTGACTTAAAACTTGTGTAGCAAACCATCATCCTGTATTTCTCGAATGCCTCATTGCATTGTATTACAAGTATCACAAATGAGCAACTCTGCAACATGCTATGGATTCTGAATGCACTTTTTATAAACACTTGAAAAAATGTTCTTTTCTGCTGAGGGTGGGCTGGGAGTGCCTCTGTAGAGTTATCTGGGAGAGGACAATGAATAAATGATTGAGCAGTTTGTACAGAAGCATTGCAGAAGTGCTTGAGTGCAGTTAGAACAGTGGTTCCAAAACTGTAGTCTGCAGGCCAAAAGTTGCCCACCAGTTGTTTCTAGGTGGCCCATCAAACCTTTCTTACTGCAGAAACACATCTGGCCATTTTGTATTTATTATAAGATCTCTGTTTTCATTCCTTTTAGGTCCTGGTTGGCCTTACACATTTGAATTTTAATTCACAGCCGAGTGTAAAGCTCGATACTCTACTATTTCTGAGCGGCGCTATATAAATGTTCGGTTACAATTACAATTACGCACAAGTCTTTACCTAGACTTTTTTCATAATTTAGTAGGCCTAAGGGAAGGGTCAAGCCATCCCTCCTCTTATAGAGAAATATCTTTCTTATGCTCCGGCCGTGACTTCATCAACACAAGGGAAGAGTGCGAGTCGTGAATTCAACTTAGAAGGGCAAGAGATATACATGTTTGTGCTTGACAGAATGGCACGACGGTTTGCTTAGTTTGAGGCTTCCGTGCACCCATTGTGGAAAAAAATGCAATTTGGAACGACATTCTGCAAGCACCCATTCAGACCTCAGTTCTCAATATCCCCGCTGCATGGATCTGGTTTAAGAAAGAATTTCACATAAGTAAACAAAGTTCATGAAGCAGCCAATGGTCATTTTTTTACCAAAATGAAAAGCCAGAACAACGCCTGCCTTGATGCATCATTTGAAGTTGCTTTACTCGCAAAGCTTTTAGGTGCTGTGTGTTGAATTATGAATGGTGTAGGCCTACATAGCTTTTTCTAATTCATTTGAATATTTCCATTGAATTTCAATGTTTCACTTAGCAACATGATTTTTTAATATTGAGGAGTTTACTTAATTTTATCTATTCAGCAGAAATCATTTTTCTGTGGCCTGCCAGGAGTTAAACAATAGTTGTTTTGGCCCTTGGTGCAAAATGTTTGGGAACGACTGAGTTAGAGAGATGTTAGAGAAAAAGAACCGTCTGTGTCTGCTGCTGGCTACATGTTGCATGTCGGTGTTTTGGCCCTTGGTGAACATAGCAAGCAAGGCTAATTGGGAACGACTGAGTTAGCAGAGATGACATAAAACTATTAAAATGAGAAAATTTTTGAAAATTATTTTTAAAGCTAGAAATTCTACTAAAAAATAAAAATAAATTATAAATCTGTAAAAATAAATGTGTGACGTCACACATGGCTGACCCCCCTCCCCTGTCACAAACTGTCTACTTTCATGGAGCGTGCATGGTCGGCCCCTAAGTGCCTTTGGGAACAGTATTCGCGGTCGTGATGACCTTTGTTAGCAGCCTCAATCTAGGACGCTCCTGGCCGGGTGATGTCATTTTTGTTATTTTTCATTTTCAGAAGGTTAGAAATAGATATGTAACTGATCTTTCCTTAGGAATTTTTCGAAGGTAATAGTCATCAGAGGTGTGTTTGTGATATTGAAGAATCTTACAGTTGAAACATTTCAGTCCAGCAACTTTGCACACGATTTCCTTGTGAGCTACCACATGGTCTAGATACATAGTTATATCTCATGGCTTGACATTTGACTTTATTAAAAAAATTAATTGCAGGTGGCAGAGGTGACTAGGAGTTTGACACCCAGTAGGTGTTAAAGAATTCAGAAAACATACCTCTGAGTGCTATGTGCAGGCCAGGTGAAGTTAAGGTCCCATGTCTCATATTGGAGCATACATATAGGGCAAAGTTCTTGCATATCCGGCATAGCCTGGCTTCTGGTTTCCTGATCTATCGGACTTTGACCTGACTTTTTCAAGGGACTATCATGAGTCTTGACTGTGTTGTCTCTTGAAGCGACCATCAACTGATCTATTTGGCAATTTGATAATGGCGCCATAGAAGTCACTATAGATTAGCTATAGGAGTCATTAGATTAGATTGGATCCGATGCTTTTGCCAAACTATGTTGCACACATAAGGTTAAAGGACGAAGAACAGAGACCTTGCCAACCTAAACTAACCATGCTGCTGTACATAGCCTCTGAAGCAACAACTGTGCCACTGCCCATACTCCGGTAGAACCAGTCCCAAGCCTGGATTACAGAGGAGGGTGACGTCAACAGCCCTGACAGTTAGACACTGGCAACTATAGCCTACACTGAGGCAAAGCCCTTGTGCCCTAAACCGCATGTGGCCACATCATGAGTGGCAGATTCAGTGGGAGGCATAAAGGATATGCACTCCTCCAACGCTTGACAGACTGACTTGTGTGTAATAGTTCTTTTGCTTATGTCATTCCATCAGCTTTGTGTCTGAACGGCGGTCTGCCTATTGAGATCAGGAACTCAAGAACTGACAAACGATTTGACTGACAGGAAGAGACTCAGCCACAACCGTATCAGTGACAACCTTCCCTCTGCTAAAATGCAATACAATAAAATGCTCTACAATACTCACTGGTAACATCTCTTCCTCTTTCTCTCACCTTAAAACCTTCCTTTTATATATATATATATATTTGTGTATATATTTAAAGTATATGTATGCATATATGTATATATACATGTATATACGTCGACCATGAAATTCTACTCCAACGCCTTGAGACCTGCTGTGGACTCAAACGTTCCCCACTTCTTTGGCTTCGGTCTTACTTGTCTGATCGCACTCAAATGATCATTTCTGGTGACTCCAGAACTCAGTGGGTCCCTGTTAAATTGGGTGTTCCTCAGGGTTCTGTCCTTGGACCCCCTTATTTATTTTATATACGGCTGGTATTCCTTCCCTTTTCCCAAATCATTCGGCTATTGGCCATCTTTTTGCTGATGATGTCCGGGCATATATCCATGGGCCACTTCTGCTCAACTCCTTCTTGCTAGCCACATTGACGCTCTTTCCCAGGGTCTCCATCTGTGGATGTCCTCTAATCGCCTTTCTTTAAATTCCTCCAAAACCCAACTTATTTGGTTTGGTACACCACAGCAACTCCTGAAACTCGACTATACCTTGCTCTCTGAAAAGCTCCCGCATTTCACATTCTCATCTAGTGTCCGTGACTTGGGTGTCACCCTAGATAGCTCTCTTACCTTCACTGAACACATATCCAAGCTTAGCTTACCCGCTTTTCTTACTTCCAACTTAGGCGTATTAGAGCTTTCACAGATCCTTTTCATCATCTACCTTCACCTCAATTGTCCATGTCTGTTCTCGAATTGACTATTGTAATTCTCTCCTTGTTTGCTTACCCAAGGTTCGTCTATCTCCTCTTCAATCTGTACTGAATGCTGCTGCAGTGCTGCCAGACTTATAGCTCGCCTCCCTCGATTCTCTCACATCTCTACATTTATGGCTGAACAACTTCATTGGCTACATCTGTCTGTGCGCATCCAATTTAAAGTTCTCATTCTCATGCTCTTTGTCACCAAATTCTCTTTCTGCCACGTCAAAGCATCCTCTCAGATCCTCTGACCGGCTTGACCTTTTTGTTCCCCGTGTTAGGACCACAATGGCTCAATCCAGATCCTTTGTGTCCATAGGTCCCTCTCTATGGAATGGACTTCCTCCTTTTCTACGCTCTACAATACTCTCTGGTAACATCTCTTCCTCTTTCTCTCACCTTAAAACCTTCCTTTTTTCTCGGAGTACCTCGCACTGGGAGCGCTTCTGAAAGGCTTATGCTATGAGAAGCGCTTTATAAATGATCAAATACAATACAATACAATATATTTATATGTGTGCTCTTTTTCTTTGTTGAAGAAATGAATATTATTCTTCTTTTAAGAAACACCTTCTGGCTTTTAAACATTTTGTTGTCTGACCATATATCACACGGTGACCAGTGGTGTAGTGGGGCGGGAACGCGGGGAACGCCGTTCCCGCACTTTTTTCCAGGGAGGGAACGCGATCCCTCACTATTTTGCAGCATTTCTGTACAGGTATGGAAACTGTTTGAATACTTGAATACAATATGTTACAAATAACAAATTCCTATGTATAAATTTACATATTACATTTATTAATTTTTTGTGTATTTTTTACATTCAACAGTTTCAAAAATAGCAGCGCTCACACTATGCAAAATTCTTGCAAGATTGCACTTTTGCTACAGTTGCTACTTCAATTTCCAGGCGTTCCCCCACTTCATTTTTAGGACTACACCACTGACGGTGACTGATAGCCCACGGCCCCACACCTCAGATTCCGCAAGTTGGTACGCCTGGGTTTCCTACTAAATCTTTCCACACCTTTGAGGAGCTTTGATATAGACCTATTTAGAAACATCTTAACAAATACAAGCCTTCCCTCCACGACCTTCTCCCCCTGTCAATTGCACTGGTCATGACCTGCGCCCACGCTCATATAACCGTGTTCTCCCTAGATTTGATTCCCTTACCAGGCGTGGCTTCTTAGCTAGGATGGGTTGGACATATGGTTTCTAGTTGACTTAATTTTCTTCTAATTATCCTTTCTTTGTACATAAATTATTTTTGACTTTGTATGAAAGCGCTGAGCGTATGCTTGCGTTCAATAAAGAACATTCTAACTTACTTACTTACTTATTCTCATTTCTGAGTGAATCTGCAAGCTAAATATTTGCATAATAAAAATAATAAAAAGAACCAATAGTAAATGCAAAGTTTTTTACTATATCCATCTACTATCCTATAATCCGTCATATTAAGCAGTTACCTCTACAAATATATAGCATTTTACAACATAGCGTCCGCTTAATCAAGCACCGCACCCGTTTCTGTTGCAGCCAATGGCAACGCTGGCCAATCACAAGGCTGCGTGTCGGAAAATAGGATTCCCCGATTCGAAAAGTTGAGTCCCAGATTCTATAAGCTAGCCTTTTTGGGGAGCTGAAATTTTGATAGAATGAAGTGTGTGCGAGGGCGAGTCTGTCTGCCAAGTTTCACGACGATTGAATGATTGTAAGTGATCGAACTAGTCGTCGCAAGATTTGAATTTTAGCCTGTGGCTCAAAAACAAGCAAGCAATCAATCAAGATTCCCGCAAGTTAAAGTAGATGGATAAAAAGAACCAATAAAAACAAAGTTTTTACTATATCCATCTAGTATCCTATAATCCGTCATATTAAGCAGTTACCTCTACAAATATATAGCATTTTAATTTTTACAACATAGCGTCCGCTTAATCAAGCACCGCACCCGTTTCTGTTGCAGCCAATGGCAACGCTGGCCAATCACAACGCTGCGTGTCGGAAAATTTCCCCGATTCGAAAAAGTTGAGTCCCCGATTCTATAAGCTAGCCTTTGGGGGAGCTGGGCGATAGAATGAAGTGTGTGCGCGGGCGAGTCTGTCTGCCAAGTTTCACGATGGAATGATTGTAAGTGATCGAACTAGTCGTCGCAAGATTTGACTTTTTAGCCTGTGGCTCAAGCAAGCAAGCAAGCAATCAATCTGCAAGTTAAAGTAGATCTGGATAAAAATAATATATGTGTGTGTATACACACACCACTATGTGTGGATATCTAGGGACATGTACAGTGTCTGGATGAATCTGTGAAGCATGTCATGGCCAGTGATGTATGGCCGTAAGCTTTTGACAGTGGCCACAAATCGGCAGATCAGCGAGACGATTACTGAACCTTGTGGTGCCTTCCATTTGGGTACTATCCGTAATGCTCACATGTGGCCACTCCTGTTCCAGTCAAAATGTCCTCTACAGGGATGGGGTTCAACTGACCAGTCCAGCCTTTCAATAGGTTTTGTAATTTTAGCTTGAAAGCAGTATACTCTTGAAAACAACTAGTTATATTTTTTGAATTCTCTGCCTTTGGACCTGATCCAGTAAATGCTTTGCCTGACCAGCTTGTTCCGTTTGAGAAATGTTCTTGAAATATTATTCTGTTTTGCAAAGAATTAGGGAAATCCTTTGCCGAGCCTTGCAGCATATATATGACGAAAATTTGCCTTCCGTTGGAGTGATATAGTCATGTAGCCAAAAGACCTTAATTTCAGCTGCAAAACCACACCTTCTGAAGATTGCTGTTGTGGGGCATAATAAAGAGCAATTACTTTACTTCAGCTTGCCTACCAGCTCAAATGTATAGCTTTAGTCTATGTAAGTATAATTTTACAGTTGAATTTATTTTTTGACAATTTTGTGAGAAATATTTTTCACACATACTTTGGGTGATGGGCATGATGAGTCCCACGAGATTTCACTGGCAGTGTGCCACTGAATATATATGAATTTTATTTACTTATGTTTTTCTGTTTACTGAATATGGCAAATAATGTACTTAGTTACTTACTTACGTAGCTAACTTGATTTTTATTCCTGTGGGATGATTTCAAACCTTGAAATGCTCCTATTATCTAATTTTCAGGTGTTGGTGTTGTTTATGCGAGATTTTGTCAACACGCTGATTCGAGTAGTATTGAGCTCTTAGGCTTTCTTGGTTGCCAGTCTATGGCTTTGGAATTCACTACTGAGTTCAGTTCATTAGGCCTATGTCTATTCTTTGATGCCATTGAGGTCTAAGCTTAAGAATCATCTTTTTCAAATTTCTTACCCATTATAGCCTGGCTTCTGGTTACTCTGTCCTGTCAGATTTCAACCGGGCTTCTCCAATGGCTCTGATTTCTGATTGCCATTTCTCTTGTATCAGCCATCTATTGACGTCCTGGCATTATCACAACAGACCTATATAGAAGTTATCAGATTAATTAGGTTATCAGGATGACCTCTACTGGAAGTATCAGGCAAAGCAGACTATCGACATTCTCTCAAGGTCTGCAAGAGCTGTAAGTGCGCAGAAGATGAGTCTTCAGTCTGACCTTGAAGGCAGTAAACGATCGGAATTACCAACGAGCTATTATTAGAGCGACGTCACTCGGGAACATAAATTGGAATTAATACAGAGCTCAGCGGCGTCTGCCGTGCTTCCCGCCAATAGATATTCTGGGGGCGGGCAATTGACTGTCCGTTACAGGGAAGACTTATGTCCACTTCCACAGGTTATAGTCTAATTTGGCTGCATTACGAGTTGTCGATAAAGCTCAGGAAGCCATAATTCAACTCTGCTGCTATCAGATTGTCTCAGGACCGCACTTTATTGACTAATTTCTTGCCAAGGCTTTGCTCGACGAGGCTGGCGTCAGAGCACGTCGAGTCCGAAGCTTAATTCTTGAAAACTTATTTGGAGTTAAACTGTTTCATAGCTGCTGCTTCGGCTAAAAGGGTCTAAGATATGCAGCAGTTCTGTAGTTCAGAACATTGGTCTCTCGTGTATCGGAAGTAAATTGTCTTGAAATTAGAATTTTTTTAATTTTCTAAGAAAAGCTCATTTTTATTATTGTCCGAGATGATTGCATATTGAAGATGTGACCTTCTTTTTGTGGCCCTTTTCAGAGACTGGCATTTGCTTTAGCATTCAGTGTTTTGGAAGATGAATATCTCAGTCGATCATAATCTTTTAAGTGCTTGGCAGCAGAACGTGATTGTAGTAGAAAATGGGGAATCTATCTCTACCACTTGTTCAGACTCTACCACTTGTTCAGACTCTACCACTTGTTCAGACTTTCTCCCACTGAAGTCTGAAGTCCTATACAATTTTATCCTACTGCAGATCTACTACTGACAACTACACAATTCTCCCTGTTTGGGACCTCTATGGACATCTTATGACCAAGTGATGAACTTTATTGTTTTAAGGATGTGTTTACTGAGTTGCAGTAATTGCCAAAGTAATTGTGTTTTTGATTCTTTCTTAAACATAATGACTTAAGTTGCCTAAATTTTGCTGAAAATATAAGAAATGTCTTATCCAGCTTTTGACTGACTTTGCCAAAATGGTGCATAGTGCATACACATACGTGGTGCGTTGTAATATGATTCATTATACAATACAACGCAACTGTTATTTTACAAAATTTAGAAGTGCACATTGAAGTTGGGCAAACATTAAGAGCCATAAGTAGACTGGAAGAGTTCAGTTTTCAGTTTAGAATGATAGGTCTCAGGAAGATAGTTGCGAACATAATGAGGTAGAGAAATCCACATGGTGGGTCAGCCACTGTGAATGAATGCCGGTCACAACATACCTTCCAGCTGATGCTGATCTAAGAGAGGATCAGCCTTTGACAGAGCTGCAAGGTGTTACCATGGAAGATAATTAGGATGGCAGATGATTTACCTGTGCTGGCTTGAAGCAGATACGCTCACAAACAGGAAGCCAGTGTAGAGAACGCAGAGCAGGTGGGATATGGTCTCTGTACTAGAGTCCAAGACAGTGTTGCAGCCTGATGTATTGTTCTAGCTAATGCTGTTATAACCTGGTCAAGACATGGATCCCATATTTAATTCTGCAGTAGGAAATTATCTCATTATAACATGGCCTCATTACCGTATAAGACAGTTATTGATAATTATGGCTTCGAAAGACAGTGGTATAACTTGTGTACATTCTGAAACAAATTATCCGGAATTGTCTAAGCGTTATCATTTTCACACCAACTGTGGTGTTAAGTTAAAGACCAGCATTGCTTGGGGTATTGAACGAAAGTAGTGTGTGATGGAGGGCTTAGACATGGAATAAACCAATGCAATCCAGATCTTACAAGCGCCCTGGCCAATTGCTGTTGCATTTGTCTTTTGTGTCAGAATCCTTGACTTTATCATTTCTCAAGTTCCTAATGATGCTACCGAGTTCGTTCTGCTTTTAATTTCTGTTACGAAATATATATGTATGTATGAGCACTTGTTATAGCGCCCCTTCAAGATTTCTACTCAGAGGCGCTCCCGACTACAGCACGGACACTGAATCGGAGTTTCATGCCGAAGCGCATGAGCAATTGCGAGTGAAGGACTTGCCCAGGGTCCCTACGTGGCGGCTTGAGGTGGATTCGAACCGCAACCCTCCGGCTGCAAGGCACCGAACATACCCCTACACACACACATATATATATATATATATAGCATGTTACCTCTTTCAGGCCTTAGTCTCAATGTCACGTGTGAAGAAAGAATGCATTGTTCTTATAAAACCATTTACTAAACCTTAAACTCTCAGATGAAACCTATCCTAAACTCTTTTCACAACTTATCTCACAGTTCTGTTTATAAAACACTCTCATAGTGTCTTTTCTTACACAACTCTTCTCCACATGCATTCCCTTGAACAACCACAAGAATCTTTCAAGAGCTTATAAAGTGTCTTCTTCCCTACAAGAATCTCTTCCCTACCAGATTTCTCCCTCGACGAGAATACTTTCAATGCTTAAGTTGCTGTTTAACGACTCTGTGTCATAACAAAGTTGATTAGCGTCGCTCTTTTATCCAGGCTTGGGACTGGCACTGCCACAGTACTTGCAGTGGCGGAGTTATTCCTTCAATGCCCTCTTCGCCCCTTTATATACAGTCACTGTAGTGAACGCCTAGCTGAAGGAACAGCAAAAGGAGTGACTGGCAGACTGATCCTCCCTTGACCTCCAGACCACCTTGAACACACCTTAATCAGCTCTACTGTGCCATCACACATCCCCTAGACCAGAGGTTCTTAACAGGTGTGTCGCGACTAGTGTCGCGAATCGACCGGCAGTGTGTCGAGTTATTGATAATTATGGCTTCGAAAGACAGTGGTATAACTTGTGTACATTCTGAAACAAATTATCCGGAATTGTCTAAGCGTTATCATTTTCACACCAACTGTGGTGTTAAGTTAAAGACCAGCATTGCTTGGGGTATTGAACGAAAGTAGTGTGTGATGGAGGGCTTAGACATGGAATAAACCAATGCAATCCAGATCTTACAAGCGCCCTGGCCAATTGCTGTTGCATTTGTCTTTTGTGTCAGAATCCTTGACTTTATCATTTTCAAGTTCCTAATGATTTAGTTCGTTCTGCTTTTAATTTCTGTTACGAAATATATATGTATGTATGAGCACTTGCTACCGCGCCCTTCAAGATTTCTACTCAGAGGCGCTCCCGACTACAGCACGGACACTGAATCGGAGTTTCATGCCGAAGCGCATGAGCAATTGCAGTGAAGGACTTGCCCAGGGTCCCTACTGGCGGCTTGAGGTGGATTCGAACCCGCAACCCTCCGGCTGCAAGGCACCGAACATACCCCTACACACACACATATATATATATATATATAGCATGTTACCTCTTTCAGGCCTTAGTCTCAATGTCACGTGTGAAGAAAGAATGCATTGTTCTTATAAAACCATTTACTAAACCTTAAACTCTCAGATGAAACCTATCCTAAACTCTTTTCACAACTTATCTCACAGTTCTGTTTATAAAACACTCTCATAGTGTCTTTTCTTACACAACTCTTCTCCACATGCATTCCCTTGAACAACCACAAGAATCTTTCAAGAGCTTATAAAGTGTCTTCTTCCCTACAAGAATCTCTTCCCTACCAGATTTCTCCCTCGACGAGAATACTCTTTCAATGCTTAGTTGCTGTTTAACGACACTGTGTCATAACAAAGTTGATTAGCGTCGCCCTCTTCTTTTATCCAGGCTTGGGACTGGCACTGCCACAGTACTTGCAGTGGCGGAGTTATTCCTTCAATGCCCTCTTCGCCCCTTTATATACAGTCACCGTAGTGAACGCCTAGCTGAAGGAACAGCAAAAGGAGTGACTGGCAGACTGATCCTCCCTTGACCTCCAGACCACCTTGAACACACCTTAATCAGCTCTACTGTGCCATCATACATCCCCTAGACTACCTTGAGACCTAACGAATGTGTCATGCCACTTTCAAGAAAGAAAGAGAAACTGCCAAGAGGCCCAGGTTTAAAATAAAACAATATTTTTATTCAGCTATAATACATGCGACATATACCTTTAATATGCTCAGATGCATCAACGAACAGCCAGCGAAGAACACAAAAAGACCTGCAGGTCTTAAAAAGACTTGTTATCATGCCTGGCTTGAAAATGATGCAACAGATGTCGGCTGCAATAGGAGACGCAAAACAACAGCTCGAGGAAACTGGAACCTAACAGAGAAATGACCTAACTCCAGTCTGATGATGCTGCGCCTTGCTCCCATATGTATACCTGCCCCCAAAATTATACGGCGAGTCACCCATCCTAGTCACAGCATATGGTACAGCTACACACCGACATGCAACAATATATACATATATAATGCTAGATGTTTGCCCGTCCTAAGACGGTTGAAATGACCTTCAGAACGTGGTATACGATAGGAGCGCGACCTACTGAAATGAAATGGGTAGTCCCTCCCATTTCCCCCTCCTCCCTCCCCTTCCTTTACCCCTCCTTTGACCTTCCTTTCCCTCCCTGGCCTACTCCCTTCTCCCCTTCCCTTTCCCCTCCCCTTCCACCTCCCATTCCCTCTCCTGCATCTCCCTCTCCCTCTGCCTCTCTGTAATGAATTTAGTTCATAGCATAAGACCTTTGCAGCGCCACCTACCATTGGTTAGAGCGCTGTCCTTGTAGCCTGGAGAGTATGGGTTCAAGCCTCCTCTGAGACGGTTACTGTGTTGGGTGCTTGAACAAGTCCTTCACTCACAATAGCTCAGCGGAATCGATTGATGCTTGGTCGTTAGATAGTGGTGCTTAATAAGTGCATAATAATAATTCCATCTTTTCCAGCGCCTATCAATGGCAATTGAAAGCTTTAAACGCTTTAAAAGCCTTTCGCAGCACTTTTCCCTGCCAGTACTTGACGAGGTTTAGCCAGCCCGGAGATTAATTAATTTAATCATATAAAAGTCCCCGACAGATCATATATGTACCTTGTGGCTAAAAACAATAATAATAATATGAATAATTTCGTGCTTTCCCATCTGCTCTTTGTCTATTTGCTTTTCCCAGACGTTGACCAGTTTCCTCTTGTTTTATTTTTTTAATCAGTTTTGACTTGATCCTTGCATATCGTGGCTCACGGCTGATACTAATTTTCTTGTGGCAAGACTTTTGACTGAAGGCCATTTGTTCATAGCATCACTAATAATGTCGACTAATGAATTTGTACTTCTTCCATGCAGCTTATTGTTCCGAACTATTTTTCTACAAAATCAGTGTGTTTTTAACTTTCTCAGAGAACCGATTTCAATCACACTCGTGGATACGAGCAGGTGCATATACTCGTATAGGTATATTTTGTATAGATCTTGTATAGGCCTTGTAAAACCTACACAATGGAAACTCTCTATAACATGCTTCTTCAGAATGTGATTTTTGATACAATACATTATGGGACACAGATTGCAAAATTGATTTACCTCCTATAGAAAATAAACTCATTAGTACATATTATACCGTCTCATTATAACTCGGTTTTTACAATGGGTTTCTCTTGTGTATTTAGTGTACTATGTTTCTCTTGTGTATTTAGTGTATTTATATATATATATATATATATATATATATATATACAGTGTATATAAGATATATATAATACATATACATCATATATATATATATACGGAGACTCTCCTGCTTCGGCTTTTGTCAGACTTCTATAGCGCAGTTGACTGTGGTCAGGTTACTCTCCTTGCTCTCTTTGATGTAAGCTCTGCTTTTGACTGTGTAGACCACTCCATTCTCTTGCAGCGCCTCTCTACTTCCTTTGGCTTGGTGGACCAGCCTCTAGAATGGCTTAGATCTTTTTAACTGACCGCTCAAATTGTGTAGTCCTTGGTTCGTCCAGGTCTCTTTGGGTCCCTGCCCCTTTGGGTGTGCCCCAGGGTTCTGTCCTGGGCCCGCTGCTTTATCTTCTTTATACTGCTGATGTCTGCTCCTTGTTGACGTCTCAGTGGCTTCTACACCAACTATTTGCCGATGATGTGCAAGCCTACATCCACACCCATTCAGCCGATGCGGTGGCTACTGTGAGTCAGATGTGTCTGACTATGGATGTCCTCTCTTCTTGGATGGCCTCCAATCGGCTACTCTTAAATCCCTTCTAAAACACAGCTCATTTGGCTGGGTAGCCGTAGACAACTGCAGGGTATCGACTTTCCTCAACTTACCCTGCTCTTTCCTCACATAACCTTTTCCCTCACAGTTCGTGATCTGGGACTTTCTCTTGAATCCGAGCTTACTTTATCTCAACATGTGAACTCAATTGCACGGAGTTGTTATTATCAGCTTCGTCAGCTTCGAGTGGTCTCTCGCTCTCTCTCTCATGATGCAGTTGTGGTTCTTGTTCATGCCTTTGTTACTAGTCGAATTGACCACTGTTCCTCACTACTTGCTGGCCTTCCTCTTGGTGTTTTGGGGCGACTAGATCGAGTTCTACGCTCGGCTGCTCGGCTTATTGGACGGCTTCCTAAGTACTCTCCTGTCTCTGCATACATGCGTGATGTGTTGCATTGGCTGCCTGTGTCTCAGCGTATCTCATATCGCATTGCTGCTCTTGTTTCTCGTTGTGTTCTTGGCTGCGCTCCATCTTACTTGCGTGATCTTTGCCGCCCAGTGTCTGTTGTTCCAGCGCGTCGGGTGCTTCGCTCTGCGACGAGGGGTGAGTTCCTTGTTCCACGGACTCGCTTGGCTATTAGGCAGCGCCGTGCTTTCTCGGTTGTTGGCCCTTCCATTTGGAATGACCTACCACTTAAGCTCCGTTTTTTACTTGTAGGCCATCTGACAGGGTTCTACAAGTCCCTCAAGTTTTTTTCTTTAGTCGTGGCTGGGCCGGGAGCGCTCCTGAGTAGTTTCTTGAAGGGGCGCTATATAAATGCTCTGAATGAATGAATGAATGAATGAATGAATATACGTGTTTATGTGTGCTTTATATAATATCCAAGTATTACATGTATTGTCTTGCATTGCCAAAGGCTTAACTGTCTACTCCATCTATCAAAACAACAATACCTATCTACCAGCTTTTTCGAAGGGGTGTTGAACTTTATGTAGGCTAATCACATCTTCCTCTGGGCATTAGTGGATAATTAATTTTTTAACATCTACCATGTTATATAGTATACCTTGTTGTATCCTCGTCATGCATTTACTCAGTGCAACATATATGCTTTGCCACTGTTAGTTCAGAAATCTGCAGGTCCATTTAAAGGTCTTCGTAGGCCCTAGGCACTCAGATTGCATTCGTAGACCCCAACTGCCAGCTCTACATTAAAGCAAAGTGCATAGTAATGCATTCACATTATTTATTGAAGTCATGTTTAATTATGAGTTAAACTGTTTAAGTACCGGTAGCCTACAATTACAAAAATTATTAAATTAGAATTTGAAATTTCCTTTTTTCATCTTCACGTCAAATTCAATCATTAAACTTATTTTTTCAATATCTCATTTTCAGATTTGCATAGACCCCTGAAAGGTTCGTAGGCCCTAGGCACAGTGCTTACTGTGCCTGATGGATAGTATGGCCCTATAAGTCTAGAATCGGTGCTCCATGACCTCTCTTTGTCTGTATTCTTCCAGCAGTTGAAACCAATCAGTCTTTGATGTCAGGTCAGAAGGACGTCTGCGAGTGTTTCTTGAAAAGGCGCCATATAAATGTGCAGATATGATTGCACTGTTTGTCCTACTGGATCAATTACAGCATAGATATCATTCCTCTTTCTTCGCTTCTTTGGACAATTGAAACCATGGCCCTTAACTTGACCAAAGACCGGCGACTCGACCGGTAATAGAAGCTTCCCACTGTCTAGTTGATTCAGAGCTCTTTCCGCGGTGCTGAGGCTTCGAGAGAGCGAAGGAAGTGGAATACGCGAACGAGTACGAAAATAGATGGCTTCGATGGATACGTGATTTCCGATTCTGTTCATGGTTCTCAGTATAACTTAATTTAGTTCTGGTCGAAGACCGAGACTCACAACAGATTCTGTTCGGTCGGATGTATCGCGGTCATGTCATTCATCTGTCTGAAGATTTAGACAAGGGCTCGATGGATGACGAAAACTTAAAAGCTGCACGAAGATGTAAAAGTTATACGTGGTCGATTGGGTGGAAATGGAATGCTTGGCTTGTAACGCAGAGAGTATGATATTCGAGCCTTGCAGAGGGAGTGGCATTAATAGAGACCTTTAGCAAGTCCTTAACTCACAATTATGCTCAGCGCCATTATGTTCTGTCAATTCATCATGCGTGCACTTCTGAACTTTGGAATGAGAGTAATATAACATACCCTTGTATAAAAGTGCACAAACTGCTTCTGAGCAGAATCAGAGAATTTGAAAGGGAAAATGTTAGAAAATTAGATTGTTTATATGAAGGAAGCACAATGAACTGACAAGAATTGAGAATTATATCGAACTCACTGGATTTGGATTGTTTTGGGAACATTTTAAAATTGCTTAACAACCTTTGCAAATGATAATGAATCCTGCTTAGCATTCAATTCTGGTTAATACTGATTGCTGCAGAATGTTGAGGTAGTTTCTAGATTGATAATTTGGTAACCTGCATCAAGTTAAGTTCTTGTATATGGCAAGTATTCTCTATGCAGCTTAATTAAAGACAATGGCCTCATGTTCCTGAGTCCCTCAGAGTATGTATGTGATACTCTAAACATACTTGGTTTGTGCTTGAAGACGTGGTATACGCCCAACGTAACGTCCAATGATTGTTTTATGTAAATATGTAACGATATGAGCAATAACAAATAAATAGTAATAATGAATCGCTGCAATGCTGCGAAATAATTTAGTATGATCCATTAAATTCTTGACTGCTAAATCGCTTAAAGTTTCCGAGGCAAGCGAGCCCCACCTGGAACCTTTTGAAGACTCCTTCTGGGGTATACACTTGCACAGATCAATACCGCGTTTGGCTGTGTTGTTTCATAAAGAGACTCCCTTCTCCAACGTTTCTTAGTACTATCATACTATGTCAGCTGAGCAACTCCTCTTTCTTCGTCTTTTCAAACAATGACATGAAACTGGAATCGTTGGAGAATTCAAATGACTTAGCAGCCTACTTTGTTTTGGCCATTTTATGAAGGTAATAGGTAAAAATAGCTTTTTATGTATTTCCTCTTTTTTTCGAAAGCTTATGAGTCCATTGCTCAATCTGCTCTTTTCTTCTCTGGCCGTAAGACTGTCTTGTTTGACCAGGGTTGGGCTGGGAGCGCTCCTGAGTAGACTGTCTTGAAGGGACACTATATAAAACTGCTGTGATAATAATAAAATAATTGCAGAAACAGTGAGCTTTCCAAATTTCTTTCTGTGCTTGTGCAGCTAATGGAAGGTTTCTTGGCTACCAGTAGTATGTCATAGATTTTAATATTTGGCATGAAATATCTATCAGCCGTTCTTACAGAAAATGTCAAGCCATGACAATGAATGTTAATGACATTTCCTTAATGTATTGTGTTGTATTTGATCATTTATACAGTTCCTTCAGTTGTGACACTAGTAACTTTCTTTCCCTCTTCTATCCTAACCTGATGCTTGCATTGATTCTGATTTCACTGTGTCTAGTTTCTAAGATTTTCTAAAAAATTAATGTTTTCTTTGTAGAACGTGCACCCAATTTATCTTAGCTGTGTTGCGTTGTTGACTTAAATCAGAACAAAGTACTTGCTAAAACCACAAGATATGAGGCTGTATCTAACTGGAATTTGAATTGAGGCCATGTATTGGTTAACACTTTAACAACGAGTGTACTAAAAACGGCTGGGAAACCAATGCAGCTCGTCGTTAAAGTGTTAAGCACTGAAACCTCAATAACGAAGTTTTACCTGGGACTATTATTACAGACATAATAGTCCCAGGTTTTACAACAATCATTTGTCATTTACTCGGTGCTAGTATTCTTAGTTGATGTGAAAGTCAGACATAAATTTCCCTTTCAGATATTCCTCAAGCTCAATGATTTAGTTTTTTCTTTATCTTAAAGGCCTACTGCTGACCATGGGTAAAATTATATGAGTCTGATTCTAACTGTTCTAATTCTTTATACTTTACAAAAATTACATGACGTAAATCTAAATGCGTGTTTAAATTTTTGTTTGAAATCCCTATTACTTACCATTTCAATGCTCGTCGTAATTCCTAATTCTAAGGAGACGGTGTGTGGATGCTCTCTTCCTTGTGAGAGATATAAATTTTGAACTGACGAGCGTTCGTGACGCAAGTGATTTCGCCTCCTCCTTCGGCTGCGTTTACTCCGCGCCTTCGTCAGAGCCTGATTCACTGCCTTCATTTGCATGTCTGCTTTGAATCTGATTAGAACAAAATGGCTGCTATTAAATTTGTCTGATTTAGTTCACGTTTTGCCGTGTTCTTGACTATTTTATGCGAATCCATTAGATCCGCAACCAATCCACAGCCCACAAACAAAGCGAGGTCGGCTCGCATAAACCACTGACCCACAGACGGTGAATGGCTAATACATTGGCTGTTTTCTAAGCCCGACAGGAGCTTTAGAATTTGGGTATTGCCCCAACTTGTAAGCCACTGTGAGAGAGGTCTGATTCTTCAAGTTTCTTTAATACTGTTCTTGCCGCTACAATTTGTCTTGCTTTGCTTGGTGTTTTACAGTTTTTATAATTAGATCCTCGACTGCTCGTGATATCTGCCGTCAGAACACTCTTCCTGATTTTCTCTTCTTGTTATTTATATATCGCTACATTGGCGTCATTTGCAGTTCTCAATCACTGGTAGGCCTACTCCAATTTAAAACTGCATCTGATTAGTTGCAATGTGCTCGGAATTTCGTACAGAACAGAACGACAGACAATCTTCTGGGAAATGATTTTATGGCAGATGTTTTAGCACTTGCCTTATCATCTGTAGTCAAGGTAAGGTTTGATCCTCCGCTGAGACCAAAGCCAACGACGGACAGACACCTTGAGCAAGTGTTTAACGTAGAAATGCTTGGACCATTGATTCGTGCTTCCTCATTAATGCCATTGGCACTTAAGAATATGAGAGAATAACTTCAATTTGGAGAAAGCAGCAGCCTTTTACGAAATCAGCCTTATTTACTAGAGGTTTTTTATAGCATCCCAATTCTATCTCATACGCGTAAACGAATCGCCGTAGAGGAAAAAAACGATCCAAGCTTTCGACGTGATTGAAGACCAAGCGCATAATGGCAATTCTGTCTTAGCTGGTAATAAGGAAAATAATTCCTAATTATTTCCTTTGAATGGCTAACTGGCTCTTTGTAGTTTCGTCAAGCACTGTCGTTGCTTTTACAGTCGTTTGGCAGAATGCTAAGTCATGAGGAGCCCTGAATCAGGGTTATTGAATGCCATTGACAGCTGAATAACAGGGCAGCCACAAATCTTCCGGTCTTGAAGGATCATGGACGACGCGGTGATGTGTGCCTATGTAGGGCGCCATATTATTGCATTTGTAATTAGGCCGGAGTCTCGGAATAAAAAGGCTTCGGAGTATTACACGACAAATTGGAGAAATCAATCAAAAATAAGCATGACGTAGAACATATTGAGCCTGCAATGTCGGCTATGAAGAAAATTAGGAATTTTGCGGAATAGGGGCAGTGTGAAGGAAACGCAGTGGAGGTTACTGGCAGTTTGTGGTTGCATTTACGATGATAACAGGCATCTGGAAACTAGGGGAGGACTGGCCACCCGTCCTCATATGCCGAGGCTAAGAAAACAAAGTTGGTAGCACGTTACACCCATGGCTGCCTCTCAGGGTAGCTTAAGGGACTGCTCTTCTTCCGATAT
This sequence comes from Aporrectodea caliginosa, assembly GCA_020284085.1. Classification (NCBI taxonomy): domain Eukaryota; kingdom Metazoa; phylum Annelida; class Clitellata; order Crassiclitellata; family Lumbricidae; genus Aporrectodea; species Aporrectodea caliginosa. Next base: position 888,791 of record JACEVL010000042.1, read on the forward strand.
GCCAATAAATAGAGCAGTCTAATTCTCTGGCATTACACAAGAAGCTACAGCACCCACCAGCTTATTTGCAAACACCGCTATATATCAATAGTCAAGAAATAAAAGTTGTATGCTAATGTGCAATTGTTGTGAGCAGTGAGTGTGATCAGCCTACTTGATAAGTGATTCTAATACAGTGGTAAACATGGATGGGATACATGGAACAGCTGACTGGTTAATTGCTCAGTCTGGGAGGCCAAAGATATGGGGTTTAGTTCCGCTGAAACAGCTGCTGTGTCATGACCTTGAACAGATCTCTACTCACAGTTGCCTTGCACCACTGCTTGATGCTTGCCTTAGTATTTGATGATGCTGCTGCATAAATGTGAGAACATTGGACCTACACAACTGGTATATCTGAACAGCCTCTCTGACACGACTCAACGCTCGTGAATAAGTTGGTGCCCTGCGCTTAGCTTTCAAGGAGCACTTTAAAAATGTCAAGGTTACAATTACAATTACGATATTAACCATTGAATGGACTTATCATTTCTACATGCTGCACTGAAATTTGACTACTGTTGTTCTCTCTAGTCATTGATTTGTGATGGGAGGGAAGGCTTTCATTTTAAGTAAATGAGTAAGTATATATTCTTTATTTATCCAACTGCATAACCACACTTTGGTGTACATGAAATTAATCATTATAAAGCATTCTTGTTAAAAAACGTTTTTCTCATTAAGTTGTCAGCCCGTGGGACAATTCGGTTATGCGGTCTGGGACGCAGAGAATAGGGGAGACAGGAGGGAGGGAGGAGCGGGTTCAGAACATGGCCTGGGTCCGGGCCATGCAGCAGAAACATGTGCAAAGCCCTTGTAAGGTACTATGGAAATAACCAGACATATAATAAGGAGAGTCTATAAATAGCTAGATGTGTTTATATCTTCTTCTTTTGGTTCTCTGCCTTGCTATAGGCAGGTTCGTACGTCCAATTTCGCCATTCATCACGTTTCCTTGCTCTTTCCTTCAGTTTGCTGTAATTCTCCTCCATCATCCAGTCCAACAACATCATTCTCGGTCTTCCTCTTGTCTTCTTTGTTTGTGTTTATATAGGATTACTTATCCATTTGTGACTGTGCATTTGGATTTTCCTGTTCACAACCCTTAAACTTCATGATGTAAGCCTTGTAAGGCACTATGAAACAGTATGCTATGAACAATATTCTGATAACTTAGAAGGCATATAATTATGCCGTGATGATGCCAAGACCAGTTTCTTTCTGACCCGGTGACCTTTACCATATACTAATATATGTGCTGCTGGCGACAAAAGACGCCCTCTGCCGACGGTCAACCTCCGCAAAGCTAATTCCGTCTTCCATTAGCTTCCGTATTTTAACCCTCGGGTAACGCTGAGCTAAGGCGATTATCCGATAATTTTATTACACGGTGTGTGTGTTATTCCGGGCTCTGCACTGCCAGTCTGCAGTAACAAGAGCAGGCTCTGCAGTAACTAATTTCAGCGCCTGACATTTGCACCACCCAGCTTCTCTGGCTCTGTCGTTTCCAGACAGGCCTTGGAGGCCATTTCCAGGCGAACCATTGACACCATTTCCATGCAGGCCTCTGAGCTACTGTGGCCTTGTTGCAACAAGTATCTGTTGATATCGTAGTTAAGTAGCTTCATCCAGCATTACAATTTGGAGATTACGATTACAATTACTTGGTGAAGTAAAATCTCAGGTGTCACATGTTGCTTGTGATGCAAATAATAATAATCTTCGTTTAATATCTTTTCATTCTGACAATTCACAGGGCAGTATGATTACAAATCAGTATGAACGGATGAGCACACGTTCCGGAAAACATCATTGTTACTGGGGTGAATTTAACTTGGACAATACGGCAGCCATGCAAGGACGCCCATCACGTGCTTAGCGTATCTCTATTTTACCAATCCTCCGCCTATCTCAGAGAATGTTATATTGCTGAGTGGACCTTTGGGAGGGTTCGGGAAGCGATCCCGCTACCTACTGCTCTTCACGCCAGTGATGTTACCACTATACTATGGACCCCCCCAATTAGCTGATGCAAATTGTATTCGTTCTCTTCAGCAGGGCTTTCCCAAATGCTTGGTAATGGAAAATAAAGGGTTAAAGTATTCAGCAGGGAAGTTTAAACTCTTTCCAGTGTAGTCTTAACAAAAGAGTAAACAAACATTTGAGTTTAGAGAGCACAAGCATTCCGGAAAACATCATTGTGACTGGAGTGACTGTTTTGTATCTTGGACAATGATCATCATCCATGGTATGGACAGGATTTTTGTGGTGCTTAGCGTATAACTATAGAACAAATCCTCTACCTATTGTTCATGGCCAGAGAACTGTTAGATTGTTAGCAGTATGCTGTCTCATGAAAATAGAAGAAAAGAGTAGACCAGTTAACTGGTCTGGTCTTTATGGAATGCCCTTCCCTTCACTTTGCGTGAGACATTCCTTTCTGGATCATTGTCTTCATCTGTCTCTCTCCTTAAAACCTATTTCTGCTCGATTAGGGGTTCTCGCACTGGGAGCGCTACTGAATGGCCTCTAATTGTGAGCGGCGCTATATAAATTACTAATTACGATTACATTACATTACATTAACTAGTCTGAGAGGCAGCCTTTTAGGTATGACATTTGAGCAACTTCACTTTTTGTCTAGGCCTCGGCATTTAAGGGCAGGTGGCCAGTCCTCGCCCTCGCCATCTATTCTTTCCACCAAAAGTGTATGGTCTATTCATTTTTATAACTGTTAAGACTCCCCTATTAATGCAGAGCCATGCTGCTAAAAGCATTTCTGACTTCAGGGGAATTTGCTATAACGCTGTCTTTGAGAGTTATTCCAGGAATCAATTTATAATGAATGAGGTGGTCTTCTAACAAGGCTAATTTGTATGGCTTTAATTCTAAACACCATCTGCTTTATCGTGTTATGTCAGAAGTTATGTTATAATAACGCCAGTCAGTTTTTACGTAAGCTTGCAATATATATTTTTCAGTACAACGCAGTGCCTCATGTCTTTGTCAGCGATGTAAATATTTGAGTGCCTGTATCGTATCGATGTACATTTGTACCGTGATGGACATGTATGTGCGCATGAATGGGTTGTGTGATAGGCTAGTGGTTAGTGTGTTGGACTGTCAGTTGAGTGGTCAGAGGTTCAAATCCATGCGAGAGCAGAAACTTGTTTCGAGATTTTGGTTCCATCTGCATCCTGAGATAACACATCTATAATGAGTACACTGATCATACACTGTCAGTAAGAAGATCGGGGCAGAGGAAAACACTGGACATCCACCCTCATATGCTGAGGCTAAGAGATTGAAGTTGCTAATATTTCATGCCCATACTGCGTCTAGCTTAAGAAACTGCTCTTCCTCTTTATCTGAACCATTTTCATGTAACGCTGCCTGTTTTAAGAAACTCCTAAAGTGGCTGTGCTATGTTAACTTAGATCAGTATGACTTTACTGTGAGCATGTATCTTGCAGGATGTTTATTGCTTACCATTTGACCAGACCCATCCATACTCTGTGGGTAATGAATGTGTGTCAATATTGTCTGCTTTGACGTTGTTGTTGTTGATGCTCCTAAAATTAAATCACTGACAAAATTGTGCAAACATTGCATCGTATATCACGATCAATTCCGTTAAATTATCCGCTTGCGTTATTTGTTGTATGAATGGACACAGTCTGAGCTCCGGTTGTATATAGCAGCATATACGACTTTCATGGTTGTTGTTTCTCTCACTGTCTGTGCATCGCTACGACACTAAGAATCGCCAAATGGATTGACCCGGGCTCTTTATGACAAATGCCTTGGATAGTCACCAGAAGGATTGCATTTTGTCATAATTTTTCCGCGAATAATGATATTGCTTATGTCCAGCTGTACGCCTCACCGACCGACTGTGTCACAACTTTATTGAATAAATGTCCATGACATTGACTCTATCAATCTTCGACACCACATTTCTAATCAAAATTTCCATTTCCGACATTACGCGCCTTGATTCCGGCTCCGATGCCATCTTACCGCTGTCACCATTTGCATAACGCCGACCGTTCGGCCTCAAATTGATACTTACGTGTTTTGTCGCCGCGTGTGTCCATTTTCAAAACACATGAATTATGCATTAATGAGAAATGGATTGATGTCGTTTGCCACTTCAGATTGCTTTCTGTAGTTTGATAATATATCATGCCAGTGTTGGCAGCAGCAGTAGCAGCGCGTACTGTACAGGAGGCGTTTTGCGGGCAGATGTCGATGGGTGTGTTCGTCGGTTGGTGCTTGCGTTGAAGCCTTCTTCTGTCATTTCTCATTTCAGATCCGCCACACTTCTTGCTCCGACCAAATCAGATCTATCAGAGGCAGCCGGGTGAGAACGTCGTAATCTACTGCATGGCCGAAGGTGATCCCATGCCCAGCCTCTCCTGGAAAAAGGTATTTGCCCTTGACAGTTGTCGTCGTTTCTTGTGTTGGTTGCGCTCTGAAGGTTTAAAAAGTTAGACGGGAAAGACGTGCCAGGCGTTATGTAATCGGAGATTGAAAAGTGATGTATATAGAAATGCAGGTCAGACTTATCCTGAATGCTTCACCATTCATACATAGAAGTCGTTAATGCCAATTATCATCAGGTAACATAAGGTAAGGTATTTGCTTTTACTAGTAATGTAATGTAATGTAATGTAATTAGCAACTTCTATTGCGCCGGTGTCTAATGCACAAGGCTTCAACCGATGGCACACCAAAACCAAGCCGTAATCAGGTCAACATCCAAAAGATCAGTCCGTAAGAGACAGAGAGACAGCCTACTAGTGCATGCCTTTCAAGCAGTTGTCTTCATAGATAAGACCCTACCTTTTCTAGTCTGTTAGGCCTACGTCCAGGTTTTTGCCTTGGAAGACTTCATATAGAAACAGTGTAACTGACTGTTATATATATAGAGAAAGACAGACAGACAGACAGACATACAGACAGACCGACAGACAGAGACAGCCAGACACATTATGCTGACTGTCTTCTTATGGGCTTTTGGCAAAAGCTGTGTAAAGAGCATTTATGGGTAGGAGTCGGAAGGGTGCTATATAAATGCTAACTACATTACATAATTTTATAGTATGTGGAAGACTTCAGGGCTTCAGCGCATTGGAAACAATGCAGAGAAACTGCTCCGAGTGATTTATGTGCGGAGGCAGTTGATATATCCAGGTTGTGTAGTTTTTCTTGAGTCTGTAAACCTACAGTATGTCATTTGCTTCGGAAGCATCTGACTTCACCGAAGGGAATCCCACTTTGGCATGTAATATATCCGTCTTGATTGATCGAAGACGTCGACAGGCCAGACGATGGAAGCAGTCTTTCAACGGGGCGAAGAAGCAATGACGTCAACTGTTGTGGAAGATAGAAGCACAGGCCTTGGAATCCACCGACCTATGAGAGGATGACATAAGTAAGTAAGTAAGTAAGTAAGTATATCCTTTATTGAAAAACCAACTGCTAACCGCATTTTGGTGTACAAAGATCATCAAATATAAAAAAAAATTAAGTATAAAGCATCCGTGTGACAAATGTTTTACGAGATAGAGAGTTTGCCTTAGGTATTATTCTATTGTGGGTTCTGGGGCGTAGCGGAATGCGGAATGCCTTAAAATTACTCAGATGGCTGTTGAGGTCCTGGTCATGAGAGTTATGCTGTGGTATGATGATCAGAGCATAGTATCAGACAAGCTCTTTTTTCTCTTTTACTTTTAAGCACGGTGGTGTCCTTTCTATCGGCATATTCTTTAACAATAGCATCCTGGGCGTTTGAAATATCTGTAAGAGAAAGAATTTGTTCATCTGTGTAATCTGTAGTAGTAATAATAATAATAATAATAATAATAATAATAATAATAATAATCTGTGTAATCTGGGCTGGGAGTGCCTCTGAGTAGGTCTCTTGAAGAGGCACTATCTAAATTCTCTGAATGAATGAATGAATGAATGAATGAATGAATGAATGAATGAATGAATGTATATATGATGCATGCATGCATCTCCTATTGCTTGTACCGTGTGACGTCAATTCTGTGAGTTCATCTGAATAATGTTGTGGTTGGATTTGATTTAAGAAGTAGACCCATACTGCTACAGTCTGTAACTTGCTGTTGTATGTACTGGACCCTATAATGGCTGTGGTCATAATTCGCGGTCTTCATCTGCCACGCGTCACGTAGCGACCCCTTAAGCCCAATAAATACTTTGACCTTCACTTGACCTTTGCATCAATCACCTGACGGGTCCTTGCGTTTGCACTAAGTGCTTTTGATGACCTATGCTAATTTGTTTATGGGTCACCGAGGATCGAAGGATCTCCCATACTGATCGCCCTTTAGTGTGAAATTCATTATTTCAAGATGGCTGACATTGATCTATTTCAGAGTGATTACCCGGTTCTTACAGAGTGCTTTGTTGACATGGCAATTTAGGCGCGGATCTAGTTGACTTTGCTCTGCTGAATTTAATAGATGCTTTAGATTTTTCAAAGTACAGTGCTGTAGATTGGCGTGCAGAATTTGAAATGTATTTAATTCGTTAATTATTTAATTTCATTGAACGATTTAGTTTGCTAAACATAAATTTAGCAGCAATTTTTTTTAAATTTTCATTCAAATGTTAATAGTCGCATTCTTTTTCACTATAAATCTACTTGTTCACTTTTGTAAGTGCTGTAATTAAATTGAAACAGGAGTGTTAAATGTAAAACTACGGATATGATAATTGTCGAAGTCTAAGAAGCAACGTGAATGATTTAACATTTGATATGTTCAGTTGAAAGACCGTGCTACCTCTTTCAACAATTATAATCTTGATAGTCATGGTCCTGGGGTGGCAGATCCTTGGGCAGAGTCACGTATCAATTCCGTATTAGGGGTAATGTTTCATACAAGTCACATGTGAGATGTTGATTTCACTGGATTCTGAATCCCCAATGCAGGGGATAAATGTTGAGAGTGTAGCAACCAGCCACTACTCCGATGAACTGAACGAGTCCATTGGCAAAGGAGAAGAGCATTTCCTTGAGTCAAGCTCGAGAGGCAGTTCCGTTGGTATTAAGTGTTCATCAACGAAGTGTTAGCTAATTTCATTTCCTAGCCTGGCTTGTGAGGGCAGTGGCCAGTCCACTCCCTTGCTGTCTATTCCTTCCACTAACAGGGTACAGCAAGGGTGCTTATTTTATAGCTGAGTTTGCTAGGGGCACAAGTGGAGTAGAAATCTTGAAATATCTTTCTATCCTGGTTGGGATTTGAACCCTCAACCTCTGGGTTGGCAGACAGTCCAACACACCAACCACCAGACTCCACACAGGTGGCTAAACGGCTGAGAATATTCTTAAATGCACAGGCATAGTTATAGAATTTCAGTGAGCCAGTTTGGGGGTTAGTTATCGCTCATAGTGCAAACACTAATGATTCAAGTCACAACTTTCTTCAGCCCTCTCACCTCGTGACCTCTATCATCTAACCAGAAATTTCTCAAGTGGAAGGATCAACCATCATGCCACGATTGGATTGCAGTGGGCTGCATCTCCAGGAGAGGCAACTGAGCCACCATCAGCATGTCTGACATTCAATCATTCAATCATTCGTTCATTCATACATCTATATAGCACCTTTCTAAGATGCATACTAAAATGCTCTCCCAACCTCGACAAAACATAACAAGTTTTCAAATGCTTATAGAAGGTGCATGCAGTGGTGTGCGCCTAGGGCCCCAAATCTCGGAGGGCCCCAAACGAATGAAAAGATTTTTCTAAATGAAAAAAGAAAATTTTTGAACTTTGAATTATTTTAAATATAACCTATTTTCTCTTTTTTACATAAAACTATATTATTGTAATTTATAATTGCTTTGTTCATTTTGGCTAATATATATATATATTTTCGTTTATTGAAAAACAAGTTGTCATACTGCAACGTGGTACATGCATTGAGAATTTAAGAAATTTAAAGTTTTGATTTCTATCGAATGATTGAATGTCATGGGTTAGTAGTGGGAGAAGTAAGTTGCTATTTTCTATAGAGTATACGAGGTATATAGTTTTTATCGTCTTTAGGTGGAAGCTGAAAGTTATGTTAATAATAGTTTTTGCACACGATAGGCAAGGTTAGAAGACCGAGAAGTGCCCCAAAAATATTTGCGCCTAGAGCCCCGTTTTCTGTAAATGCACCTCTGCAATGTCTGGTTTAAAAATATGTAAATCTGAAGGAAGGCTTTTTCAGGTGGTCAACCCAATAATTGAAAAGGCACCATATCCTGTATGGGCCTATTTCGTACTATCTCGGAATATACGCGGGATATACTCAGAATATACTCAGAAATATGCAAATGTGGTCGGTATACTCGGTTAATGCTCAGTGCGTATTCTTGAACGCCTTGGACTGCATCCTAATAGGCAATTTGGACACAGAACAAGCCGACAGGCAATCTGAAGGGATATTGGTTGAGACAAATTGGAGTTGCAGTGAATCTGCAGACAAATTACTAGTGTGGTCAGCAACCTCTCAACATAGGAAGGCTACATTAACTTGTTGAAAGGTGATTTGCCAGCACTGGGAATGTCTTCGTTAGCTTACAAAATATTCTTGCACTACAGTTGTAGTGGGCGTAGACTGCATTTTCTATTTAACGTTTTGCAGAAGTTTTGTAATGCAACGTAAATTATGCGCCTGAATTTGAATCATGCTTCAAATCCATTTGCATGTAAAAAAAGTATAAATAAAAATATTTTCATGTAATATTTTAGGTTAAGTTTATAAGTTTTCTGCCGTGATTGGTTTTTGATTGACTTTCTTTACGTTGATTGGTTATTGATTGACTTTCTTTGAAGGTTTTAGGATTCAGTTAATTTGAAAATGTTCGTAAAATGAGGTAGCCAAAGTGTTGTTTTTGTTTGTTTGCTGGAGCAGTTATTATCATTTCGGTTAAAAACTTAATTAAAAACTCTCACCATCACAAGAATTAATCCCAGTTTTGATCAGTTAGAAAAATGTTATACTTAGTGGGTGACTCTGAATTCATTAGATGGAGATAATTGCCTTTTTTGAGGATATGGGGTTAAAAGGAGAGGGTGGTAACCAAAGCTAAAGCGTTGGCAGTCGAGCATCTTCAAGAATTACTATCCAAGCCACTGATTTCAGGAATAGCTCGACATATTATTCACACTACAGTTTTCAATCATTTGGGAAGTCCTTCCCACAAGTCCCATTCATGCTTCCACATGCTCACGCACCCAAGTACACCTAACAGACCAGCACACACACATATATACATATATTGTGTACATTTATAAAAAAATAAATACATTTATTTACATATACACATGCACACACACACCCAAGTACACCTAACAGACCAGCATGCACACACATATACACCCACACACACATATACACGCACACAAGCAACGCCCATGCTCACGCACGCACACACACACATACAAACACAAACACACAACACACACACACACACATATATATATATATGTGTGTGGATTTGGCTGTGACATTCCAATGGTTAAGCGTCTTTTCATTAGAAGAAGTGTGCTCAACTGAGCGTTCTCCTATCATTTGACGCTTGTCACTCCACTGCACCAAGAACTTATCGGAGTCCTTTGCAGTCCGTTGCTGCCTGAAAAATCTGTGCGGTCAAGCGTCCTACTTGCGCCCCGTAAGCCCCGGCCTTATCTCGAGACGCGAGATCGGACTAGGGCCCGACCAGCCAGGGATGACCGGCTGCCCACGGATCCTAATACGAATGGGATGTTTACACAGGGCTTCCCAATTTCAGCGCCAAGTGACTGGCTACTGTGAGATTTTGGTCTCGTGTATTTTTATATAACGATTTCGGTGGCACCGTTATCATTTTGGACAAAACATCAATCACTATATCGTAATGAAAGAAATAAGATATACGATTAATAATTATTGTATTGTATTTGGCCATTTATCAAGCGCTTCTCTCAGCAAAAGCCTTTCAGAAGCGAAATTATGTAATGTTGGGTGTAAAATACCAGCCCGATATTGAGGGTTATGTAATATCTGATGAAAGTAAAGATATGGATGTGAAATTGCAGGTGATTTGTCACAAACAAATTTTAAAGGTTACTTTATGAAGACTAGATTGGCCTTATACTTGCTTTCATTAGACTCCATTGGGCTAAATAATTCAATTTACTGTTCATATGATAACACAATAATACGAAGTGTAGACACAAATGTCAAAGACTCTTGACAACCGTAGTTTTCTCATGATGATGATGATGATGATGATGATGACGATGATTTTTGACGACGATGATGATGATGATGATGAATAGTGATGAAGACTGGTGGTTGGGATTGTGGTGATGATGGCAAAGATGATGATTTTGATACTCATTATGTTGATGATGGTGGTTAGTAGCAGTAATGAACGGTGATGTTGGTAGTGGTGAGGTGATTATGATGATAACGTTGATGATGATGACGATGTGATGGTGATGATTAGGCAGATGGTCCTTTTCCGCCGAGTACTAAGACGCTGTTGGACGGTGGTAATCTGACGATTGTGAACCTGGAGAAGGCAGACCATGGAACGTACGAATGCATTGCCACAAACGTTGTCACGAGTGTCATCGCCACCACTTTGCTCATCATCGAACGTAAGCAACGTTTTCCAGTCATTCTTTTCACTCTCTATAATGCGTAATAGGAGAGTTTTGTTGTTGTTGTTGTCGTCGTCGTCGTCGCCGCCGCTGTTGCCGCTGTTGTTGCTGTTGTTGCTGTTGTGCAATCAGCTGATGGTAGGAGAGAGGGTCCATCTAAAGGGCCTTCAGGTCAGAGTGCCAGATTTAGGTTCAGAGAGGGCCCACCTAAGGGGCTTTCAGGTCAGAGTGCCAGGTTTAGGTTCAGAGAGGGCCCACCTAAAGGGCCTTCAGGTCAGAGGGCCAGATTTAGGTTCAGAGAGGGCCCACCTAAGGGCTTTCAGGTCAGAGTGCCAGGTTTAGGTTCAGAGAGGGCCCACCTAAGGGACCTTCAGGTCAGAGTGCCAGGTTTAGGTTCAGAGAGGGCCCACCTAAGGGCTTTCAGGTCAGAGTGCCAGGTTTAGGTTCAGAGAGGGCCCACCTAAGGGCTTTCAGGTCAGAGGGCCAGATTTAGGTTCAGAGAGGGCCCACCTAAGGGCTTTCAGGTCAGAGGGCCAGATTTAGGTTCAGAGAGGGCCCACCTAAGGGACCTTCAGGTCAGAGGGCCAGATTTAGGTTCAGAGAGGGCCCACCTAAGGGGCCTTCAGGTCAGAGGAACAGGTTCAGTTGCACCTAAACTACATGTTTCTGGGGTTTGAATGGTCTGTTACTTGAAGGGAATATGCACATTGTACAGATATTCTCTTATTATTAATTATTATTATTAATTGGTATCTGATTATATTTCCTTAAGTGGCACTATGTAAATTGCCTTAATAAATAAGTAAAATAAAAAATCAATGCATATAGCTATGCAAGCTTGCACATAAATGTTTTGTCTAAATGATTATACTAAATAACGAAACTCATCATCTGATTGGATGAATATGTTTTACTATACAACTGGATTTATGATCAGTCAGAGATTGAATGTGGATTAACGTCCCTTTGAATGTGGATTAACATCCCTTTGAATGTGGATTAACGTCCCTTTGAATGTGGATTAACGTCCCTTTGAGTGTGGATTAACTTCCCTTTGAATGTGGATTAATGTCCCTTTGAATGTGGATTAACGTCCCTTTGAATGCGAATTAACGTCCCTTTGAATGTGGATTAACGTCCCTTTGAATGTGGATTAACGTCCCTTTGAATGTGGATTAACGTCCCTTTGTGTTCAGTCGTTGGTTCAGGTGAGATGAACGGCAGAAAAACTTCACATGACGCAATTATCGTATGTGTTTTGCCAAACAGATACAACGCCTCACGCTCCATACAATCTAAGCGTTGAAGCGACCCAGTCAAGCGCTCTGCTGATGTGGTTGCCTTCCTATGACGGTGGCTATCCTCAGCATTACGTCCTCTGGTCAGTTCCTTACTCAGCTCAGATCCTTCTCACCCGTTCATTCGTTAGTATCGATCTATTATTCAGCTGCTGAGCTCGGTAATCAAACCGTCAACACAATCAATGAGTCGGTCAATCAAGCTATCAGTCAACGTATGAATGCAAAGGAAAATTTAGGCAGAATCTATGCATTACTGTAAGTTTAGGTTATGACATCAGTTCGTAATCGTAATCGTAAACTCGAAACTTCTACAGCACTCACAAAAGCGAAGTCGCGGGAACCAGCTTATTCACAGGCGCTCAGTCAAAACAAAATCAATAGGCAGGGGGTCAAAATCCAGAGAGTCAGGCAGGCAGGCGGGTAAGGTGGATGGTGTTTGGTGTTGAGACGACGAGGTAGACAGTTGTACATTACACTACCATTAGGTTGTGTCACAGTACGTACTTATTCATTTGTATTTCTTTGCACTGCGAAAAAACTATCCTTTGTACCGCAGTCAGACGTCTAGACGCATCCAAGTCTCAGATCAAGACCTATCTTTTTAAACTATCATATGGCTCAATGGCTCAATCCTGCCGATGATCTAGTTTGGTATATTCCTGAGGCTTAGGGTAATGCTCAGAGTTTATCTATAAATTTAAATAGTGCCTCTCGCAGTGCACACCAATCAGTTTTACTCATGTACATTGTACAGTGCCCTTTTCTTTGGTTGAGCAATGGCACAATCTAAATCCTATTATGATTATCATTATTACTGTTATTATGTTTTTTAACCTGAGGTACTTGTAATCCCTGAGGATTATTACAGTGTGATTCTCCTTACAGGTTTTATTTTAGTTATAGTTACAGTTATAGTTAGTGGTTTCTTATTTTAGTTATAGTTATAGTTAGTATTATTTTTAGTTATAGTTATAGTTATAGTTAATGGATTTTTATTTTAGTTAATTTTAGTTACTACTTAGTTACAATAATTAAGGCTATAAGTAAAATTGTGCGTATTAACATGCTGTTTCACAATTTGCTCAGAGCTTTGAAAGCCATTGAAGCATAGATGCATTCAGCTTCATGAATACACGAGTTTCCAAAGTAACTGACAAATTGCATAATAAAAATATCGCATTTTTCGTTCTCATTTATGTCGTATCATCCATATTGCACTTTCTATTTTTATTTTTTGTATTATCGAAAATAAAGATGAAATTTCGTTAGTGTTATTTTAGTTATAGTTATAGTTATAGTTAATGATATATTTTAAATATAGTTATAGTTATCGTTAACGAAATCATTTTATTTTCGTTAACGAACATTTTCGTTATCGTTATCGTTAATGAGAATCACAGTGGATTATTATTATAGTTTTTGCCCTGAGGTACAAATGATCCCTCAGGGACTTAAACTTTAATTAAGAATCGTAGAAAAACGTCTGCAACGGCTCATATTCGTCGTTGAGATCCAGTATGGCAAAAGTACCGCAGAAAGCCACCGCATTGAACTGCTGGCTCATAAGAGATACGAGCTGAAATAGGTTGGAGGTCTTCTAGTGCATCTCCAGACATTGTGCTGAGGCTCTGTCCCAACGATGAAATTGTAATAACTTCTATTGCGCCGGTGTCTAATGCAAGGCATCAACCGATGGCACACCAAAACCAAGCCGTAACCAGGTCAACATCTAAAAGAGACAAAGAGACAGTCTATGGTGGATAAGCAATGTATCGTAGTAGAAATAAAAATAAAAATAGAAAATAAAGAAATAAAGTACTCATAGATAAAAACACATAGAAATAAAGGCCAAGCCTTCAGCACTATTGTTTGTTGTTGTTGTTATTATCAACGAAGTGGCTTTGTTATGTTGTATGTCTAATTGTCGATATTGGCCAGCCAGGTTATCTTTCATTTGGGCTCAACCCGCAAACTCATGAACATTTTGCTTTCACCCATTGACTGGGTGTACAACTCTTTTTGTAGACCCAGTCAAGAACCCTGAATGTTGAATTTAAGACCAGTTTAAAATCTGTGATTCTCGGTCGGGTCATGCACTTCTGACGAACTGATCTGATGGATGAATCTGATTTCAATTGATTGATTGGAACCAGTTCAACGCAGCCCCATCGATCAAGTAGTCTGCCAGCCGAACACTGACCTAACCCTGGACTTTGTTGTTTCAACATGTTTTGCTGACAGATTACACTGATTGATTGATTTTCTCCAGACGGATTGCCGTTAATTAACGGCTGATGGATTGACTTGTAACGTCGGTGTTTGTTTGATGTACAGGTATCGGATGCAGGGCAGGGGTAGCCAGGCGGCGCCCCCCTGGGAAACAATCCGCATTCTGCCGGACGACGCAACATCCATTACAGTCTATGACCTCGTTCCAGATACGTTGTATGAGTTCATGGTGCTTTCTCGAAACCGTCTTGGAAACGGACTTTACAGCAAACCAGTTGTTGCCTCCACTCAGAGTAGAAGTATGTTATTCTCAGTTGATGTGATCATTGTAAGCTGGAAATTTCGTTAGTGCTATTTAATTGCAGCGCACTAGCTTATGCATGAGCAGACGGGTTTGTGCAAGAGATGGCAAGTGAAGAACCATGTCGTGTTGCCAGAAGACCATGGAGAGAAATAGGCAGAGGCAAAATGATGTGCCATTGTAGTTCTGAAGGATGCATTCTTATCTGTAAATTATGATCATAATCTCTAGATTCATTCTGCATCCATAAAGCCAAGTTGTGGGAACCAGCTTATTCACAGGGGCTCAGTCAAGAGAAACTGGTGACACAGATGATGTCAGGTTTGATTCCAAGTCTCAAAGGTCAGGAGGTTGACTGGCAGACCACTTTGGTTAATGGTGCTTTGAATTTGAAAGCCAGAGAATAGTAGAAATGATGTGTTACAGCTTTATTTGGTGCTGTCTGCTTTCAATTTTCATGTAGATATGGCTGTATCTTTGGTCTAAGAATGGTAGGCACTATCAGTGAAATTCCGTCTCTGCCCCTAGTAAGGTAGCGAGACTATCATGCCAATCACATTGGGGTGTTGAGCGGATCCTATGTTTTTAGATATGAACCTTACTATCAGCGGGATTTCTGACGACCTTCTCTTAGAGCACTTCCATTGCAGATATCTACTAGGCTACTACTTTGTTGCAGGCATGTATGTATCTAATCTAATCTAATCATGGAGCACGGTGGTGTAGGGGTATGTTCGGTGCCTTGCAGCCGGAGAGTTGCAGGTTCGAATCCACCTCAAGCCGCCGTGTAGGGACCTTGAGCAAGTCCTTCACGCACAATTGCTCTGCATATAATTGCTTTGCGCCACTGAGGCGTGTGCACTTCTGAGCTTGGGGCAACCTTAGTAAGAAGGGCGATATAAAAGATCAGTTGTATTGTATTGTAATCTAGTCTGAACATTTGTAAAGAGCTTCTCACAGCAGAGCTATTCAGAAGCGCTGTATGTATGTATGTATATGAGCATTTATAATAGAGCATATTTCAACAACCTCTCAAAAGTTCTGTCTAACTGAACAACAGATAACTATAGTCTTGTATTGCAGGCTGTCTGTTCTGTTAGTAGTTAAGATTTGAATTGCATAACATGTAAATGTACAGCGCAGTGCGTTTGTCAGGCGTTTATTAAAGAAAAGATATTATTATTATATTATTATTGTAGAATGGAATTTGTAATACCCAGGCTATGATATAAGCCTGTTTGTATGTTGTAACTCTTATAACATTGAAATGGGAGCGAGTGTATCAGTTGCTCTTACTTCAAATCTAAGACAGAGAGGTGTCATCTTTGCGCATGCAACATGCAAACAGTTCTGCCAAGAATGATCTTTATCACCCAATGTACTTTTCTTTTTTCTACCGGTGCCCTTTTGCACTGGTCTCTGTCTCAGGATTTCTCTGGCAACCTTGCTAAGATTTGTGACAGCCGTGGCAGAGCAGAACTGCCGAGGATCTAGTTTGGTTTATTCTGGAAGCTTAGGGTAATGCTCAGTGTATCTGTCTATAAATTTATATAGTCCCTCTCACAGTGCACACCAGTCAATTTACCTCGGCAGTTCTGGTCTGCCACTTCTGTCACAGATCTTAGCAAGAGTGTTCTATTATTTGGCTGTGATCGATTACACGGGTTGTACAGTTCTGGAACTGACCAATTCTCTTTGCTTTAATTAAGTCATATTGCCTTTGCTTATCAGGAGTACTCTGTAATTAACGTAATTCCCCGAAGACTAGTGTTCAGATTGCTAATAGGTTGGACAGTTCTAGAGCCAGCCACTTCTGCTCACCATGTGTTGATCACTAATTCATTATTCATGTAAGCCTCTTCAGCATTACCCAAGGGTCCTAACACAGTAAACAATTAGTCACCTGACCTACGTAGACTACCCTAGTTTTTTTAACAGTCTCAATGCAAAAATTTAAGTGGGATGAAGAAAGAGGTTCAATAATGCCAAAAGTGCAGGTGTAAGACATTAGAACAGCTGTGTAGAAAGGCAGATGGGAACCTCTTTGCTGCTGCCTTGGCGGACCCCGGCCATGTTCTGAACCCGCTCCTCACTCCTGTAAAAACACTCCCCTATTCCCTGTCTCCCAGACCGCATGATCGAATTGTCCCACGGGCTGACAACTTGATGAGAAAAACGTTTTTAACAAGAATGCTTTATAATGCTTAATTTCAAGTAAACCAAAAGTGCTGTTATGCAGTTGGATAAATAAAGAATATACTTACTTACTTACTCACTTACTTACTTACTTACTTACTTACATACTTACATACTTACTTACTTACTTACATACTTACTTACTTACTTACTTACATACTTACTTACTTACTTATTTACTTACTGTCTTAGAGAACCCCAAACAAGTCCTTAAAGCTCACTTGCTCAGCGCCATTAATGCTGTGTGATATGAAAGTGCGTGCACTTCTGAACTTTTGAAGAAGGGCAATATCAAATAGTTGTATTTTG
Source organism: Aporrectodea caliginosa (assembly GCA_020284085.1). Lineage (NCBI taxonomy): Eukaryota > Metazoa > Annelida > Clitellata > Crassiclitellata > Lumbricidae > Aporrectodea > Aporrectodea caliginosa. The sequence goes on from JACEVL010000042.1 coordinate 905,838, forward strand.
TATATATAGGAATTAGGACACTACGTAGAATGCCTTTGAACCTAAAGAAGTCATAAAAAAGGTGCATTTCACTGTTCGCTGAGCTTAATGTTGATAAATTTCTGACAGATATATTAGGCTCAGAACCAGCTGATGGAGTTCAGCCAATTTCAGGGAAATCAACCAAATCGTGGGTTCGACCGAACACGTCAACGAGGAACGCGTGGTATCTGTCATCACCTCGTCCTCAGTCAGGAGACTCAGGTCGGTCTTACTTTTATAAGTTGCATACTTGTCAGCTTATTTTTAATAAACGAAAGATTGATTGTCACTGACTCACTGTCACTATCAAGACAGTCTTTTCTCATTTATCGCTCGGTTTTTATTCATTTAGCATGATGTTGTTACAGAAGTAGGCCTACATTGTATTGCATTGTATTTTAATTTGTGGTGTTGTATTTCGTTGTTTTCTTCTGATGAAATTTATATAGAGCTTCTTCCAGAAAAATTACTTAGAGTTGCATGTTGCATGAGAACTTGTAGAGAATAGATCTGCTAAAATTTACGTTTACACTTTTACAGTCTGTGTAATGTAATGCATATTGGCAAAGATTTCATTTTTAGATGCAATCAGAGTAACTATCATACATGACATGTCTATGGTTTAAAAATCCATAATTATCTCCATCGAGGCAGAAATTCCAGGAAGACAACGCACTGCCAACTGACCTAGAATGACCATGAACTAAACAAAACGGATGTTTGTTGGATAAATAGATTTTATTTATTTCCATGTTATGATACTGAAGCATGGAATAATGTGATGCGCATATACAAAAATCCAGATACATACTGGTATATATATATATACTGAAGTCTCTTGCTATCACAAACGTACGTGCATACATGATACATACATACACACGCATAAATATTTGAGATGCTAACTCATCTTCCAGATTCACTTATATAATACATGTATGTTAGTGTGTGCATGTGTGTGTGTGCATGTGTGCGTTTGTGTGTGTGCGTCTGTGTGTGTGTGGTTGTGTGCGTGTCCATGTGGGTGTGTGCAGGTGTGTGTGTAGGTGTGTTTATGAAACAGGCACATGAATGAGCAGATAAAGTAAGTAAGTAAGTATATTCTTTATTTATCCAACTGCATAACTGCACTTTGGTTTACATGAAATTAAGAATTGTAGAGCATTATAAAGATACTTTACCTGATCTTACTTTACAAAAGAATCAATTTAGCCGGCCGTAAGAGAAGCAGAGAGAACATCAACACAAGAAGCATTCAGTTTGTTTTCATCCAAATGCCAACTCTGAGTCATCGTTGCTCCAAGAAACCAACAAAAGATTTCAAAAGAAACAGCAAAACGATTTCGCAAATCATATCTGAGATGACGTACATGGACATCGTGGCGTCGCAGGCGACTCATTCAGTTGACTCCTTCTCGTCCTGTTTTTATGGAGCCAGCATAAGGACGCATCATCTGTTGTGACCGAGCCCCAAATGATCATATGCAGGCTTTACACAGGTTAATCCAAAGCACTTCAGCCTCGCCAGTCGCACAGTCACCAGCTATCTTGTTCGTACATCTAGGGCCATCTTAGGCAGCCAGCGTGCATTGTCCGCTTATGCCATATGTGCCAATATTAGTTGATGTCCTAAGACTTTGTGGCTCGGCTGTGGCTCTGACCCTCGGTCGTAAAATCCCAACGAATAATATCCGATCGTCGTCCGTTCTCTTTGTAGTCTATCCCGTGCTGTGCAGAAAGTGATATATGGGATCGGCGTCAATGGCCGCCATTTCAGATCGCCATAAGTACCAACTTCCTATTCTTCGATGCATGGGTCAATGAAGACAGGATTTCGACCAATTACGCCGGGTGCATCTGAATAAGTAGGAAACTATCGGGCATCGCAGTGGCTGATTGGTCGAGCACTGCAGTCTTCTCATGCAGATTGTTCATGTTCAAGCCCCTCTCAGATCACGGCTCTATGTATGTATGTGTATGTATGCATGTGTGTATGTATGTGTGTATGCGTGTATGTATGTGTGTATGTAATTGTATGCATGTATGTATGTGTGTGTATGCATGTATGTATGTGTGTATGTATGCATGTATGTATGTGTGTATGTAATTGTATGCATGTATATATGTGTGTGTATGCATGTGTGTATGTATGCATGTATGTATGTGTGTATGTAATTGTATGCGTGTAAGTATGTGTGTGTAATGTGTATGCATGTGTGTATGTGTGTATGTATGCGTGTATGTAATTGTATGCGTGTATGTATGTGTGTGTATGTATGTACATACTTGGTATCTGGCTATTTTTAGTGCATCTATTAAGAACCATAAATTATGTTTAGCACTGAATTGTCATAGAAACTTGAAGCTATACTGAAGGAAAATTGCAAGTGATGTCACTGTATTCTGTAGTCCAATGAACAAAGAGATAGTCAGTGGACTTTTCAAATCGACTAGACACCACTGTTGCAATGGAGGCATACAGTGCAATACGACATGATGCAACTGCAGATGATGCAACTGTATACAGTGCAGTACGATCGTATGATGCAACTGCAACACAGTTGCTCTTGCAAGGTTATCCTCCTGACAAAAAACCAAGTCAAGAACATGACTGACTGCACAGTCGGGACAAAGGGACAAGAGCATCTCTAGACCATCAACAGAAGTGCATTTATCATTGTTGACAGCTGTCATTCACAGACTGACCACTCTGCCAATCATTGCATCAAAGCATTTCATCATTCGTAACTGCACGAACTTGTCTTGCTCAAGTCCGAACAAGATAAATGACTGAATGTTTCGTTCGAATACATAGCTCGAAAGTTTTCAAAGATTTACGGAAGCGTCTTATGTCACAATAAGCTGGATGTATATAAGTCTCGGCCAGGAGTAGGTCAGAGGTTTCAGAGCATTCTTCCGTGTTTTGTTCAGTCTACCGACCCCTAGCTGACATTTGCGACTAAAAATGCAAGACCTATGTTTTCTCCATCGTGCCTCATGCTAGACTGTCTCCGGGTCTCTCTGTCTCCTGTTAGACTGTCTCTCTGTCTCCTGTTAGACTGTCTCCCTGTCTCGTGTTAGACTGTTTCCCTGTCTCGTGTTAGACTGTCTCCCTGTCTCGTGTTAGACTGTCTCCCTGTCTCGTGTTAGACTGTCTCTCTGTCTCCTGTTAGACTGTCCCTCTGTCTCTCACTCGTCTGTCTTCCTGTCTCTGTAGACTGACCGTCACTGACGTGATTGAGTTTGACTGGTCTTCACTCTCCTCTGATTTTAGACGGACGAGGGCTGCCATATGGCTGATATCGTGTACAAGTTGACTTGTGATAGATGCTCCTCATGCGAATATGTCATACATATGCACACAGACTCAAACACCAACACACACACACACAGGATGTAGGCAAGCACATGCACTAAAGATACACATACATGCACACGTGCATACGTATACATACTCCATCATGCACCCATAAAAATGCACACACACACACGTGTGTACACATTCACTTTAGTCTGCGTATATGTGCAAACATACAACGACAGAGTAGATAGGTGTACACGCTCATGCACAGATGCCCAAAGAATGCGTGATCATTGATTCATGCCCACACACAAACATACATGGATTGATTTAATTTATTCTGGCTTAGCTGCATTGGATAGATCCAAAATCCTTGCGACTCTGTACTGTCCCTCTTCCGTATCTTTTCGATGCAAGTGAGATGCTGAACGCAGTTTACGGCTGATTGGCTTTATTCATGTCGTGAAGAGGACCGCAGACCGGAGAGCATTTAACCTTTGGTTGTCTGCCGGAAGCGAAAACCGACCTTTTCCTCACCGGTTACTTAATGGCCATGAGATATTTGCCGTTGGCAAGATTTTTAGAAAGGTCAGAGGTCACTAAATGAATGCTCTACTCTGATTGGCTGCTTACGTTGCATCTTGCTGTAAAATGCAATATAATAGAACTGCGCCTCCTTTCTCGTGCACACGTGGATTGTACCTATAGCGACCAGCAGCGCATTGCATCATCAACAGGGAAAATAAATGAAACGAGGCCTGCTTCCTGCTGCTTCTGTGTATACTTCTTTGGCTTACTTTGCACCCTGCTGGTGGATAAATAATTATAAGCTGCAATAATCCACAGGATCTTCGGCATATTGGTTTGTGGCTGAGAAACTGACAAAAAAACAACTCTGTGTTGCATGAGCGGTTGATCTAAAATTAGTGGCTGCACTCCTAATAGATCTCCCACCAGTTCACTTACCCTCTGCCTCACCTGTCAATCTCATCATCTGCCTCACCTGCAATCTCACACCTCTGCCTCACCTGTCAATCTCACCCTCTGCCTCACCTGTCAGTCTCATCATCTGCCTCACCTGTCAGTCTCACCCTCTGCATAACTGTCAATCTCACCATCTACCTCACCTGCCAATCTCACCATCTACCTTACCTGTCAATCTCACCATCTACCAGTCTCATCATCTGCCTCACCTGTCAATCTCACCATCTGCCTCACCTGTGCATCTCACCACTTCTCAGTTTGCCTTCTTGCCTGCTGCAGCTTTCCCTTCAGTTCACAACTGAAAACAGAACTCTTCCGGCTGTCATATCCTGGCCATACTTCGGATGCTCCCCACGACCACCACCCGCCAATGATATCCACCGTAGCAAGCACCATACTGTATCCTCGGCTTGACCCCCTGCGCCTGGGTTCTGACCTGACACCGGAATGCAAAGTGAATTATGGTATTAAAAGGTAATGGAAAGTTGTCAATGGATTTCTTGATTCTCTCAGTTTGTCGTGGTTCAAGTTTATCTTTATTCTGAGAACAAATGAAATAGTCATTCATTCATTCATTCATTTCATATATTTATATAGCGCCCTTCAAGATTTCTACTCAGAGGCGCCGACTACAGCGCGGACACTGAATCGGAGTTTCACGCCGGAAGCGCATGAGCAATTGCGAATGAAGGACTTGCCCAGGGTCCCTACGCGGCGGCTTGAGGTGGATTCGAACCCACAACCCTCCGGCTGCATGGCACCGAACATACCCCTACGCCACCGCGCACCACTGCTATGGACTGCTTTTCAGGAAGTCTTGGTCTGCTTCATTCTAAAATTCATTTGCTTAATTAGTCTTTGGCGCTCTTCTGTCTGTTCCTCGCAAACGTCTTTCAAAATGTCATTTATAATGCAAAACATGCGCATTCTGTTGTTGACTGCGCTTGAACAGGATCCAAAATGTTTCTCTAAAGGGGTTTTAACGACGTCGCAGCCAGAAGTTGTTGAGCACTGATAAATCTTCTGCAATCCGGATTTAGGGTTTTAATTTCCATTATGCTGTCACGACAGAGTGTAAATGCTTTCTGGATGATTCTGCCGTTTGGTGGCCGTGGGGGATTATCGGGGTATACGACGGTTGGCTTCTGCCTTCACCGGCCTGGTTCTGGACAATTCAATCTTGGGTCCAGTGATGCATGTCTTGCCTCCTTCTGTCCCGATACTTTCCGCGTTGGAACGCCGCTGCTCACCGTTTCCATTATGCACGAATGTTCTTTGCTCCTCCGACGCTGATTATCTTTCCAAGGTCCTTTCAGGCACGTAGTTATTTTCTAGATCTTTTAAATCTTTAATTAGTTAAGTAGTGACTTCTATTGTGCTTGTGTCTAATTCCAAAAGCATCAGCTGATGGTGCTTCAGAAAAAGAAGCTGTAAGCAGGTCAGTATCCAGAAGATCAGTCTATGTAGACAGAGAGGCAGCTTGCCATTGATACACAGTTTTAAAAAGGTAGGTCTTAAGCCGAGAATGAAATGATATAAGCGACTGAGCAAAACGAACAGAGTATAGGAATTCCAAAATATAGGTATAGCAACCTTTAATCATCTAATTTAATCATTAATTTGGTGTCCCTAGTTAGCAGGATTTTTTATCCCTATAGGGCCTCCTTTTTGTAGCCAATTTGCAATATGTATGCCTGATTATTCTGTTTCATTGGTTGCAAATAAACATTTTGATTGATTGATTGATGGATTGATAAATTGCTTGTTCGCTAAGAACAGTTATAGTCTTCGGTATGACCAAAGATAACAGGGGTGAATAATAATCAGTCTGAGGACTAAGAACTGATATTAAGTACTGTGCCAGATTTAAATAAGTTGTGTGCTAAGAGCTCAATTCGAAACAAATTCGTTGCTGAAGAGGAAGTGAGCAATAGTATTTAAACAAAGGTTATGCGTTCATATCAGTAGCTAATCCTGAAGCAGCATATAATGGCTGTCTGACTAAAATGGATAAACAAGTTGAAAGAGACCATGCAGTCTTTAGTTTGGACGTGAATTGCTTTAAAGAACTGGATTAAAGGATTCAGTTATATTTAAAAACAGAATTCAAATAATGCTAACCAGGAACTGAATCTGAATTTGATTTTGTTTTGGACTTAGCCCTGGTTAATAGCCTACAGTTGTTCCCAATCTGTTTTGGATACGGAACCTTTTTCTTTGAAACAAAATTTCAACCCTGACCTAAACAAAACATATTCTGGTACAATATTTTTAAACAGTGATTGAGGTGTGTACAGTTTTAATTGATAAGAATTAGATTAGAGATTGTTTAAAATTAACTTTTTCCACATAACCTCTGACTTTACCTCGGAGTTTGATTTATGGTGTAACAACGCATTCAAATAACACTTATCTAATTGTTTCACGGAAACTTGTCTTCCCCTCACGGAATCCTAGAGTTCCGTGGAACGCACTTTGGGAAATGCTGGGTTCCCAATACCTCTATGGTTGCTGTAGAAATCCAACTGCCATGAAAGCGATTAGGTTGTGCAAGCTATCGGCTTATGGGCAGACTATGCAAGTAAGCGTACATGCTTCATATATGGTGGCTCTGATTTCCGCTTTTAAAATTAGCAAATTAGTACAACAGCCGTATATCAGATTTATCTCGGTTATAAAATTACGATATTCTCGCTTAAATGCCATGGCATCAGTTGCTATGGGTAGTAGGCAGAAACCGGATTCGTTACAATGTCATTGTCGGTCAAGCATTGGAAATAGACAAGCATGGAGTTGACAAGGGAAGGGACTAAATCACAGGGTAGAGACAGAAGTGGCCATGAGCTAATTTAGTGAAACAAAGGTTTTAGAAGTTCTGCGCTCCTAAATCACGTTAATGGGTAATGCCAACCACTTCTGAATGGAACGTTTCTCCATGGAAATCTGCATGGAAAATGGTCTGTAGCACACACCTTATCGTGGCGTCAGCCCCCTATTTCAGAATGCTAATTGTGTTTATCAGTCCATTCCAAATGTTGGGGTCATGTGGAAAATATTGAATATCATCAGTTTTATAACGCTGTTTTGATGCCGCATCTAATTTGCTTTATCGCCAACTTTATCACCCGTGCAGCTTCAGACTTGTTTATAAATATGAAATGGACACCTGCTGCAACCAACGTACTATATAGACTCATTCACAGCAGTGGCACTATAGATAACAATAAGATGGTGACAAAATTCACAGCAATACCATTACAGTAACATAACAACAGGAACACTGGACGTCAGAAAGAGCAGGGATGGCAATAACTGAGGTAACTCTATAGTGCAGCAGTGCTAGAGAGCAATATCATTAACATTAACAGACATTAAACTGGACCACAATAACGATACTAGTGCTAGAGAGCAGAAATGTTAGTGGAGACATGTGCAGTAATTGCAGGAACAACACACAACAAAAGCAGCAAAAACACTGGAGAATAATAACCCCAGTAACACCAGACAGAGAAATAGCCGCAGTAGCAATTTCGGGTGATAATGGCAATATCACCATTAAGCAGCAGCATTGAGGCATATCAGATAAAAACACAATGTTCATGTACAGCTGGCACATGTATCTCAAGTCTCAAACTGCCGTGGGCAGCAAAAACCAAGCGGCCGATAATAAAAATCGAGTTGTCAGCCTTTGCTGTCTGCTCAACTCCTTGGACTTTTGTGATAGCATCAACTGTCAACCGTGGCATAAGCCAGGTGTTATGCCAGGTGTTATTTGCGTCTCACTGCCAATCAAATGAGATTTTTCTGATAGTTAACCTCAATATCGTGACCGATGACTTAAAAACGTTTGCCGGAAAATAACAGAAGAACAAAACTGCAGCAGAAGGAATGTTGAAATTGGTGACATTGACCTTTTGATTTTAGCGTTCAAACACTTTTTAGCTTTCAATCAAATTGAAAATCTGCAGTTCATAAAATAAACATAGCTGGGTGTTTTGTAAAAAAAAGCACAGCTAGAAAGAATATGAATATTAAAATAAGGTAAATGAGGAATAGCTATAAATCGACAAAAATTAGAGTGTATCATCCAGGTGAAATGGTAAATCTTATGTGGAAACCAAAATGACATTAGAGAGTAGGAATTGATCAGAATGAATGGATTTGGGAGAGAGCTCCACAAATTTAGGATCAGCAATTGAAAAAGTTGATTCACCAAGAGCGGTTCTAGGTTTTGACGTAACCAGAGAAAGCAGTCCGATGACCTATAGTTTATTAGGGACGAGTCTGGGAAATGGAGTTGGTTTTAATTAAGTTTAGGAAATGTTGAAGTGGATAATGGGTAATCTGATTGGGACTTGATAAACTCCACCACGTCCTCAACCAATCAATCACCGTGTTCCGTGATGGCGACCACGTGTCTGGTCAATTGCTCACTTTGCAATGGAAAATGTATATGCATGAGCCTTCCTTGAGATTAACTGTTAATGTGCAGGGACTTTGAGCAAGTCCGTAATGGATAATTGCTTTGTACCACAGAACGATGATGTGTGTCAGTAGAGATTGGCGCTGCATGGGTACAAGACATTAAAATATTCTGTAGATTTTGTGTTTAGTATTATTATTTTTAAACGTGAGTGTTATGTGTGAGTGTTTTGGTGTGTATTTTAGTTTGTGTGGGATGGGATTTGTAAGTCTGTTTGTCCAATAAACCTTCAGGAGGTTTATTTATGTCTGCCACTAAATGAGTCTTTCTATGGTTTGCTGACTGCAGATATATTAGGTTTTTACCTAACCGACGATAGCCTTTGCTGGCTTTATCTTGGAAAAGGTTATTGGCAGCAAATATATCCGAATATGGTAAGAACTTAGTACGCAGGTCATGAGTGGTTGCTCAGTGTTCCACTTGAAGGATGGTAGACGTTTCCAGTGAAGCACAGAAAACCGGTTCCCACTGCAGCTTTATGCCTGGAAAAGCTTTTCTTTTTATGGCTTGACAACAAATGCAGTTTTGTTCCGGCTGAATAGACTGCACAGCTGCCCACCGTGCTTTCAGCTTATCAGCCCTTATCCCGTTTACCGAAGACGAGTCCCAGAGCATCCTCTTTCATTTGACTTGATTCAAGGGGCAGACACAACTTCTTCAGGTCATTAGCCACAATGTTCCTGCATGTCTTGGAACCTCTTCAGGTCATTAGCTACAATGTTCCTGCTTGTCTTGGAACCTCTTCAGGTCATTAACTACAATGTTCCTGCTTGTCTTGGAACCTCTTCAGGTCATTAACTACAATGTTCCTGCTTGTCTTGGAACCTCTTCAGGTCATTAGCTACAATGTTCCTGCATGTCTTGGAACCTCTTCAGGTCATTAACTACAATGTTCCTGCTTGTCTTGGAACCTCTTCAGGTCATTAGCTACAATGTTCCTGCATGTCTTGGAACCTCTTCAGGTCATTAGCTACAATGTTCCTGCATGTCTTGGAACCTCTTCAGGTCATTAACTACAATGTTCCTGCTTGTCTTGGAACCTCTTCAGGTCATTAACTACAATGTTCCTGCTTGTCTTGGAACCTCTTCAGGTCATTAGCTACAATGTTCCTGCTTGTCTTGGAACCTCTTCAGGTCATTAACTACAATGTTCCTGCTTGTCTTGGAACCTCTTCAGGTCATTAACTACAATGTTCCTGCTTGTCTTGGAACCTCTTCAGGTCATTAGCTACAATGTTCCTGCTTGTCTTGGAACCTCTTCAGGTCATTAACTACAATGTTCCTGCTTGTCTTGGAACCTCTTCAGGTCATTAGCTACATTTGGCCACAATGTTCGTTCATGTCTTGGAACTCTTTCAGGTCATTATTGATTGAAACGAAGTTGATTGATTGATTGATTTATTGATTGATTAGCCACAGTGTTCCTGCATGTCTTAGAACTTCTTCAGATCATTAGCCACAATGTGTCTGTATGTCATCTAAACTGATCTATTGTCATCCATCACTACTGTATTGCCACGATAACTAGACACAGATGTGAATCGGTGTTGATGCTATACAAAACTGATACGCAAGTTGGAATCGAGGATCACTCTGGTATTAACTGAATTGACTATTTTTCACGTGGTCTTAGGATGAGTGTGAATTCTTCAAATTGATGATGAAGAGCAATGTATATTTATGCAGGCTGTGTTAGAGTGCGGACTTGATTTGATATAGCACCGGTGAATAAGCTGGTCTCCCTGACATGGCTTTTGTGGGCGCTGAGAAATTTTAGAAGATTTACATCACATTACATTACATAGTAGTTTGACCTTGAACACTGCAAATGACAACTCTGGACTGAAAAGAAATATACTGCAGCCACAAGCATTGGAAACCCTAGTTCTGCAATAGTTGTTGGTAAGGGCAGATGAGAATTGGTTATCTGGCCAATGGATTGAATGACTAGTCACACTCCTATATTTATTAATGCTTACTTCTTCCATAGCGCGCATCTGACCACATGGTTGAGTTGCGGCCACAGCTTGACTACCGCCATAAGTTTCTGCTAACATCATACATACTCCTTCGTTGTATATATATATATATGCATGTACCGGTATGTTGTGTATGTATTTATGTATGTTTGTATATATGTGTGTATGCATGAGAGTGGACAAGATAGAACAGCTGAGTTCATGCACCGAAAACTGTTTACCAAAACAGTCCTTGCGGGGTACGGGAATTAGCCCAGGCAACACAGAATTGTGTAGATGAAAGATGGCAAGCGGAGGATGTGAGGGAAGGAACAAAGAATCTTGAATACATCGATGCGTCTGTGAATTTTTTGGTCCCTTTTGTTTGTCTCTAAACATTCTATAATCTGCGCAGCGACGTCTGGACTCATCTTGGACAATGTAATTGCTGTTGGTTCAAGATCCTTATCAGCTTGTCCGTTCGTTCGTCTGTCATTCTGTCCAGTGGTAATTCGCTGCCGTTGTTGTCTGTGGTCTTTGCTGGAGGAGAGAGAGGCAGCACATGGTGGCCCGTCTATGATGAGAGTTTGGCCTCTTGATCTGACATTGAACCAGAGCGTCAATTTGTCTCGGCCGAGTGTTGTGACAAGACAATGAACACTGCTAGAATACGGGATTAGGACAAAGAGTTTAAATGGGTGCTATTTAATGATTTTAGGGTCCGGAGAAATGTATTCATTGGAGTTTGGTTGATAGTTATGTGAAGGAAGTATTTTCTTGTGGCTTTGTTAGTGTTGGTTTGCTTGGTTTGCATTGTTTACTCATTCATGCACATGTATGGAGTACTTTTCGATTGTTTTATTATGTACTGAACAAAACGGTACGATACAGTTACATTAAACTCAGTGTTGTCGTGATTTGATTGTGGTTGAATTAGACCTACCTTTGCTCTTTAAAACTTTCACGACGAGCTGCATTGGTTTCCAAGTCACTTTTAATACACACTCGTTGTTAAAGTGGTAGATTACTCTTTTTAAAGCATACTGGCATTTTTAAGGTTTGTTATGTTTATATATTGGCTTACTGAAACTAAACCCCTATATTTATTAACGCTTATTTCTTAGCAATGTTTATGATGACAATCGACAGCTGTTCTGTAAAAGAGATATCTCTCTCTAGTGAAACCATTTCTCTCCATCGTGGTGTTGTGCTGTCAGGTTGGAAGTGGCTCCATCTTGATCACCATCACTATAGTCCCTCTGAATGAGGGATAGCTATACTGAACTCTTTGAATGCTTTTACGAAATTGGAGCCATTGGCAGTAATTAAATTGTGTCAAGTCTTAGACCGAACTCATTATGTATTACAGTTGCGCTACTCCATCATGCATGTATGCTCCATTGCTCCAACAAAACAACATCTGCTTGCTACTTAAGGCAAATGTATTATGTAGATTCGATCCAGCGAGAAGTAACTCCCAATAGCCTAACTTCTATTTGTAGACCCACATAGATAACTGTAAAGATATTATTTTACAATTTAATGCTGCACTTCCTTCATCTGCACTTAATTGTATATAGACTCATTATAGTTTTGCAAGCATCATTGTAAGGTCAAAAAGACGCCGGTTATTGATAACTTGTTCAAACAGTTGCTACTTCTTAGAGAAAATTAAATAAACAGTTTCAATGTAATACATATATGAACAGTGGAAATAAAGCATGCATGTGTTTCCCGACTGAATTTCTTGATCACAATTATGTACGTAATTTGTAATTTCATGTGCTAAACCAGTTTAATTTTCCAGTAAATTGTAATTTTGGCAAATTTCTGATCAGGTAATTTGTAATTTGTAATATCACATTTTCCCCAGTCACGTTGTAATTTGTAATTCAATGGCAAAGGCCGGCCACCTTTACCATGTAATTTGCCCATCCCTACTTAATAGAGTATCGCTCCATCGTGGTGTTGTGCTGTCAGGTTGGGTGGCTCCAATGTGTTTCTTGAAGAGGGGCTTCATAAACGATTACGACAGGGATGGGCAGTAATTGAAATACGTAATTGAAATTACTTGAAATTTTGTAATTTGTAATTCAATTACATTTTCCCTCTCGAAATTATAGGTGTCTCAAAGTAATTTGTAATTCAGTTACATTTTTCCAAGTAATTTGCCCATTCATTGCGATTACAACTTCTGTCAGTTTTCAGTCATTGCTTACCAGTTTCATTTTTCCAGCCTGAATGAGGTCTTTTGCTTTTTCTGACCAGGTCTTCGACCACCGACTGGTATCACCATTCACCAGTCACGTGGTGGCTTGAATATCAGCTGGCAAAGGAGCCACCTCTCCCATGGCACCTCCCGTGTTCTACTACTTAATAGAGTATCGGACTGTGGGCCAGTGGGTTCCTCTTGTTCATAACTTACCTGCCAACGATACCTCATACTTATGGACAACCTCCTCTCGAGGTGCCATATACAACTTCCGAATGTTCAGCTACTGTCAGGATGCTTACAGCAATTCCAGCCAAATCGTCACAGTCAACACTGGCACAGGAGGTATTTCTATTGTCATCAATGTTGTTGTAAAAATGCTTGTTTTGTGTATTATTGTGACGAGCTCTCACTCTTTGCCTGAGGTCACCAGGTTCTGATTGCTTATGGTTAGAATGCAGAAACGGGTCCCATTCCAGGATGATGCCTTTAGCTCCCGTGTCCCAGGGCAGTGCTGCAGCCCTTGGTCCGAGTCGAGCCCTGGAGAGTTTGGGCCTATGCCCTGCGTATTTATCCCGTGACCGAATTAAGGAATACTCGGGCTAGAAGTTGAGGACGGCTTTGAGTATGAGTGTATATAGGAGCATACAACTAATGCAAAAATATTTAAATTTGACAGCTCTGTTAAACAGAACTGCAGAGATGAATCAATGAACTTTAGAAGGCATACAAAATTCACTCAAGGACATGCAATCGGCTTAAGACGGCACCCACGGAATCTGGAATGCCACTTATTCAGGAAAAAGGGGTATTGACTGAACGGAGCCAACGAGACCTTGCCACTTGAAGACAACTCTTCAGACTGTCAGCCCTTCGAGCCCAGGCAAAATGGGTTGTTCTTCCACCTGCTATTCTTCAAGAGTGCACTTTGTTGTTCAGTTTCAGCTTCAATTAAGATATGTCGTTAAGCACTTATTAAAAAATGGGGCAACTGAGTCCAACATGCAGGTGATTGTTTGCCAGGAATAGGAGAGGAGATGGAGCTGGCACTATGCAGTGATGAAGTGTAAACAATGAATCTTGACAAGTTATTTATATGTCAATAACAAGCGGAAGTCTTTCGTACTTCATGCACACAATAAGCGGCGACTGTAGCACGCAATCGCAGGAAGTCTGTCCTGAATGAATTTCCTGTCACAATCCATTTGTAAAATAGTGTGACAGGTGAAGCGTGTGTTACGGGGTAATTCGTATATATCGGGTCAATGGAAGCTGGTATTGAATGATGCAGATTTGTACCTGAAGCGGCACTACTGAAATTGTTATAAACTATGGACCACATGCTATAAAATACTGACTGTCATATGACTTTTCCTTAGATATGTGAAGCTATCTATTAATTAAACATCTGCAACTCATCCATATTCACTTGCTTAAGAAGTCACTAAGTCTTCTGGCAACCAGAGTTGGTTCTTCACTGGATATCTTTGCAAAATACCTTTGACATGACACAGTGCTCATCAATAAGCTGGTGCCCTTCGCTTCACTTGTAAATAGCACTTTATAAATTTGAAATTTGGGACTTATTGCGATTCTATTTCCACACCTGCTGGCTATATATTTACGAAATGATAATTGGCTTTATTTTACGATTTTTACCATAGTTAAGCATCTGTGGAAAATTGAATTTGTTCAATTTATTTAAGGCATTGGCGAAATAATTTGCATATGTGATTACAAATGTTGTACAAGAATTTTAAGATTTTGTCATTTTTCTGTTAGATCACCTTCCTAACCGGTCGTCGATGTCGAACTCTGTGATGGGCAGTCTAGTTGGCCTTGTACTTTTTCTAATCACTGCTGTGATAATCGTTATTGCCAGTTACAAGTACTTTATCAAAAAGAAAAGGCGCGAAAAGTCAGCCAGATATGGTAGGTACCTTCAAACATTGTTTTCACTGTGCGACTGTGATCTAAGCATCTGACATATCAACTTGCTGTGTATTCTGGATGCTAAGTGGGGCCCGATAGCGCATTGATAACACACTGGGTACAGAGCGAGAGGTACCGAGATTGGAGTCCCGTAGGCGGACATGCTTTGTAGGCTGCTATTAACTGTGTATTGCAGGCTGTTGTTCTGTTAGTAAAGATTTATGTCTTCTGTCATTTGTGTTCTTGTGAATTGTTTCAATTGCATAACTGTACACTGTTCGGTTGGTTTGTCCGATTGTTTCAACCCCTCCCATTATTATTATTATTATTATTATTATTATTATTATTATTATTATTAAAAACGATGTTTAACGGTGCAACATGGGTCAGTTGGATATTTATACAGCAAACTTCCTGCTACCAACAGAAACGAATTTTTGGCCAAGGTCTGGATGTTAAAATGGCTTTCAACAGATACCACTGATATTTGCATACAAGGCCTGTGTTTTAGATTTCTGGGATTTCAGGGTCAACCAGCTGTTGTTCTAACCCTCAGCTAAGTAACTGAAAAGATGTTGGGGATCGAATCTTGACATAGTTCAAAATTACCTCTGTAAACTAAAATGTAAGAAATTTTTGTAAAAATTTGTTTGCATACAACTATTTAGATGTGTGATCATTTAATTTATGAGTTGTCAGTTGTTAATCTGTTAAATATTTGACCCACCCTACCCAGCTCTTGTTTGATAACTAAAACACTGAAGAAGCAAATATGTTGAGGAAGGCTGTGCAGATGATGGCACATGCCCATACACATACACGTCTAAATACAGCTATAATCCTGCAGAGTTTGTTTTGACAGTATATTTACGCCATGCTCAAAATCAAGCTTGAGGCAATGTCACAGTTTTATTCTGCTGCTGTTTTGATTGCTATCTTCCGACTAGCATTGTTTTTACGATTACGGGAAATAGCTAAAGACGACCAATTTACTAGGACACCATAGTGACAGTGCAGCATCAGTGTTTCAAAACCAACGGGTTAGGAACCAGTCATGCATTAACGGCATCAGTTTGCTGGTAAATGAAATGGCTCAGATTTATGATGAAACTTTCGAGCAATATACAGATTCTAGGAAAGATGTTAAATTGATGCGGGATGTAGTAAAAGCGGTCGCCAGTAGAAGGATAAAGGTCTGAGATTTTATGTGGCGATGGTCCGTTACAACTATTGCTTCCGCTGAGGTCATTTCTTATTGCTAATATTGTTGACAACTGCTGTCCCATAAATCATCACCTGGCTTAAAATTCTGATTAGATGATATTATTCAGAACGAGGTTCATAGGTACAAAATGACTAGATGTATTTACGTATTTAGGTAAAATTGCAGCAGTCCAAGCTGTAATTCTTTAGGAGATATTTTATGTCCATGAATATATGTGTGTGTGTGTGCACTCGTGCACACATGTTAATGTCTAGATAGATCAAGGGTGTTAAGGAACTGCCCCGTGGGCCATTTCTGGCCTAACCATGTTTTTCTGGACCTCAGAGCCTTGCTTTAAAGACTACACAGTTTGAGAAGAAAAGTTCAAATTTGTCATTTTTAAGGCTTAATGAGTTTCATGTGGTGTTCATGACTAATAATGAAGATCAAAATTAAGATTTTAAAGCGTAATTTGGCTATTTGTATGCTAAAAAATGCAGCATTTAAGATTTATTTTTGCAAAAACATTTTCTGGGGATGGGCTCACCAAGCTTCCCCAGATCCTTACCCCCATTTTGCTCAGTCGCCTTCGGCACCCTGGCCTGCAACTTGCCGGAAAATATTGCCACTATACCACCATATAAAAGGTTCGATACCCCTGAGATAGATTCTGTGAACGAGAGAACTCCCACAGAAGATGGCTGACGTCATGCCTGACCTCGCTATAAGTATGCATCATATGTACAATGTACATGTACATATTTCTGCATACATGTATCTCAAACCTGTATTCATCCTTTTTGGAGGTGTTTCACATTCCCAGGAATCAGGGTCAGTCAGCAAAGTTTCTTATATAATAATAATAATAATATCTTTTCTTTAATAAGCGCCTGACAAACGCACTGCGCTGTACAGTTATGCAATTTAAATCTTAACTACTAACAGAACAGACTTTTTTAATACAACGGCGCTAATAGCAGCCTACAAAGCATATCCGCCCAACGGGGCTCGAATCGGTACCTCTCGGTCTACGTGCCAGATGTTATCCAATGCACCACGGGCTGTGGGCATCGTCTTTTTTATTCATCTAGACATGCCTTGATTGTTGCAATTGCATCCTGGCAGGCTTGCCTACATTCTGCTTACAGCAATTCCAGATAATCCTGAATCATTTCACCTAGATTGTGGCCAACTTGTCAACAGTTTCGCATATTTCGAACTACTTGCATGAGACTGTTGAGACACTGCATTGGCTTCTGGTTAAGGAGAGAATTACAATGATGAATTTTTTTAATGAAGATAGTGGCATGGCATCAGACTGCATAAGGGGCTTCTGATTCCCAGCTTAATCCAGGAGAACCTATATCAGGTTCTCATGGCTTCATAGAAACACACACACATATATACATTATGTATAATTTTGTGTGTGTGTGTGTGTGTGTGTGTGTGTGTGTGTGTGTGTGTGTGTGTGTGTGTGTGTGTGTGTGTGTGTGTGTGTGTGTGTGTGTGTGTGTGTGTGTGTGTGTGTGTGTGTGTGTGTGTGTGTGTGTGTGTGTGTGTGTGTGTGTGTGTGTGTGTACATGTATGTACCGGTACACACAAACATATTCTTCTGTGCTTATCGACCCAATAAGCTCTAGGCCAGAACAAGGTCAGTTTGTTTGTGCTGCATTGTGAGATATTCGGGTCATAAAATTTGGCTCCAATAGCCAAGGGAGGAAATTACTGCAGCATGATTTGCTGGATTACCTTCTTTTAGCTGTAAGGCCACAGGGTGAGCAATAATGATGGTCACAAAATATATTGTGCTTTCACAGCTGCTGCTTAAGGTCATATGGCTATTTGCTTTTAAAACAACTGTATTGTGGAAAAGTCTCGGATGCAAATTGGCTTCTGTGTTATACTTCTTTATTATACTACAACATTGAAGCTGCTTCACAGGCATTTTCATCACATGAGCACATTTTATTTTGTCCTATGACAGGCATAAAGTTCAAATTTCTTCAGCGCTCAGTTTGGCAAATTCAAAGAGTTTGGTTGTGTACAGGTTCAAAGTCAGTTAAAAATCGATTGCGTGGTTTAGGTCAGTTCTGCAGGTCAAACTTTAAAGGCTAGGCATTATAGCTTGGTTTTGGTGCACCCCATCCATTGTTGCTTTGTGCTTTAAACACGGGTGCAACAGAAGTTATAAATTACAATTACGATTGACCCAATAAAAATGGGTCAGTCATTTTAAAATTTCAAGCGGAAAGCAAATAAGCAAATTAAATGCATGTAGAATGTTGCTCCGAGATATGATACATCGATCCACTGGATATCTTCGTAACTCCAATGGACGGAGGATTGAGATGTTTTTGTACTGTTTTAGTGTCTTATTGCTCTGCCATGTGAAACGGGTCAAATTAATTCCGAAACTAGATTAGTAGGACGACGCGCAATGTTGCTCTTATAAAGATGCAGAAATCGGCCAAATCTTCAATTGCATAATTAGTCATACGAATCTCATGCCGCCAGTTTAATGTTTCTGTCTGGTAGAAATGAGTTTGCTTTTTGCACTTTGATTAATAGAATGAGCGCAAACCTTATTTGATTTCATTCTCTAACTTGTTTCTATTAATTCTTACAAGTCCTGTTAGTATATCTGCTAGAATTTGAATTGCTTCCATGAAATTCCGTAAAAAACTAGCACACTATAGTAAGAGTATTTTATTATAATTAAATAGAAAATAATCAATCAATATTTTATTGGTCCAACAAAGAACATTACAAATCCTGTAATTGCATTTTTTTAAGAAACAGAAAAAGTTCTTTGTTGGCGACAAAAGGAGGACCTGAAGGGACCTAGGTCCCACTAATTGGAGCTCCTTAATTAATTAATAATGACATAGTTAAGCATTTATATGCTGGTAAAGTATTCACTGTTTATGAGTGTCTTAATCAGATGCAAGGTTGTGAGTTTGAAGGATTCTGTGATTGAAGCAGGCATGACCATGGAAATGTCTGAATTCCTGTTTGACCATTTGCTGTAAATAAGCTAATATTGATGTAAACATATCGCAAATGGGTTAAACTTATTACACATTACCACTAGTCGCTTGCCCAAGAAACTTGTGCAAACATTCATATGTCAACACAAAATTTTTAGTGGATTAAATTAGCATTTTTAGAATTCAGTTTACAAGTAAGCACGGTAGCCTTCGCAGCACATTTACAGACTACCTCCACTGTCACTTTGTACACAGTTTACCTATTTTTTTCTTGCAGCACAATCAATTTCATCTTTTTATAATGATGCAACTGTCTTTTGTTTTATTTGCAGGGAACATTAAGTATTTTGGTCCTAACCAAGTAGAAGGCAATCACAAGTATGTTTTTGTTCCCTTTCATACGTAAACTAGATCTGATGTCACTGATGTGGTGTATATATATAGTAACATTGTGTAAAACAATTTGGAGGACATTCACAGTTTACCCATGGTTGCTACAGTTACCTAGTTACCACCTAATCTCAACGCTCCACCATTGTCTTTTCTACCAACTGAGATCTCTGCTCTAAATGCAATCCAACAACCTCTAACACAGAGGCAGAGCACACATTTCTACCTCAGATATGGAATTGGAGAAAGATGGTGAATTTTAAAGAAGAATGTTAAACCACCTATTACTAAAACTTGACATAGTTCATCTGGAATTTACTTAGGCTGCTTAAAACTTCAAAACTTCGTGGTTTAGGTGTTGAGACAAATATTGATCAATATCCTGTAACCTAAGTTTATTTATTGTTTAATAATAAGTTTTATTATCATGATATGGCTTCAGTTCGTGCTGAGCATTTCACTGGGAAAGATGGTAAAACAATCATTGTTGTAACACACGTGCTACCTAGATACCGAGAAGTGCACAGTTAAGAGCATCAGCTGAATTCAAAAAATCTTTGTGGCAAGGGTTGTGTGAGGTTCGTTCCAATTCAAGATTCATAGTTATTTGTGCAGTTTGAAGTAGGCAGATATCTACTTTTAATGATCTGCTGTTTGATGAAGAATTACATAAATGTTTGCTTATATTGTAGCACGATTAACATGCCAGAAGGTAAATGACTACTTTTAATAGCTGTATGGATATTATATCCTTTATATGAAATAGGGATTACGTGTCTTATATACAGTTACAGAAATGGGTCGTTGTTACCTTTGCCTTTTTACTTACTGACACACCATTCATTGATATATAGTATTTACCGTATTTATTACTACGGCCACTATCCTGGTCGACTCAGTCAAACGATTACTTAGAATGACTCAGTCAGATGGTTGCTTGGATTTGAACTATGTGCTTAGAGCTGAAAACAAGTAGTTGGCCATTGGGAAGTTAAGCTGTAATATTACAGTTGCTTAAAAATAATTTTTAGAGATAAAAGTGTTTTGAAAGATGTAATGCCCATGGAGAGTGTAATGTGTTCATCTAAATCTCTGCATCTTTTATGTCTTTGAAGCTCTGGGACAAACGTGTGATAATGTGGATTCGGAGATAACGCCTGTGGCTGATAATCGAACGACTGCTGGCACTGAATACTTTGAGAAAGCAATGAAGGAAACACCCATATAGGTAAGCCTCTCCTGTAAATGCTTGCATGTGACACATCCTTCGATGATCCATGCTCCTTGTCCTGCCATATTCCTTCAAAACACAGAGCAAATATATGTTAGAACGAGTTGTATTTTATGAAGGTCTTGTTATAAAGTTGAATTTGAATTTGCAATTCATGTTACCCATTGACCCTTGTCTACTAGAATGGTTCAGATTTGCAGTGGAATTGTTCCAGAAGGAGGTCTGATCTATGAGGAAACACCCTGCTGCATAGGAATAGAGTGATAAGAGACAGGCTGAAAAGTGCAACATTCATTATTATGAGTTCTTAAAAAATATGTGTTTCTATTCATAATCAACTGATCCTTAAGTTTGTATCTATGGCCTTGTTAGATTAACACTTTAACAACGAGCTGCATTGGTTTCCCAGTCACTTTTAGTACATGATCGACGCTCGTTGTCAAAAGTGTTAAACACCACAATAATGCATTGTGGCAATCAATTGATACTGAGTGCATCTTTGTAATGGGTGCTATACAAGTTTTCAGATTAGATTAGATTGGATTTCATTCTTAGTCATTATCATGTTACAGGAACTGATTCTGATAATGATCATCTGGAAGACGATGTTGAGTGAAGGAGGTGTGCTCCACAAGGAATGGAAGAATTCAACACAAACTCAACAGCAGAACGGATGACGACATGTCAGCCATTCAACTGTGGAGATTACAACGCTCCAAAAGCCATGGCTTCACGCATGTCAAGAAGTACGGATGAACCTCAACGATCTGCGACCACAACGATGCCACTTCATACAGTGACTGTAGCAACTGATCTGCACTGGATGTTTGGCTCCTGCTGCTGCTGAAATCCACTGCTACACCAGTGTAGAACAACCACGATCGTTCAAAGCTCGGACAGATCGGCGTTGCTCGTGCACCTTCTAAAAGTTCTTCTAAACGTGCTGGACTTTTGAAAATTATTGTCTTCTCGCGTCCCATTTTGAGTGAGGTTTCCTAATGCCTTGTCGAAAGTTAAACAGATAGGAATATGGTTTTGACGCTAACACCAGTAGCACTTAGGATGGAGATCGCTCAGGTCATTGGCAAAACTTAACCCAAGTACTCAGACATCGGGTTGGACAACGTAACATTCCTACTTACCACACTACCTAGGTAATTGGCCTGGCAGTTTTGGATGATGAAAGCTGTTTAAACTTAGACAACCACCCACCTATCTATGGAGTTCATCGACAAAAACTTTGGAGTGCCATACACAGTGATTGTGTAGTGAGTAAATTAGTAAGGGGCTCGAGCTAAGCGGATATAGTTTTATGCTGTTTATCATGGTCGTTCCGGACTAAGATTGCTTGGCATGAGGCCTCATGACTTGGCACTTTTGAGTCTTGATCTTATTTAACATATTTAAATTTGTTTCATGCTTACTAACCGTTAATGCTTTAACCTTACTGGTATAGAGCCCTATTCTAAAAATAAATTAGAGCGCTACTGTAAGGGCTTTAGCCAAGAATCATTAATAACATTTACTGCTGATACCAGTGTTACAAGAAAGATTTGTACAATTTATCATTATGACCACCAATGATTAAAAAGGAACCGTGGTACACAGGTTGTTGTTCCAGTCTGTTAGTTGCTAATCTCACTGCTTAATTCGAACGGGGTTACAGTAGAGAGATGTGGTGAAGAGTGAAAGCTCTGGATGGAAGTATATCTGAAAGCAGACCCGAGTGTCGTTGCATTTTCTGGTGTGCAATCGTAATCATAATCTCCAAACTTCTAAAGCGCCACTCTAAAGCCAATCGCAGGTAGACCTGGGAGTCACTTTGGTCAGCCAATCTGACCCCACTTGACCCTAAAGTGACTTGAGGTCGACTTGAAGTCGACAACTTGGAGCCAAAACGACTTGATCCGACTTGGCAGAAAAACAACTAACTTCCGACTTAAAGTCGACTTCTGACATGGTAGGCCTAATAACGATTAAGTACGGCTAATAATACAACAATGTCATGCCAATTTGCCTGGCAAGCATTAATTTTATATACTAATTAGTAATGAGACCTCAACACCTGATGAATAAAATTGGTCAAAGTTTATTAGGCCTATTTTAAGCAGTGTGTTTTTGTGCTTGAACAGTTTTGTAATGCTCTAATGGGTTAGCAGAAGAATCTGTATATATATAAGGTCGTTGTGGCGGACCGCTGAATGGCTTGTTATAATGATACATTTTAATTCTGTCGTCATAATTATTTAGACACTAACCCCTAACGTATCAAATAGCAATGCATGCGTACCATCCTACTGCCTAAAAGTTCATTGATTTGCGCGCGTTCAGCTCTTGATAAGGTAGACGTGCTAACATTTTTATTAACATTTCGATTCGCCATTTTTATGAAACGTACGTGTGACGTTTTAACATAGAATAACAAATGATACAGAAAAATCGACACCTATAAACAAAACAAGTAACTGTTTAGCACAACCGCCGCAACCGGCGTCGATAATACAAAATTAAACCGCAGCCTAAGTAGGCTAAGCTACGCGGTATAGACCGTAGAAGTTAGAACATGCTTCATTTTGCAAAAGCACTACAAAACTGCTTAAATGCTGCCGTGACCTCACGATCATTAGTGTGATATGATCAATTTAGATTTATTTGTGTCTCAAGTCGGTTTAAGTCGACTTGTGGAGAAAACAACTTGAGGTCACTTTTCCGGACAAATTCGACTCGGGGGTCAGTTGCGCTAGGCAGAAACGACTCGACTCGACTTGTGATGCCCAAGTCGACTGGGGTCGACTTATTGGGGTCGACTCCCAGGTCTAATCGCAGGGCATCAGCTGATTCACGATTGCTGTGTCTAGTCAGAGAAGTTGTCCAAAAGAGTAGTCCGAACTCCGAAGGAGGTCCGAGGTCCAAAGTTGCAAGTACATGTAGAGTAGATCAGTACCAGCTGGTGATATGCCTGCTATGAGTTTAATATGATCTGCTAACTGTAGGAAATGGTATTTGATTTGGTCAAATGCTGTTGTACCAAGACTCAACATTGCCGCTGTAACTTGGCCAAGGGGCCGTCCATAAAGTACGTCACGCTATTTTTGACCATTTTACCCCCTCCCCTGTCACAAACTGTCACAAAACTCGGACCCCCCCCAAAGTACGTCACACTTTCGAACATAGAAATAATAATACTTCCGGAAAGCAAGGCTAATACATAAAGAAGGCTTCGTAACAGCATTATTACTAGCGCTCCTAGCGAGAGGAATCGTGAAAAACACATTCAGGAGATATGCATTTCATGCTATTTTGACATAAAACTAATTAAAATGTTTCAGAAAATTTTGAAAATTATTTTTAAAGCTATGAAAAAATAAAAAATAAATTATAAATAAAATTTAAAAAAAATAAATGTGTGACGTCACACATGGCCTGACCCCCTCCCCCGTCACAAACTGTCACACTTTCTTAAACCCTCCCCTGGAGCGTGACGTACTTTATGGACGGCCCCCAACTGATTCATGTATTTTGTATTTAAAATGTACAAAACGGATATCTTCTTCATAAAGCAATGTAAGATACAATAAGGTAGTGAGTAATGGTAATAAAATTAATGTCATATAGACAATAACTTCATTTTATCATCCTGGCTCAAAGCTACAGCAACTAATAATAAATCACTTTGCATACAATGTAGGCCTACCTATTTACCCTAACTGAAGCAAAAATAAATTCCAAACAAATTTCAACCTGTTTTGCTGTTAATCAGTCTGAGTCAGGCAAAAATTATTATTATTGTATATGGGCACAATAGTGGGATAGTAGGCTACTGGAGGCCAGCGGTAAACTAGAACCGGCAATTTGATGTAGCGTTTACGATACAAAGTGCACCAAGATTAGGGTTAGTTGCCAGATCCATTGGATAGCCTAAGGAGGACACAAAAAGCCGGAAAGGAGGACGCATTGAATGTTTCACTCCGGAGTCAGGGCTCTTAATTATAGTAACCAAGAAACGAAGTCACATTGGAAAGATAAATAAAATCAATTGGGGCTTTTTATCATAATGTTGCTAGGTATTTATTTAAGCAATCATTGCACCTTCTTGATTACGCAAGTATTTCTGGGAATCAACTCTCTGCAGCAAAATCTTCGTTACCAAATACCAATACAATACATACAACTTGTATCTATAGCGCGCCTTAATAAAACAGTCTTACTCAAGGGACGGACGTGTTACCTTAATTGTACTTGCCAATCATAGTAATAAATAACATCACTCATAGTCATAGAACTTCTCACAAGAAGCATTCTTTATCCCTTCATCGTGCGCAGGTAAAGTCGTTAAAAACTGCCATGAAATAATAGCCATTTGCCCAATAAAAAAATGCAAAAACCCGGTTTTTAGCTTTACCTGCCGGACAGAGGAATTGAGACGAAAAAGGAGGACAAGTCCTCCTTTTGCCGGACGTCTGGCAACCCTACAAGCAGTAGCGTAACTATGGGCCCGC
Source organism: Aporrectodea caliginosa (assembly GCA_020284085.1). Taxonomy (NCBI): domain Eukaryota; kingdom Metazoa; phylum Annelida; class Clitellata; order Crassiclitellata; family Lumbricidae; genus Aporrectodea; species Aporrectodea caliginosa. Next base: position 931,040 of record JACEVL010000042.1, read on the forward strand.
AGGGCCCGCAACTGCGGGGGGGCCCAGGTAAAAGGGGGCCCATTTTCAAACCTGAAAAAATGAACTATTTTAATTAATAAATGCACAGCAGAAAGCCGGAAACCGAAACTCCTTGTAAACTCCTTAGCCTTGTAAAATCAATAAATCATGCAGGCAGGCAGATGATGTGGAATATTACTATTGATGCGCGGTCGGCGCATATTTTTCTAGGCTTTGATTTAAGCTAGTGAGCAGTGACTCGAAGGCAAACTATAATCGCCAGATGACGTTGAAATTTGCAGTTAATTCACTCAATTAGTTTCACTTTTCGTCTTTGATTTATGCTGACGTCATTAGTCTCATTGCCAAGTTTCCGTCGGCCATCGTTGTTGATATTTATTTAAAAAGTTTGTTTAAATAGATTAATAAAATAGTTTTTAATAATATAAAAATGTAAAATTATTATTACTATTTTTTTAAATTATATAACAACAAAACATTAGATCGGATTACAATACAAAATTTAAGATTTAAAAATAAAAAATTGTACTAATGATGGCTAGCAAGCCTCTAAGTGGAGCAGCTAAACGACGGAAAAAGAAGGATTTACAAAACGAACTTAAAAAACGATGTAAAATTGACTCATTTTAATCAATTTTAATGCAAATCGAAAACAATTTTTAGTTGTGGCATAAGATTACAAATTAATAATAAAATAAAATATCATAAATTAAAATCATTAAAATGTATGCCTCAAAAGTGAGTCGATAATTTGAAACATAAAATTGTCTATCAGATTGTCATCGGCTGTATGGAGGGGGGCCCATTTTGAAAATCTTGCAGGGGGGCCCAGAATATGAAGTTACGCCACTGCCTACAAGATGCCGATTTGAAAACAAGCAATGAATGTGAATGGTTGCGGGTTCGAATCCACCTCAAAGTCGCCGCGTAGGGACCCTGGGACTTCACTCGCAATTGCCATGCGCTTCGGCGTGCCGATTCAGCGTCTGGCAAGTCGGGAGCGCCTCTGAATGCCGATTTAGAAAACAAGTGTTCAATGAATGTACAAACATTTAATATTGTTAATAAAAACAATCTTCACATTGGTAATATTACCAACGGATTAGTAGATCGGCTTACGTGTACCTGGGACTATTATTACTGTAATAATAATCCCAGCGTGTACTAGAAGTCTGTAATTGGTAAGTTACGTAAGTATGTAGGCTTAACAATAACCGGCCGAAAACAGCCAAGAAATATTCGGTGGCTTACTATTAAATCAATTTTGACGACTGACGCCAAAATATTTTATATGAGAGGTCGCTGGTTCCAGACATCGAAGAGGTTCCAGCCTCCGTCAATGGCAACGACCTCTTACATATAACTAGACAGAGCTTTCTATGTTGACTATTAAATTAATTTTGAAGAACTGACGCCAAAGCATACATTTTAAATGTAGAGGTCGCTGGATACATGGCATCGACGATGGCCGCCAGCGAGGCTTCAGCAAAAACCACGTGATCCCAACGGCCTGGGCAATGGAGCATACTCCAAACTCCGAGTTCACACCGAGCATGCTCCGTTCAATCGTTTAATAAACTCTAAGTTCTCGTCAAGATGGCGCCCTAGTAACATGTAAACGAACTTGATATAATTCGCGAAAATTTCCAACAAGTGGATTTTTATCATAATTCCTGAAGGAAAGAACAAACTATGCAATTCTGTTGAAAGAATAACACTTGCAAATCGTTTAGAAACTGGAAATTGGTATTTGAAACAAGTTTTAGCGCGATTTTAACCTTAACGTACCAAATTCAAAAGTGGTGCAAAATGTGTCCGAAGGAGAACATGGTTGTGCTATGTTGTTAACGTTCAAGTGAACGGATCTTTGTCAAACTTTAAAGACGACACTTGGAGGGAGGACAGCAGACGGCCTTTCGGAGCATCCAAAGTCTGGGAATGCAATGAGCATTTCGTAGTCTTGCGTTAACAGTTCTCAGTACAGATTGTGTTGAATGCAGGTGCGCACTTTAACATTAATAATATATAGAATTGAGACGATCTATGGAAGCTATAATTCCAGTTCTGTCTTCTTAAGCACAACTTTTGTTGTTCAGTAACACTCAAAGCAATAGGCCACTTCATTTTTGTGCATTTGAACATGGTAGCATAGGAAAAACTTTCCCCATGAGGAATATTGATACAACTAGCTCCGTTGTTTAGAACACCATAAAAACTTACTTGTGATTACTAAATTCTAGTATGGAAAGGAAATTCTCCATTGAGAAGGGTATACTGCATAGTCACACACAGGTGGTTAAAAGTAAGAATAATGTTATGGTAACTTCAGTAACTTCATTGTTTAATTGCAGAAGAAAGCAAGCCAATAGTCAAATATATTTCCAGAATTTCTGTATTCTGAGAAAGAGAGACATACACAATAAGCCTGTTGAAAGAGAGTGTGTTGAGTTGAAAGTTTAAAGGACATCAAACATTAAGCAGTTAGACTTGAACTCAGCTTATGAAAATAATAAATTCCAAGTTGCTGGGTATTAGTATGCTTATCTCGAATCAATGAAGCACTGCTGGATATATGTGCTCTTGCTCATGGTAAATTTGTGAGCAGCAGACAGTTGCTTATATCTATAAATATAGTACAGTATGAGTTATCAATGTATATTTGCTGTTTTCGGAATTTGGATGCTAATCTTGAAGATAGTCATTCTTTGATTGGTTCGCTAACATTAGACCTGTTATTAAATTTAAGTTTTGGTGCTGCTACATTGTTTGGCCGATAAAAAAGGCACCTGTGCGTGGGAGCAGGATGAGGTGCTTATTCCGTCCTATAATTCACACCTGAAGATTTTTGCCCACATCATGCTGGGACATATTTTATCTCCTCCTGGACAAACTTCTATGGGTTCCCCAGAGTGATGACATGTTTCCGTTGCTGACTTAGGTTCAAGATAAAGATATAAAGTGAAATGGCATCAACCGCCAGGTCAGCTCGTGGATTTCTGCCACTCATAACAGAGAATAGAAATCTGGTATCTCCTTCACCTTCTTCAAGAGCAACACCTCAGAAGGATCCAGTCTTGTACTGGGTTGATGCAACTAAACGAAGGTATGTACATGTTGTGAAGTTTAACGTCTTTTTGGGTCATTTAAAAATGTACCAGAAATGTTAGAAGGAAAATGTTTTTGAAATTTCAGCAGCATTATGTTACCTATCATGTGCAGGTTTTTAAAATTAAATATAGGAAACATGACTAAAACAATTGTACAGAATATTAAAGCAAGATTATTCTCTCGTGACTGTAGTAAACTGTCAGAAGTTAGAAAAGGAATTTGTCAAATAGAAACATGATGACGATCATAGGGCAATGTGAAGTGCTGCACCATATCACATTTCGGGGAGATGGTTGAATGGTAACATGCTGGCATGAAGATCAGAAGGGCGTGGGTTCGATACCCGCTAGCCTCATAGGGTTGACTCAGCCTTCCACTCCCTAGGGGCGACTGTAAAATGAGCAGTAGGACAGATGGACACCTTGCAGGCTGCCATACAGTTACATTCGACTTCTGTTAAACTTGTTATCATCTGTTACTACTATATCATGTAATCATACTGCGGTTTGTCAGTTTGAATTAACAAATGAATTTTATTATTATTTTTATTTAACAGTGCATTCAGGTTTAAAGTCGATGACATTGTGCAACCGATGTGAAATACTTGACCTTACCTGCCTGGCTTTTACATGACTCTGATATGATAAATAAAGAGATCATTGTTTACTTCCTTTGGACACTAAAACTGTGTGATGTAATTGTAGGATTCAGGAGAAGCTGGTAGCAAATCCCGGAGATGAAGCAGCAGTTACATTGAGTGTTCTAAAGCAAGAGCTGGTTGCTGTTTTCATTGAAGTTCTTCAGAAGAAAGAGTTCGTGTTCATGTTTCTATTTACACTACTAAATATAAATCTATATCTTCATTATTATTTTAGCAGTATTAATACTTTAACGAAGAACTGCATTGGTTTCCCACTTAAGCTTTAGTACACTCTCGTCGTTAAAGGGTTAATGTTGAAGGTGAACTACATTAGTTTCCCACTTAACTCTTAGTACACACTTGTCGTTAAAGGGTTGAACCAGTAAAACCACCCCTAAATACACCCACGGTATGCTCTAGTCGTTAAAGTGGCAAGCTGACATTTTTACTGGGCTTGCTTGTGACCTCAGAAGTTAAGTGCCTGGTCAGAACATTCTAGATCATTCCAGACTACTATGGTTTCAGTTTCATTGTTTGTTTGGTATTTAGTCGAAATTCTTGGAAGTTCCTGTCTGAAGTCTTGCTTCATATGAAGGCATATCAGAATTATCTGTCTGTGGCATCACAGGAGGTATGTAAGATCCTTTATTGTAGTGAATTATCAGTTACCGTAGCTTCGCCTCTTAGGGAAATTAGGCAATGTATGGCTGTTAAATTGTGAACATGTTGCATTCAGTTCAGTTAGTCCATTATGGTATACTGTAACTTGTCGTAAAAGTTTCTGGCTATAGATTGCATTGACTATGTGCACTCTGTTAGTGGGCTATTTATTTCTACAAACATATTTGTCAATTGGATAAGTAATATTTTTGTGTTAAAAGTTGAAATTTTTCTGGTTTGCCTGAATTTCATGGATGATTCCTTGAAAATTCAATTGAAGTATTAAAGCAGTTTTTCTGTCTGACAGCTATCCTTTCCCTAAATGCATGTGATTGAGCTGTTTTTATCTCTGTAAAATTTATTTTCAATTTGCATCTGTTTTGAAATTTCTTGTTTGTATTCTAATTTACTTATTTAAAAGTTTCACAATCTTTGTCTCTCATAAGGTGTCGAAATGTTAAACAGTTAATTTTTATGTCTTTTACAGATTTGTCATTATGTAGAACGGATATTTACATATATGGATATCCATAAGGAAGAATTCTTTGATCTCGACATTGCAGACAGTCTCCAACTCATCTTTCCAAAGGTATGCACTCATTTAATGCTATCTATTTGAATTCACTATATAAATGGCCATTTTCTACATACATATAGCACCTTCGTGAGATTCTTGTAAGATGCTGTATAAATGCCCACATACAGCTACATGCAGTCTCAAACTGATTTTTACAGAGTTATGCTTATTATCTTGAGGTTCACGTTCTCTCCGTTTGCTTGTTTAGATCTGTGCACCTATATTTCCTGAATATTCATGTCACATAGCTTGTTTGTTCTGCCAGCACTAGTTTATTTGCTTTTTTAGTGTTTAACTTCCTATTGTAGCACAAAGACTTTTTGCTATTGTTGACCTCTCACTCTGGAATGGGTTACCTAGTAATTTAAACACAAAAGCAATGGAATATGACTGAGGAGCACTGTTTACAATTTTCCTTTTGCAAATGACTATTTGCTTTAGAGTGGAACGTTTTTTGGTGCTTGACCATTAGCATGCAGAATATAGTAACGTTATATAACTGTTGAAAATAATACATACTTGCAAGATGTAAATCAAGCAAGAGAAAAGAAACTGTTAAGTTCTTCTGTTTCTGCAGGCAGTGGACCATTTCAGGAGCCAACGCAGCTTGAAGAAATCCAGCCAGAGCTACAGTCCTTTAGCCACTCCAAAGTCCAAGCCCAGTGACAGGCTTCTGAAACGTAAACTTCCCTCACTCACTTTGCCTGATGGAACAAATCCCTACAAAACAGAGTTGACTGTAAGTATGTGAAGCGGTCAAACAATAAAAACAGATCTTGCTCACTTAAAAGCTTTAACAATAAGGCAGAGAGATATAAATGTAAATGTAATATGCTTGTTTTTGTATAGTAGCCATATGGCCTGACCCTGCTCATTTCTCAATGAATTGATCGAGTGAGATCCTTAACCACCGCTGCCCATTTGAAAGGGTGCCACTCCATTTAAGGTCTCTTATGTATGGACCATGCTAGTCCAAACTTTAAATCTCTGAAATAAGCCACCTTTTCAGACGTTCAGTATGCAAATCGGGAACCGCATGCACAGAGGATGTAATTATCTGACATTAAACGCATTACAACACAACAGTGCTTCATATGGTGGATGATAAAAGTTGATTTCCATGTATGCTGAAATGGTTTCTGTTGTGTGCTAGTTAATGTGTTTGCTTTGAGAATTTGTTTAGGTGAATCCTTGTCTGTTCTGTTCATTTTAACAGATGGACTTCCATCGTCCAATACAGAAGTTCTTGACGTTTGGAGATCTAGATTCAACTGTTGCTGATGTCGCATTACAAACTGCAACAAGTATGAATATTCATCTGGTTTTTTTAGGTTAGGAAAGGGAAGACATTTAGTGGGATTACTTATTACTAAGATTATTTAGTCTCTTTTGAATGATTGATACATTTAGTTAACAAATTTCACAAGTTTTCTTAAATTTAATAGATTTCTTATCTACATAATTAGATGAAGTTAGGCAATACATGGTTTTGTGTGTTTTTCTGATCATGTGTCCTTCCTTAGGAGAGGCAATCTGGAATGCCTGTTTGGGAACGACTGCACTTGCTCTAAGTGTTCAACTGCCCCCTGGCCCAGTGAGTAACACTACCCTAATTTACTCTAAGTCCTTGACGATGCTGTAATTGTATCCATCTGAATGCTGTATCATCATTCAATTGAATTTATTGGTGGTAACTGTTTTTGTGAATACAATCTGCTTGTAGACCTGCTCCAATGAACTGATTTATGCTAACTCTGTCAGGCTGTAAAATAAAAATAAAATAAACAATTGAAAAATAAATGAAAAAATATAAAATAAAACGAATATCTATCTTGTAACAGGCATTAGCAGACTTTGCCAGAGCTACATCCACACACTGCATGCAGGAGTGTACACATGCGCACACACACACACACATTCACACATACGATGGTGCAAATCTGTTTTTTTTATGCATCTATATAATGTTATGCTAAAGTTTGCTTTATATAAAGCCTTATCAGTGCTTTTGGTAATTGCTTTAATCACTGATACATGTCTGGTGTTTTAAATTTCAGGATCACATAGTTCCACCTGTGGCCGGTGACGTCTTGATGACAGTTTCTGAATCATTTGCAGAAAGCAGTGATGATGAAGTTCTTGAAACATTGCGTGAAGAGGTAATGTTATTAGTACATCATCAGATCTTCAGCTTCATCTGAGCTTTTCTCATACACATGCATGCATGATTTCCTTGTTTTAACTTTTGTCAATCTCTGGGTTTTATATTTATATCATATCTTACAGGTAACTTATAAAACATCATTAAATTTGACTGTGGAAGAAAGCAAACTTTATTGATGACCACTGATAGATGACCAGTTTTGCCACAGGTCATCTCTGTTAATTAAGAACCTGGTTCAATGCTGTTTTTGTTATTTAATCATCGTCACTATATATTTTGGATAAATTTTACTTTAGTATTGTTTAAAAGTCTGAAAATATCTAATAGAAATGTTTGTAAAATGGCAGAAAGCGGAAGAGATTTCTACGCCAATGAACGGACGTGAAGCGGTTGAGCATTTTGCCAAGTGCCACCACCTGGGAAAGATCCAGTTCATGTATTTCAATCTGGCTCCCAACAGACACTTTCGCCCATATGACGTCGTTGAAGTCTCAAAAGACAAGGTAAGACAAATTTCGGACTTTTCACATTTTTATTTATTCACTGGTGCACAATAGTCTAGTGTTAGCGAGCTGGACTGTCAACTGAGCGTTTGTGGGTTCAAATCCCCACCATTACAGAAATTTGTTTTAAAGATTTCTGTTCCACCTGTGACCCATAACCACACCAGCTATAGTGCGAAGATCAGACAGCAAGGGAGAGGACTGGCCATCCACCCTCATATGCCGAGGCTAAGAAAATGAAGTCGCAACACACTTAATACCCACGACTGGTTCAGGCTAGTCTAAGACTGCTCTTCGTCTTCTTCTTCACTGCACTTATTACACAAGGATGGTGAATAAATCTGAATGTGAGATGCAAGGGAACTGTATGCCAACAGCGTGTTGGTTAACATTTGACAGTGACTGTTTTATCACGTCTCTTCTGTCAGTAATTCTTAGAGCCATGGCAGTGCAGGTTCTGCCATATGTTGGCTGGAATTACAAACTTCATGACAGCAATTCTGTGTCTCTGTCTGTCTGTCTCTGTTTGTTTGTCTGTCGCTCTCCCTTTCTCTCATCAAAATTGGTGCAACTTTGGAAATGGATATAACTGTATCACTACCTCATTATATAGCTGAAAAACCCACAAGGAGGGCATTACAAAGAGTCAAGGAGGGCATTACAAAGAGTTTCTTGTGTATTTTTACGTATGTGTGGTTGTGCCTGTGTATATGTGTGATATTAGGTATGGATTGGTTGTCTGTATTACAGGTAAAGAGAGAACACTACATATTCTCAACATTTGGCGTTCTGCACGTCATTGGTGGTGATCATTCGGAGTCGATGTCTTTGGCCGAGTGGCAGAGGGATGCTGTGCTGTGGGCGGCTGCCTCCAAGATTCCCTTCTTCAAGAACTATCTCATCCGGAAGACATTTCTCAGGTAGACAGTGTGCACTGTGCAATCAATAGGAAAGCTTCTGGTGCAGCTGGTTCTCTCAACTTGCATGCATGCTTGTGGGTTTGTGTGTGTATGTGCATGATCTAGTATTCATTCATTCATTATGGAAATTTATATAGCGCCCCTTCATGGTTACTACTCAGAGTCAGACCCAACCACGACTGAAAAGGATGGTTTTAAGCATGTTTATTGAACTCTATATTAGGCGTAATGCTAATCGAAGCCCATTCCAAAGTGGGGCCCACAACGGAGAAGGCACGATGCTGTCTAAGAGCAGTTTGCGTGCGGGGAACAAGAAATTCACCATGGGTGGAGGGGCGGAGAGCGCTACGTCCCTGCACTCCCAGAGTAGAGCAACAGAGCTTTTGTAAATACACAGGGGCAAAACCTAAGAGGCATTGCCACACCAAAGCAGAAATCTGGTACACAATCCACTGCTGGATAGGGAGCCCATAATTTTAAAGTATATATGTATGTATGCCTTTACATACATATATCATTAATAAACATACATAGTTACCTACATACATACATACTAAAATTACCTGTAATATTATAAAGAAAGTATTGAAGTCATTTTCTGTTATAAATCTTCAGCTATGTCTTTAAGGTTGAATTTTGGATTGCAGATGGAGAGCCAATGTTCGCTTTCAGCGTTTTGCCAAAGTGCGACACGAGGTGGGCGTGCATCTCCTTTCTTCTATGCCGTGCTATGGTGCTGCTCTTCATCAGGTCTTGCGTCTTTGTCAGGAACTGCTACTTGTTCATTTTCTGCCACTTACAAACAGGTGAAGTGCTATGATGTACCCGACTGCTTCTTGTTTGTTTTCCTAAACTGTCTTGAAAGTGAAATTTTTGCGAACTTAAATAAGTTGATTAAAAAACTCGTGAAATTTTAATTGAACTAAAACAAATTTTCTTGATGTAGTGTGAATAATTAGGAATGTCTTCTTTAAAATAATGTCGTTTTATTATGTAGTTATTTCGCTAATTGTAACTGATATCTTTTGGTCGAGTTGGGAAGCTTCTGAAACAGGGCAGAACATTTTGCGTGACTCTTACATCACTTTCACCTATTTTTATATATAGTGTATTCAGACATGGTCAAAATATGATGCAACAGCAATCTTTTTCACCTTTCAGTAAATGTTATAATCTTTTCACCTTTCAGTAAATGTTATAATCTTTTCACCTTTCAGTAAATGTTATAATCTTTTCACCTTTCAGTAAATGTTATAATCTTTTCACCTTTCAGTAAATGTTATAATCTTTTCACCTTTCAGTAAATGTTATAATCTTTTCACCTTTCAGTAAATGTTATAATCTTTTCACCTTTCAGTAAATGTTATAATCTTTTCACCTTTCAGTAAATGTTATAATCTTTTCACCTTTCAGTAAATGTTATAATCTTTTCACCTTTCAGTAAATGTTATAATCTTTTCACCTTTCAGTAAATGTTATAATCTTTTCACCTTTCAGTAAATGTTATAATCTTTTCACCTTTCAGTAAATATTATAATCTTTTCACCTTTCAGTAAATGTTATAATCTTTTCACCTTTCAGCAAATGTTATCAGCTTTCTGAGTTCGAGTTGGCTATAAGTTCTGCACAGAGGGATGCGGCAGATATCCTTGAAAAATTTTTCAGGTCAGTGGTTTTATTTTTTCGTTCTCAGTAGGTTTATATCTGCAAGCAGGATTTAGTTGGAAAGCAAGAAGCATGCTAATCGCCATGGTTACTTATGAGAAATGCAGTGTTGCACATTTCTGTTGTAATTTAGAAAATGGTTACATGTATAAAATTCAAGTTGAAAATTCATGTAATATCTTTAGTCATTGTTTATTTTGCAGCTGCCTTTCAGAAGAAATGTTGTTTAGATATGTGTATAGTAAATTAAGCTTGCTGAAGAAATACAGGTTTATATCAAAGGATTTTTATTGCTGTGTGTGAATCATTTTTTAGGTTTCAGAAAGTAATTATCAACACAGTTCGAGAAGAACTGTTGAAAAGAATCAGCCAGCATGAGGCCCAACCCCAGAGCAGTCTGTATGTTTTCATATAACTAATTTCTTTATTTTTTTAATACCATGTCCATCTTGCCAACATGTGTTCATTTTTCTTTTGTTCATTCACCCATTCATTCATTTGTTCTTGCTCGTACTCAGTGTAGCACTATTTTTAATAGTGCTACACTAGTGCTATTAATAATAATAAGCTATCTTCTATTCATAATCTGCTTTATATTACTACCTATATTAATTAATTAATTTTACAAACATTCGATGACTCTAGTATCGCTACACTCAGTTACTCTTTAGACTTCTAAATTGACAGGTTATGTGTCATTAATGGACTAAATGATTGCCAAGTTATGGTATTTTGACTCTGACTGATTTTTAGAGGATATTCTGTTGTCCCATTATTGTTGTCAAGACAGGGTTTTAACCAAAAGATCTAGACAGGTAAAATTCCAAATTTTGCGGTTGTTTGTTTCAAAGCAGGATATTGAAAGTTTCGTGGCCCTATATGAAGGTTTATTAATTTCTGGGTGTCTAACGATGTCTACTTTATTTATGATTGGTTGTAGGTTGGTTAGCAAAGAGTCGCACTATCTCCATAATGTGAAGAAACAGCAAAAGAAAGACATCCTGAAGCAGCTAAAGCATGAGGCAAGGTACTTGTTTAGGACTGAATGCTGTGTTCTAAAGCGTTTTTACTAGACTTGTTTGACTGCATTCATTACATACATACGGTACATAACCACAAATATATTTGCATGTATACTTACATGAATACGTGCATACACATACATGTATGTACCTGCTCATAAGTAGTTATTTATTTCATGTGTGTCTTGCTATATTTATTTAACAGTCAGTGGTTTACCTGAATTGCTGTTTCAGAAATGAAAAATTATGTTTCAGCTTTTTCAGCACATTTGTCAGCCTTGTGAAGAAGATCCTGTTGAGCTACTTGGTGCATTTGGCACAAGACAACATCTCGTTATTCGTTGAGAGCTTCGTTAGTTTGTCCGGTTCAAGAGAGGCGTATTTCACGACTTCACTTACATTCTCATCTGAAAATGGTTTGTATCTGGAGCTCTTCTAATTCCTTCTACAAACTCTGATCATTTTAACCCATGCACTAACAATTGACTTTGTAAAGCACCCTAGAAGGGTATTGGCTTGCTACTTTGCGCTGCTATATAAATTGTTGTAATCTTGTCTCCAAACTTTTATGAAAACCAAGCGCAGGGCACCAGCTCATTCACAAGTGCTGCATCGAATCAGAGAGTTTGTCCAAAAGAAGTCCGAGTTCGGTTTCCAGAAGGTCAGAGGGGGTAGAGTAGATGCTAAGGTGGGTTAAGGTTAGGGCGAGAATTGGAAGGTGGAGGATCATGTGAAATGGGATAAGAGTTCTTTGAAGAGGTGAGACTTTAGTTTTGAGTGGAAAGCCCGAGGGGTGATGGATAGTTACTTTTGCAATTACTAATTCGTTTGTAGAGATCTGCTAAATGTCAGTGCTTTTGAAATGTTCTTAAGGGTAATTGTAAGTAAATAATAAGTAAGTATAGAATTTATATAGCACCACTTGAGAGAGAAACTCATCATAGGCATTGCAGGCATAATGGAGGTCGGTGTTTACACGGCAAGGCTGAAAATGGAAATTGAAAGGTGTTATGTTAATATCCAAGCAGCAAAATAGGCGACATGCAGTTTCTAAAGTGCAAAACTGATCTACATTCAAGACAATTTCAATTAGAATCCAGCAGACCATGCTAACTATATCAAGTTATATCTCATTTTAACAGAGATCTGTCGGTAAAGTCGCTGAAACATTAATTACAATTAATAGCAGAGTATTTGTATTAATTGTTATTTATTTTCATTATTATGTATTTGTTATTGGGTTCTGGTGCCTGGCAGTTTCATTATTATTATTATTAAATATTATTAATATTATTATTAAACCTATTATTGTATTTCTGGTATTTATACTTATGGCAGCACTGCAATTAAATTCAGAATTACCCAAAACCCATATCATAATTGGTAGATGTATTAATTTCATTTTGGATATTTATGTTCTTCTTCAGATATGCTTTGTCTATCACCACCAACAGAAATGTTTTCTGATTTAATTTCGAAAATGTTTCGAGACATTCCAAGTTTTCTCATCCGGTCAGCAGCCTCACTTGAAGAGGACGAAGCAATGGAGGACAGACAATCGGGGGACCATCAAGAATCTACTCCTCAGCGATTTAGGTAGATGAAAACATGCAGATTTATTAGGTTATGGGTGATTTAAAATTCTTAGTACACCTGATGCTGCTCATGTACTAAATAATTTTATTTTTCCTTTCAGTATCTATATCATCTTGTTCTTGTTGTATCCGTCTTGATCGCTGTCATCATAATCATCATCATTATGATCATTGTTGTCATTGATATCATTGGGATCGATGGGATTGCTGGTATCATTTGGATCATTGGTGTCATTTGATCATTGGTATCATTGGGACATTGGTATCTTTGGTAACTTGGAATGTACAATACTTTGGGATCATTGGTGTGGCTGCTGTTCCCTACTTTATTTGCATCTGCCTACTTAAAAACAGTGAAAAGCAGCCATGCCAATTATAACGATGACGATTTCCATTTGCCCTGAGATGGCTAAATATTTTGTAAGCAAAACTTGTGGATTATTTTAGTTTAAAGTTGAGAAATGTCTGCTTTGAACTAGATTTTCTAATATTTGTTTTCCATGGATTTCTCATTTCTGAAGGCGTGGAACTGTGTTAAAAGAAGATGAAAGTGATTTCGTTGGAGCGCTCTCTACGCGTTCTGAAGGCATGCCAGAAGGCAGTATACTGGGCAATTCTACAGCAGATGCTTGTTAGTTCTCAATTCATGATCTATATTTGCTAACAGAACCATAGAACGAGTTTGCGCATATTACGAATATTAAGATTTTGAGAAATTGACAAATATTGACGAATATTAAAACTGGCCAACGAATATTAAAAATATTAAATTTTTTTAGTTCTTTTAATTCTTAATTCTTCAAAATCCGGGATTAATTGTAAAAAATCAGTGCCAAAAATATGCAAAAGAACAGTTACATATTGCAGTTACTCATCTTATAATCAGTTACTTCACTGGGTTTAATTCTTCAAAATCCGGGATTAATTGTAAAAAGATCAGTGCCAAAAATATGCAAAATTTATGTTGGCGACGTAGCCAGACTACCCAACCAGAGGAGGCAACTTCATGGGTGGCAAAATCCTGGAGTGTCATTGGTCAATAGAAGTTTTTCCATTGCACACGCCTCCTCGTGCCTCAATGCGGAGTTATGTTTGCCTAGCCTACAGACCTACGGCTGGTAAAATTATCTTGGTTACATGTAACAAGGGATAGCTATGTCTTTGAGCCAAACTGACACAATTTAAAATGCCTCTTTACATGATCTAGTGTACAATAAAAGTTCTTCAACTTTACATGTCACAGGATAAATGCCGTTGGGAAAAATAAACAAAAAATGTTCTTTACATCGTCTATACATTAAAAGTTTTTCAGAATAACTTCTTTACATGTCTCAGGAATAAATATCTATTGGAAAAATAAACTAAAATGTTCTTAACATGTCGTATACAATAAAAGTTCTCCAGAATAACATCTTTACATGTCACATGGATAATGTCTTTGGGAAACTAAACTAAAATGCTCTTTACATAATCTATACAATAAATATTGGAAAAATAAACTAAAATGTTCTTAACATGTCGTATACAATAAAAGTTCTCCAGAATAACATCTTTACATGTCACATGGATAATGTCTTTGGGAAACTAAACTAAAATGCTCTTTACATAATCTATACAATAAAAGTTCTTTACATGTCACAGGATAAATGCCTGTGGGAAAAATAAACAAAAATTTCTTTACATAGTGCATACAATAAAAGACCTTTAGATTAACTTCTTTACATATCACAGGGACAAATGTCTTTGGAAAGCTAAATAACAATACCCTTTACATAGTCTATACAATAAAAGTTCTATTTGTCGTTCTTCATCACCTTTCCTTCCCTATGTTTTCTTCTGTCTTGTCTTCAATCGGCAAGGCCTATCCTTATACAAAGGCACAAGGGCTGCCTTAGTTAGCCGCCTCTCGTACATTGTTTAATGACACAAGGGCCTCCGGAATAACCCGAGTCTTGCCCATTGCACATCGCAAAAAAGTCGCCAAAGTTAGCCGATTCTTGTCCCTTATTTGTATATCCCGTCCAGATTTTTCGTGTGCACACGAGAGTGAGTTGGTCTTAAAGGCGAGTTTTGGCAGGATTCTCCTGAAGGACTTGTCGCAGATTCTTGTACGTCAAAGTGGTCGCAGTTTCTGGACTCATAACGACCCGACCGTTTCAGCAACGCATTTCTGCAGCAGTGGGCTAATCGGAGTCTGGCGATCGACATCTTTCTTGAGGTAGAGATCGACGTACTTTGGGACCAGGACGACGCTTGGCCAATGGCTCAGTAGTCCGAGTATGTGCTTGAGGCGAACTAATCCCATTTTTGCACTCACGTTGGATTTCTCGGTATTCGAGTGTTCTCGGGAGGTGCAAGCGGGCAGACGATGACAGATAAGCAACGATCCAAAACGATCGTTGCTGGACACTGAACGCGTTTTCCGTTGTCTTCGAATGCCTGCAGCAAGTCTTCACGATCTGTCGGTCGTGTCAGTTTGTTGCTCCAGGCTCTGCACCACTGCAGAAGAATCTGAAACAACAAGAACATGGTGAATGTTAGCGTTGAGGGCCAATTCTATCGTCCTCTGTATGACCTATATATTTGTGTCACCAGGACGCATATACCCAAATCCCAACCGGTACAGCAGGTCATAAATATAATGTTATTGTAAAACTAGAAGTTGGATGAGTGATGAAAACATGGTATTAATTCTAAATTATTGCAGTAACACTAGAAGTTGGATGAGCATGTTTATAGCAGAAAGAGAAGCTGGATGAGCAATAAAAAATGATTTTAATGCTAAATTATTTTAGTAAAACAAGAAGTTGGATGAACGATTAAAATATTTTTAGTAGAGGTAGAAGTTGGAAGAAGGCTGGAAATATGTTATAGTAGAAGTAGAAGTTGGATGAGCGATGAAAACAGGGGCGGAGACTTAGGGGGGACAGGGGGGACGGTCCCCCCAAAACTTGAGGTGGGGGGGACGGAGCTGCTTATATCCCCCCAATATTTCTGAAATATTTCATGAATATAATAGTAATAGCTACGAGTGACAGCTGGTTCTCATCAGCACTCAAATAATAAAGCAATTTTGTTCAGATGACAGCTTAAAATGCTACCATTACAGTGTGGAAATTTAAAAATAATTAGCTTTAGCTACATAAGTACTATGTAACTGGAGACGAACAGGCAATCCAGCCTTTCAGTCACACAGATTATCTCATATACCGACTGGCCGAGAGAACACACAGAGTTGCCTGTCAAAGGCGACTAGCCGAGAGAGCCCACAGAGGTACCGGTCAACGGCATAGTTGTAAGATTGATAGCCCCTGATAGCCTCTACATGATGTAGGTCAATGCTAATGTTCATGCTTTCTTTCATTATACTCACCTTATATGACCCTTTTCCAACATTCCCATGCAGCTTTACCATCAGGACGATATCTCTCATCAACTAGCCTCCCACCCACATTCTGGCTCTCATGCATGAAACCAGGTTTTGCAGTAGACCTATATCAAATTTCTAGCCAGGAGCCCTTGCCTAAGCCAAAACCTTTCAGTCACACAGATTGTCCCATTGGTATATTATATACAGTTTGGAGTGTCATTCTCTGCACGTTTTGTTTGGATCGGGTGATGCGGCTAATGGATAGAACTCTTATGATACATAGGGCCTACATGTAGGTGTAGATGTAAATATCAATAATAAACTGACTACTGTGAAGGTAAGCTAATTTGCTATTCATCAGTCTTACATTATAGAACTTATTTCACAGTCAAAGTTTTCCTATGTTATGCATATTTAATCAAATTTGGCAGAAAGGTTTCATTTCTTGTAATGTAATGTAATGTAATGTAATGTAACAAAACATTTATAAAGCGCCAC
This sequence comes from Aporrectodea caliginosa, assembly GCA_020284085.1. Classification (NCBI taxonomy): domain Eukaryota; kingdom Metazoa; phylum Annelida; class Clitellata; order Crassiclitellata; family Lumbricidae; genus Aporrectodea; species Aporrectodea caliginosa. The sequence goes on from JACEVL010000042.1 coordinate 947,762, forward strand.
TTAAGAGTCTCTCAGAAGCGCTCAACACGTGGCCATCAAACAGCTGAAAAATGCGTCTTTAAGAGTTTGGAGAAAACCATATAGCCGCGTGCAGCACGCACAGACGGCGGAAGAGCGCAGAGGCGTAGCTATGATATTTGGCGCCCGGGGACAAACTATGAAATTGGCGCCCCCTCCGGCCTCCCCCGCGGCCCGCCCCTCCTCGTCCCTCCCTATTTAATTTATTTCACATTTTCCAAATACACGGAATGGCAATTTAAATTTTAGTGATATAAAATATTAAAAATACCGACAGTTCATTGTGTTTTTGAAAGTCAACAAATTCAAATTATATATGAATTTATTTATCAAACAAATATCATAACACATATCTGTTGTCGATAAAATAAAAAATATTTAAACAATTGTTGATTTGTACTATGTTAGTCTACGTATCGCTAAACTAACAAACTTGTTTTTTTAATGAAATAGTGATTAAGTATTTGCATTCAATGATTCAAACAAAACTATACAGCAGCAGAATTGAAATCCAAGATAGCTGAACTGCTGAGTTCTGACTGATAGGCCTACTGTCAGTCTGCCTCTTATTGAAAGTTAGCTTGTAATTTTGACCTCTTGGCCCAATAAATTTACAAATCACTGAGATGCAGCAGCCCGATCTAGCGGTCGCCCTGTGTCCATGCCAATAGTATGATAGTTTTTAATGGGGGATCATGGATGCAGCCATGGCGTCAAGAGTCAAGGCGGACCCAGCTAGCTTAACCATCAGACAGATGCTTCTCCTACAAGAGTTGGCATACTGCACAATGCACCCTCCCTCTCATTGGCTATGAATGCAGCTATTCATTCCAGACGGCGAAAAGTTTATCATACAGGAAAGTTGAAAATTACTATACCTAATTTGTTTATATATTAAAACCAGATTCCACTTTTAATACATTAAGGATATACTTGAGCTGATTTTACCCATGATTTTATGAGAAAACGAATTTTCTGATTCTGACTAGCCGAACAATCTTACAATGTAGGTATATCATTTGTAATGAGTATATGATGCCCCCGAGTGCTCAATGGGGCGCCAAAAATAATGTCTGACAACTAGTTTGTAAGGTTTTGGGGCGCGAAAATTAAGTTTTATAAATTTATTTGGGATAAATTAGTTTAAATAGCATCAAAATCAAGATTAAAATTATTAATTCTAACCCTCATTTTGGCGCCCCCTTCCTCTGGCGCCCGGGGACACATGTACCCCCCTGCCCCCAGCTACGCCTCTGGAAGAGCGTTACGATCCGTGGCGCCTCAATCGAGAAGTCCTGACGAGCACAGGTGGTGGTTCGAAACGAAGGTATTATCAAGTCATTTCGCGAGGCAGACCGGAGAGCCTGCCGACCAGTTTGAGTGCCAACTGGAAGGCACAGTTCAGCAATGTAGTTCGGAGCAGTACCAGTCGTAGCCTTCCAAACCAGCGTAGCAATTTTGAATTGCACACGATCAGCAACTGGAAGCCAGTGGAGCTCATGTCGCATGTAGTCAGATATGTGTGAATATTTCTTGTGGAAATATCTAACCACTTCTGCAAGTGAGTTGGCAGAAAAAGCTGTAGCTTCAGCAAAGCAATATCCTGCTGACCTCAATAACAGAAATTCATCATTTACCCTCTGTACATAAGGGAAATTTTGAATGTACCCATTTAACACCACTGGACCTGTTGGACTTTTTAACGCAGTGCAATCCTTCAAAGCAATTTCCAAATGTATGTGTCAGCTTACATATTATACTGTTGACAACTCCATCAACAGTAGCCTCTGCAACTCAAGATGATTAAGAATTTTTAAGGTCTATAATGTCTCATTAATGTCTTGTGGATTTGGCTTTGTTGAGCATTAATTGAGTCTAATATTGCCTGAACAATTGATTTATTTTGAATTGTCATAAGAAATTTTGCAGAAAAAAGGACCAGGAATGCTCCTTTGTTGAGCAAATAAGCCTATTAAGTTGTTTAAGCATGATCGTATTCTTATTGTGACAGTGGTGTGGAGGCTTCCAAAGTTTTTCTTTAATATGAGTCTTCATAATTCCATTTGCATCTGTGATTGAAGACTAAATGCAAAACTTAACAAGCTGGCCAAGTTTGCCCCGAAAAATTTTCTTGCCCCCCTGAAAAAAAACTGAAATGACGTTCCTGTAGGGGAGGGGTCACATCCCTCCCCAAACCCCTCCCCAAACTCAAACACGACTCAAACTACATGTAAGCTACGAGTGACAGCTGGTTCCTCTCAGCACTCAAATTATAGAGCAATTTTGTTCAGATGACAGGTTAAAATGCTACCATTACAGTGTCGAAATTCAAAAAATTTTAGATGGGGAGGGGCACATCCCCTCCCCAAGTTTCCTGCTCGGCGGTGCGCGAGTTGGAAGATCGTCCTTCGGCTGCTCCTTATGTTATAGTAGAAGTAGAAGTTGGATGAGCGATGAAAACATGCCTACCAAATGTTTTAAATATTTATGCACTGCTATACGGGTTGGGATATGGGTAAATGCCGCCAGGACTGATGAGCCGTTGCATATCCAGTAGCTTCCATTGGTGATAATGAGAGGGCAGATAAAACGATCTCGATACGTTTCCCCCTGTTTTATGTGACCCATCCGAACTCCCTACCTGTGCGAATAGATGACCATGGATCAAGACGATCGTTGCTGGCTACTGAACACGTTTCCCATCGTCTTCCAGTACATCAGGTCCTCGAGCTCTGGCGGTCGTGTTAGACTCTTGTTGCTCCAGGATGTGGATCACTACAAGAAATCCTGAAAGAACAAGAACACGATGTAGGTTAGCGTTGGTGGCCAATTTTTTCGACCTCTGTATGGCCTCCATTTCTGCCGCCAGGACTTATGAGCCGTTGCTCATTCGATAACTTCCAAAGGCGATCACGAGAGAGCAGATAAATCTAATCTAATCTAATATGAACATTTGCAAAGGGCTTCTCACAGTAGGGTGTGTCAATTTGGGATGTCAAATGATTTTTTTTTAAATTCACAAACGCCTAGTGATGAAAGTGTGCATTTATACATGCCGAATCCAAATATAGCTTCAGAAACAGCCTAAAAGGAGTGCTAGCTACTTCGATTTACAGTTTAAATGAGCCATAATTACATACAATATATTTGAACGTACAATAGAACTGAAGAAAATCTGTAGCCACACAGAGTCATAAAACTGTCGTACTGTCATAGCAAATGTCATTTGTGAGGTCAAGTTAATGGAATTGTACAAAATCAACCAAAGACATCATGTCCTGCTTGCTTCTGTTTCAGCCCATGAGCTCACGGCTGACCATTTGACCTTTGATGTAGTGGTTCCTCCATCTCATGACTGTACACATGACCAGCAGCCTTGGTTGTCATTTTCACACACCTCTCAACAGACTGTGTGTGTGATGGCCAGTCGGGAACCACCATTGGGTTGGCCACAAGCGCCTTGATCTTTTCTGTTGTTAGGGAGCAAGTAAAATGGGGCTCAGATACTCCAGAGCTCCAGTCAATCAGTTGCGAGACTGTAGACGCTTCAGGGTTGATGGTTGGTGTTTTCCTGGGTCTCACCCGGCTATCTCCAAGCTGTGTCATCTCATCTCCTTCACCTCTGATCTTCAGTATCTTCTCCACTGCATATCTTCTCTCCTGCTCTTCATCACTGCACAACATTGCTTGCAGCACACTCACTAAAACTATACCATGCAG